>CP110843.1:25570203-26170203 GCA_028411795.1 Euphorbia peplus
AGTGATTTAAAATGAGTTGAACTGTGTTTTACTTTAATCAAGTTTTCATTAAGAATAAAATTACTTTTTGGAGATTGTAGTCATATATATGGTTGATTTAGTGCTGGTTTGTAATTTAGAAATATTGTAATTAAACAAAAGACTTTATACATCCGTAGTCTCTTAAATTTGTTCATTTGCGTCACTTAGCCCCTTTAATTTAAGCGACAACTTATTAGCTATCTAAACTTGTGATTTTTTCCATTTGACCCTTCAACTCGTCAAATGTGATATATTTTATCCTTTTTGTGTTGATGTGACATAAACTTTTTATTGCCACTTATAATATGTCATGTCAGCATAAAGGCGCAATGGAAATTACAAATTAAAAGTGGAATGATGATTCTCTCTTTTTTGTGAATTAGTGTAGTTGGAGAAATGAATAATAAATATTTGAGTTAAATAAGTTTTATTCAATCCATGTCTGTCCCTCTAAACAAAGCTTTGATTGATAATGATCCACACATTAGAAACAAAAGAACCAGCATGGATTGGATATCTACGTTCCAAAGATAAGACGAATTGTTCATCGATTAAAACAAGGTTCTATTACCAACCGATTTATATTCTTTTTTCAATCTATACAATAATATTATTACACAAAAAATAAGAATGAAAGAATGTAGAAATATATCTGCATTTATTTGTCTGCATCTATCAATAACTTAATACTTTGTATTCATCAATAACTTAATACTTGGTATTCCTCTTACCTGCTTTGCAAAATGATCAATAAATTACATAATTACCATAAGAGACGTGCAGGAGTGATAGCTACTCAAAGATAACAAATAAACGTTATTATTTTTTCACATATTAATTAGTGCAAGAGATGTTTATAGTGACCTATATCATGTGCCAATATCTTTAGTTCAATTATTCAGCTATATGATTGAGGGTTCCAATACTAGCAACCTCATTTGTTGATAGAATTAAATGTATGGTAATGATTAATGTTAAGGTTATAAAACATACTTTTTCTCAGCTTATTAGCTTAAATTTTTAATTCAACAATTGCATCTTGTATAACCTTGGGGCTTTGGCTGAGAAGAATACAAGTTATAATCTCACAAAATTTCAATATGATGTTGTTTAAGCTCATGTTCTTTATGGTTAGACTGAACTGATCCAAACAGAACTAATAATTGAATTGGATTGAAGTTGTTGAACTGAATCGACTGAATTTGGTTGAATGCTTAAAGAATTTTATTAAACTTGTTTGAGTAGAACTAAACTTAGCAAAGCTGAATTGAACTAAATTTTGTTTAAAACAAGCTAAATGTAACGGAGTTTAAGTATTAGTATTTGCATATACATATAAGCAGCTGTAATGTGCTTTGAGCCTAAAGTCTTGAGAAATCAAATTTTATTAATAAAAGTCATGCATATTAATTTGTATATATATACTAATTAAAAGCTGACTCAAGTTTAAGAATAGTAGGAGCTATGTTGAAAACTCTGTTCAAGCATTATAATTCTTTTGTTTGTCTGCATCTTGTCCTAATCTGAAAGGTAAGTCCAATCTTCAGAACCATTTAATTACATAGCAAACAAACTAACATTATAGGAGTATTTTGAAAAACTCATTTTGTGTAGTTTTCATTACACGTATATTATTTCAACCTCATTTGTTTTGGAATTTCTAGAGTCCATATCCAGCATTAAATTTCTTCCGAAATTGACTTACTCCAAAAAAACAAATGTCACTTTACACAAATACTAAATAGCAAATTATACTTGCAGGTTAGTTTGGTTGATAATGTAAAATGCGTTAATGAGAATAGATTCCGAGTTCGAATCATCCTAATTGTATTCATAGAAATTAAGGGATGGAGAACTTTAATCTGATCAAGTCTGAATTAAAATCATCTCAATAAGGATATATGTCATTTAAAAAACTAGCAAATTAAGTAAATTAACAAAGCATTTAACCGTACTCGTTTAGAAACACTCTAGAATTTCTCCATATAAAAGGCTACATAATCACTTTGTAGGAAACTTCTCCGATTTTGAAAAGAAAAAGAATACTTCTAAAACTTGGAGTTACATACACTTATCAAGATACAAGTAAACAAAATTTTAAGTTGATAGCTTGCGCCTAATAGTTTGATGACATGTCTTAAATACTAGGGTTAATGTGAAATTAAAAGATTGGCCAACGATCTAAAGCTCCATGCATGTAGAAAATATGTGAGAGATTCTTTCAAAATATAAAACAAATTGTGAGAGCAGAGCGTAACAAAATCTGTCATGACTAATGGTATATTGACAAGACCAACTTGGAGCAATCATGAGTTGACAGCTCAGTGATGATGCTGATTTGTCACCTTCTGAATGGTATATTATCAAGCTGAAGACTTTTTCTACGTTCACGTACATATTCATGATAAATTGTAAAGAGTAGAGATGAAACATATAAGTGTATTCAAATATATTTTGGCAGTTTGCTGTCTATTTATTATCTTTAGTGCTGTCCATTTCTGCATGAATTGGCACGATATAATCCCATCCCTGCCCACTCTTCACTCTAAGGAAAAAAAATATATCTATCTACATCAATGGAAAAACAAGCAAGAACAAATTTCCAATTCCCTCCTGGATTCAGGTTTCATCCATCTGATGAAGAGCTTATTATTCATTATTTACGTAACAAAGTCGCTTCCCGTCCCTTTCCTCCCTCTATCGTAGCTGAAATCGATCTTTATAAGTACAACCCGTGGGAGCTACCTAGTATGCCTTTACCATCTCAAACTTGTATTTCATATTCTTAGTTATATATGATGTTTTTTGTCTATGAGATCATCGATCGGTCGGGATTTATATGTTCTGTTTGTTTTTGATGAAATGATAGGGAAGGCTTTGTTTGGAGAGGAAGAATGGTATTTCTTCACACCTAGAGAGAGGAAGTACCCGAACGGGGCAAGGCCAAACAGAGCAGCAGGATCAGGATACTGGAAAGCAACCGGTACTGATAGATCTATTCTCTCTGGTTCGGGATCAAAAAACATAGGAGTGAAAAAAGCTTTAGTATTTTATAGCGGTCGGCCTTCCAAAGCAATCAAGACAGAGTGGATTATGAATGAATATAGACTTCTAGACTCGTCCTCAATATTGAAAGGCTCCATGAGGGTAAGCTTGTTCGACTTTAAGTTCGTTCCTTAACTAAGAAATAATTCATAAGTCATAGGTACTTACTAACTTAAATGATATTACAGCAACATCACCTTCAAAAATAAAATGTTCTGTTTGACATGATTTTTATTTTTACGACATTCATATACAATCATGTGATATTAAGATATGATTATAATACAATAAGCTTTGATAACCCTATAAAATACAAATTAACTTCAGTTACGGGTAAGATTGACTTCCTAAAAAAGAACTGATCATGTGCATAACTCAACTTGTACGACGAAAAACTCACTTTAAACAACATTTTATGAGGTTTATATGCTTTTTATGAGCTCTAGAGTACTAAATATTTATGTACTGTATGTAATTTGGATTGTGCTGTTGGGAGTTCACCAATTATGGCTGAATTAACAATGGAACTTAACAAGTTGGGATGACATAGTAGAATTTAATTGATTATTTTTTGTCATCAAACCAAATGGAACCCATCAAAACTACAAAAGTCATTTGGCAGTATACAAATTCTACCATATAATTTGAATGCAGAACAATACCTTATTTTAAAATAAAAAGTACAGAAATTCTACCATATAATTGAATGCACAATAATTCCTTATTTTGGTTTACTTGTATTTGAAACAATGTCAATATCAGAAATAAATTCAAAAGTGAAACGTGTCAATATATGGTGCGTGGTATTTTCGACAAAAGTCTATTGCTAATTACAACACAGTATCACTTTGGACTATTTTAACATGAACATATCAAGTTCAAAGAACAAATTGTTATTTCACCAGCTAAGTTAATTTATGTTTCCACTTATGTATTGGTGTTCAAATATGTGAACAGTTAGATGACTGGGTACTATGTCGAGTTAGACAGAAAAGCAGCACGACTAAAAACACATACGAAGATGTAGAAGAGACCAAGAACAAAGACTTATGGAACTTACTTCCAAGAATGGAGGAAGCATGTCGTCCCTATACAACTTATAAGAATGACATGATCAATGAATGTTTAAAAAATGATTGTCCAGTCCTAGCTTCTATCCTTGCTGGCCAAGCTTTACCTCCCATTCAAACCACTTCACAAGGAAGCAACATGAACACTTCAGTTTACGAAGATTTTAGCAGCCACCAGTTGAACAATTCTCCTATATCAGTCTCTTCTTTCAACACTTATTGCTCATTTAAAAGAAAAACTAATGAGGAAGCTGAGTGTGATAATTTCCTCCACTCAAATAAAAAGAAAAGCAGAGGCTTTGGCAATGAGGATGTTCAATCCAGGGGTACATTACTTCGCGATGGTATAAACCAATCTGAAGACGGCTTCTACAATCCTAACACGTTTGATGTAATCAATGGCTTTCCCGAGTTTGATGAATTGGCCTCCACTATCACATATATATGTTAATGAATCACTTTACCAAGAACTAAGTACAAAAGTCAGATTGTACAGCATAAAATGTATATAACAAAGCCAGGGTGCGCGAATAATATTTTTATGATATGTGATTGAGAATGCAATGAAGTTATTTGCAGGGTAAGGAGCCCTAACATACTAAAGTAGCACAAAGCATCTCTCCACTCGCTTAAAGCCCCAATAATTATAATCAAATTTTCGATACAAATGACCAATCGCACATAATTCTTTCAGGGTAGCATTACATGTTTATAACTGAAAATATGTATCGTGAAGACACTGAAAGAATATGCTTTATATATCATGGTACCAGATAATGTTGTGAGCAAAGGCAAATCCAATTACTTCAATGCACTGCAAAAAAATGAACATGAATTCATTAGGAAAAATTTCAAGCTAAAAAATGTTCATAAAGGATATATGCATCGAATGATAGGACAAAAATAACAAGAAAGCATACTTGTACAAATAGGAAGCAATTCCCAGGATTACACAAAGCAGAATAATGTCAATGCAGAAGTTTCTACTGGACCTTATCTGGATAGTTCATAAAAAAAAGGCAAACAAGCGAAAAAACATGAGTTATTATAGAAATCATGTGCCTTATCTTCTAATATTACAAAAAGTAAAAAACACGAGGATAGTAAAGTGGGTAATCCAATAACGTATTCGCTTTCATGTGAGTTACCTGGACAAGTGTTTCCTTCAGCCTAACGTTTGTATTTTTAAGATCTGAAGTTGCCTTGTCCACCTGTTAGAGAAGAAAAATGAAATGATTTAAGAGACTTTCTAGATTTTTCCCTATGGTATGAATAAAAACATAAGAATGTTGTAAATAATATGCTCACTTTCGTTTCAATTTCATCAATTAAAGGAACCTGCCTGTCCAGTTCCTGAAAATATTAAAAAGAAGGATTAATTGGTATCATTTTAATTTGTACTAGAATAAAAACGCTAAATGATGTCGGTAATAAACCTCGTTCATATCATGAGCTAAATTTTTCAGGGTTTCCAATCCTTCAGATATAACATCAAGACCTTGATCCTGTGCAAACAAGAATGCATGAAGAACAAGTAAGAAAGCTTTGAATCCTTAATCTAGTCATCCGTCGAAAATCTTTTACGTATAGCATTATTACAGAACAAACCAAACTAATCAGGGATCTTACATGCCTGTTTCATCTTCCGTGTTTCATACTCTTGTCTAAATTGACTCGATTCCTCAGATTGATCAAAAAAATTACTGTTCAGGTTCTCTTCTGTTTGTTGCCAAAAGTAAAAATATAAGCTCTGTCATACAAAAGATACAATAAGAGTCAAGATAATAACAGTACTAATTACCTGATGTGTCAAACTTGATATTTTGATGAGATGCTGATCCTGCCCATCCTCCTCCAGTCTGTGCGGACATGTTCCCATCTGGAATGGCTAGAATTCTATCTGGAAGTGCAAGAACCAGGTCATGTCGGATTGCTTGTTCTTCTTTTGTTAGCCCTTTGACCTGTCCTTCAATTCCATTGAAACAATGTTATACACATAGGCTAATACAACTAACGGAACAAAATTCAGGAACAGAACAGAAGAGAAGAAAATGCCACCATTTGCTAGGATATACTAGTCTAATACATTATCACTTGCTGGATGTAGAAACAGATAATAGGGAGGGTTATTCAATGGATGTGCTAACTTTAAGTTCAAGAATCTTCTATAAAAGAAATCAAGGATTTTCTGAAAGAGATTACCAAAAAGATTTACAGCAGCAAGGAAGATGAATATATCACGATAATAAAGGAAAGATAAAAATCCCAGAAATTTTATTGAAGAAGTCTTGAAGATAATGATTATTCAATTGCGAAATCTACTCTTTTTTGAGTTTTCAGTAAAGTTCCCTATATGAAACAACTGGAACCATTATTTTCACGCCCCTTCCTGAAATCGAGTGAATTTCTTGAGAACTTCGATTCGAAATATCAACTGCCAAGTCTATCAAAACCGAGGGAAAGAATCACAAACCAACAAGAGAATGAAGAAAATAAAATTGTCACCACTGATATTCAATTCAGGCCCAAGTGTTCTTTTCTTGTCTCTTCCTTGATTCATTGATGAAATATTATATGTTTACACACATACTCTTCTAAAATTGTTATCGGACACTCATAATTTTTCACTCAAATCCCTCCTATAATCCTGAAATGTAACCACATTTTCCTAATAGCTATATCATTAGAGGGAAGGTGAAATCACCTTCTTCTGAGCCAATTTTTTGAGTTTAGGAATATCATCAGCCAATCGAGCTTTAGTCCTGCGAACCTCTGCATTCATTGCAACTGCAACAGCCCTATTCGTCTCCATTGCAGCCGCCTCAGATTTCTGCACAAATCACGATACACACAGATAAACAAACACACACACATACATGCATGCATGCAAACCTATATTCTTGAAATAATGAATTTATACTTTTAAAATATTCCAAGTTCTTAAATGTACGTTGAATTGCAACAAGTTATTATGAACATGTATATGATTAAGGAATGAACGAACTTGGATGGCGGCATCAATGGTAGACTCAACGGAGGAATAAAGGTGAGCAAAAGCATCATCTGCCAAGGAGTTCTGGTCGCGTTGCTTATCGACATCATACTTATCATATTTCTTGCAAATCTCGTCGACTCTGAAGAGAATGTCTATGACTCCCATGTTTTGGATGAAGAAGAAGAAAAAGAGAAACAGAAAAGGACAAGTTTGGTTTTGGCATACTTTTGAGATTTTGGGGTTGGGGGAGAATGATAGGTGGAGCGATAAAAGTGGATTTAGGAAGATGAAAGCCTTACATTGCTACTTTTGGCGCCAACATCCATGTTTAGCCCCTCATCTTCCTCATTCCTCTCCTACACAAAATCTCTTAACCGTTTTTTTTCCTTTCTTTTTCTTTAACAAATGTCTGAACCATTTTTTTTTTCAAGAGATTCAAATCAATTACTATTTCATATTATTGAGGTTTTCGTTTTTTTTTTTGTAAGAAAAAAAAGAAAGACAATTACCTTTTAACAATTGTATGTGTTAATGGTTATTACGTTCTAAAGAAAACGTGGATTTTGAATTCGAATCTCAATATCGACAAAATGAAATCCTGACCTCTTCACCCACATGTTGGTGGATGTACTTGAAAATCATATAAAATTCTCCTTAGAAAGGGATAATTTACAAAAATATGCGTAATAAAATAGCACAAATTAAAGCTTCAACAATAAAATTCGACGCATCATTTATACAAAATTGATGGAGATGATTTGTCTATTATCGCACAATATGTATACGGATATAATTAACAGTATAAGACAAATCGTCAAATTTTATTACCAATTTTAAATTAGTACCATTTTTTAAACATTGAGTCTAAATTAATATCATTTCATACGTTATGCCTACTTTAATACCTTTATGAAAAGATCAATTTTAGTAACTTATCCTACTTTCAACTTACTATTCATTGTGGTTGGGAACCAGAGATATAGGCCTCGTTGTTTCAGTTTCGAGGAAGAAAATATTCCTCCTGAGTTGAGGAATATAGAAATATTCGAGTTTCTATCAAATTCAGTCTTCACTTTAACCCTTCCTTCCTCCTTGTAAACAAATATTCATTGTAACGCTCAGTATGATCCGGAAGATCACATATGTAACAAATAGAACCAAGCCTTTCATGTTATTTGAAATTGATGAAAGACCAATTTGTCCCCAATTTTCTTAACTCTTGTTAAACATTTTAGAGGCTTTTTAGGGCGGGTGAATACTTGTTTGTGCATATATATTCTCATATATAAGAAATTTTACTAACGTAAAACGTAAACAGTACGCCAAATCAATAAATTGACATGTCATATAATATGGCACTTAGGGTTCATATATTAGTGCCTAGAGATTATTTCATTCAGAATTTTTATTTTACCACCAACAAATTATTATAAATATTTAACCGATAAATATCTAATTAATAAATTATATAGTGTTAATGTTTCATTAGCTTAAATACTAAAGTGGCATTAACATATTAGCTGATGCACCATATGGAAAAAAAGATTAGGAGAAATTACAACGAAAAATGAATGATGATTAAAATTGCTCTTTGAACACGAGTCCCATTTGTCATATGATAAAGGGTTTGTAAGGCCACCAAAAAAATATCAATTGACTACTCATGTGGATGAATCATGGAATTGTACATCATTTATGCTTATGCCATATAAGTAATCGGAAAATAAACCACAAACAACCATATTCAATAGGACATAAAAGCCTGCTGCTTCTCCAAAAAGAGCAATAAAGGTTACTTTACTTGCTCTGCTTATATAAAAAGCTTGCCTAATTCTTAAAGCAATACCTACATTCATCAACACCACAAAAAGTCTTGATATATTAGTAAAAGTATGACCCAATCTTTTTGCTCTTTACCCTAAATTTATGGAACCTAAAATCATTGACAACTTTACACAAACAACACACCAAGCATGATTTCATAATCCCGTAATGCAAATTGTTACTTAACTGATAGAACTAAAAACTCGAGCTAACACTATACTACAAATTGACTGACGGGAAACTCGAATAAGAATCAGAAATAAAAGTAGAATCAAATTCCTCCCAAATATAGAATCTTACGATTTTCAACCACAAAATCTCCTACGCGTTACAATTCTTGATTCATATTTACAAACCAACACCACCAAAATTAACGAAAACAAACAAAAAAAAAAAACATTCCGTGGAAGATGAGATCAGATGAGATGAGAACAGAAGAGAAATATGAACTACCTCGTGATATGATAGTTTAGGCGGCGGGATCAACAACCTTGTTGCGATAAATCTTGCCGAAGACATGAAGAGCGCTGACGAAAGCTATGAAGCAGAGGCTGATAACAAGAACAACAGTAGGCGAGATCTTAAGTCCCGGAGCATCATCCGTGTAGAATCGGAGCATGTTGGTACTTCCGCCACTGATTTCTCCGCCGGAAGATCTAGCGGATGCAGAACTAGTTGATCCAAGGCGGCGTCGACGCATGCCGGCGGTGGCGGCGGCGGAGCCACGAGGAGCGACGACGCCGGGACGGGAGGTGGTTGAAGTTGAGGATTGAGACTGGGAAGTTCCTCTTGCCATTGTTGGATCGGTGAAAGCAAGCAATGACGAATTAAAAATTAAATGGAGGTAAGAATGATGGGTGGGTAGAGATGTAATTATTATAAATGCCAGGGGTGCTTCATTTTAATGTTATTATATCCATCTGGATAAGATCGGGAAAACTCTAGCATTTTTATTACTATTTTTTTCTAGCATTTTAACTGGATTATAATTGGTTTTCTGCATTTCATTATTAACCTTAATTTACCTACTTCAATTTATATTTATTCGATTTCTGCTCTAATTTTAAATAAATCATTAAATTCAAAAATGAAATATATAAATTCAATTTTTAGATTCTAGTATTACACTATATGATTAAGGAGATAGGTTCATGTGAGACAAAACCATTATGGATAGACTTTTTTAGTGTGAGACAATTAAAAAGTGGTGGCAATTTTGAAATTTTAAAAACATGAAGGGGCATTATTGAGGTGATGTCATCGCTGATGTCAGTGCTGATGTCACATTTGGAGAGAGAAAAAGTTTTTATTATCTTATTTAAAATGCATTTTTCCGCTCTTTCCGAACTCATTTTTCAAAAAAAATTATACCAGTGAACTCGTATTAATTAGGCGGTCATTTTGAGATCCATTGTTGTTATTTATAGACGATTTTTATTTTTTTTATTTTTGTTCCAAGTCGGATACTTGGTTGTTCCAACAGAATGCTACATTTGTTCTACCAGACAGCTCCAATTGTTCCAGCAAAATATTTTCATTATTTTTTTTAAATGCACTCTGAGAGTGTAAAAAAATGTAGTATTCTGTTGGAACAATTAGAGTAGTCCGGTGGAACAATTAGAGTAGTCCGGTGGAACAATTATAAAAAAATAAAAAAAAATAAAATCGTCTATAAATAACAAAAATGGATCTCAAAATGACCACCTAATTAATATGAGTTCACTGGTATAATTTTTTTTGAAAAATGAGTTCGGAAAGAGCGAGAAAATGCATTTTAAATAAAATAATTAAAACTATTTCTCTCTCCAGAGGTGACATCAGCGCTGACATCACCTCCTCTTCCTTCCCTTCAATTCACGCATGAGGGGTGTTCATTTAATTACAAATTTGCCACCTTCCCCTATTAAATTACAAAAATACACATTGTCTCATCATAAAAACTAGTCTCAATCATAAACCCTTGTCTCATTTGAACTTGACTCTATGATTAAGAGCGGCCGATCAATTAGTTTAAATCTTTTGTCACCTCATCAAAGACATAATAAAAAACAAGTGATACAATCAAACAATCTTCCTATGGAGAGATGTGGTCTTTACTTAGAGTCAATGCTAAAAACTTGCGATCAACGATTATAGTAGTCGTAATGTTATAAAATAAAAAATAAAAAATCCAATATTTACTAGGCTACACTTTGAATATGGTGTTATAACATGAAATGAGCAAAGTCAATGATGATGACTAAAATTTATCTAAGATTGAAGTTTGTAGTCTGTTTTGAGCATTATTGACATAAATTTACCTAAGTGTACACATTAGAGTCAATTCAATTCCTTTAATTTGATCAGTACTCGCGTTTATAGCCGTTCGATGTGTTTGATGCTAATGGAATGCATTAGGCCGTCATTAGAAAAAGGTCTTAGTGTTTAAAGTATTTGTTAGTATAATTCCAGCTAGAAGAGCTATCGAGCATTAAAGCCATCTTGGATTATGTTGAATTTGTATGAGCTTATAATTTGGATTTTATACTCTTCAATATTAAGTAGCCGAGAGTATTATAAAACCAAATATAAAAAATCAAGGGTCTAATGTATTCAAATAAAAAATGAAGGACTTAATGCACCAAAAAGGGAAAGATCAGGGGCTCAGAATGCCTTTTACCTTAATTCAATAACTAATATTTTTTTTTTTTTGGTTACAAGAAGAAGATTCAATAACTAATTGATCCATTTATTGAATAATTGATTTCGTAATTAACAAAAAAAATTAACTAAAACGTGTAAAATCCAATTTAGAGGCCATAAATAGCAAAGATAGAAGCAGAAGAAATAAGAAAGATATACTGAATTCCTCAATCTTTTGAAAACCAAAACAGAATAATTACAAAAAAAAATCTTCCCATAACTTTAGAATAATTAATAGAGAAGAGGTAAAATGAAGTAGCATAAACAGCAAAGGGATCAAAGTGAGTGGTAGGCATATTGAGGCGGTGAAGCAAAGAAAACTCTTTAAGATTCCAGTTTCGGGTTTGTCAAAACTTAGCTTTTATTAGTAGGCAAATTACGAGGAAGAAATAGGAGGGCCTTGAAGGGCACGAAGACGCCGAACTGAGCGACGTTTGGGATCATCTGAAACATTAATCTGAGAGTCATAGAAAACTCGAAGGATACCAACAGAAACAACTATGAACCCCAAACAGAGCACTGCATAGCAACGCCGCCCTACCCTCTCAAACATTTCCTGCACTATCTCCATATGTAGACTTACTTGGATATTTATCACTCTTTTGTTGTGGAATATGAAGTTGGAGGGAGGATTAAGGAGATGGTTTGATTATTTATACAAGTAAAACAACTAACTATACTAAATAAAATGAAAAGGGTGTCGTGTCTTAATTTAGGGTCAGAAAGAAACAGTGGGAGATGGCAGCTGGGAAACTAGGAGTAGGAAATAATACAAGGGGAGGAGGAGGAGGATAGATGAATGAATGAATGAATGAATGGTTTCTGTTTTTGAAGGCAATATTTGTCGTTTTGCTATTTCATTCTTCATAAAATAATACTCAAACTGATTTTTCTTGTCGTATACTATACATTTCCACACTTCTTTAGCTCTCTGCTTTTAACACCTCACCTGTCTTTCTTTTCCATGTTTGTTTCAAATTACGAGATGTTCCAATTTCATGAAAATACGTAACAAGAGAATTGAGCATATCAAACAAATTATACAACAACACTGTTACACCGCCAGCGCCAAGGTTACAATTAATTAAGTTCAATTAAGTTAGTTAACTTTATATTGTTTTGTAACCAAAAAAAACTTTATATTATATGTACCACTAGTTTTCAGTTATGAGCTATGTTACCATGACACAGATACAAATACGATATTTGATACGAATATAAACACGGAAAACGTGATTTGTAAAACATAATCTTCATAAAATAGCTTAAAAATGGTGTCAAACACGGTGTCTGATACATATCCGACACGAATACAAGTACAAGTACGCTAGTAAGAAGAAGTGTATATATGTATATAAGTTACGAGCTTTTCTGATAGAGCGTTTCTTCTACATTTTTTTCATGATATATAAAATATCTTGTTCTCCTTAGATTGAGTTTCGTGCTTACTTTCCATTCCATCATCATGCCTCATCAATGACACCTATCTCCACATTTTTCATTTGCTTGAACCTCCCTTTTGTGTTACTTTACTAATTGTAACAACTTTTTGTTTATTTGCGTCTCAAATTCAAGTGTTATTTTTATACTTATAATTGCAGTTGCTGGTAATTGAATCTCTCCGATCTATAATATTCATTACTAATAGTAAAAATGAGATGAGACTTGAAAAACTTGACAAAATATCAATTATACAGTGGCTTCAATGAAGGTGCTGGGGGTTTAAAGAAAGCACAAACCTCATTAGATGATTTTTGTAATAGTTCTTTTACCAATTAATTCACGTTCCATCGTCATGCTTTAGTATAATTTCTTAACTATTTCCAATCATCCTCACTTTCTCTCTCGGTGGGGAAATATACATTTCAATTGAGAAATCATCGGAATTTAAATTAGGTACGACCAGAGGACTTATTCCGATTTATGAAATTCCATTAGCATTTAAATTTGGTTAACATGATTACTCCTAAACAGAAATTAGAGCACATAAAAAACTAATAACGATCTAGATCTAATAGCAAAATCACATACTAGATCTAAAATATACAGGCGCTAGAAATGATGATAGCAAGAAATAAACTAATGATATTAAGCATCCGGTAATCAACCGCCAAATCCATAAAGTGTACGGCCCTGTCTCTTGAGAGCATAAACAACATCCATGGCGGTGACCGTCTTCCTCCTAGCATGCTCAGTATAAGTAACCGCATCTCTTATCACATTCTCAAGGAAGATCTTGAGGACGCCACGTGTCTCTTCATAAATTAGACCGCTGATACGCTTCACGCCTCCTCTACGAGCAAGCCTACGAATTGCAGGCTTGGTGATTCCTTGGATGTTATCTCTCAGAACTTTACGGTGCCTTTTCGCTCCTCCTTTTCCTAATCCTTTCCCTCCCTTTCCTCTTCCTGACATTTTTTATTTTGATTTTAATTTATGATGCTTGATTATGAGATTTGATGGGTTGGTTGGTTAATTGGCGCTTTTATATAGAGGGAGAGAGGTTTTTCTGATTCATCGATTCGTTTGTGGCCGTTGGATTGAGTTTTATCGAAGGTGGATTTGGGTTTGATCCGCGTCATTGGAATGTTTCTTATTATCAACCGTTGATTACTCGACATGGATTGCCAAGGTGGACTCTAATCTATTGGTGCCAAATAATTACGTTGCGCTCCTTTGCAATTTGTTTTTAAAATTTGGTAAACAATTCCATGGGAGTATATAGGAGCGTTTAGCAAAAAAACTCCAAAACTAGAGGTATGTATTGGTACAAAACTGGACCGGACCAAAAAATCGAATACCAAATTAGCTCAAAAATCTAAACCAAACGTAAACCGAATAACAACGTATACCGAACGAAAACCAAACCGATTTTTTCGGTTTGATTTGGTTTTTGAACCGAATTAATAAATAATTTTAGAAAATAGGTATTTTTTCCAACCATTCTAACTTACATATGATTCATACTGACACTCTTCAAACAATGGTGAAATATATAATACGGTTATAAGTTATATCAACATCTAAATATGAGTATTAATTAACTCTATATTTTGTAATCATATCTAAATATCAATGGAAAAATATAAATGTCCAATAATCGGTTCGGTTCGATTTTTAATCATTTTTTTCAAAAATGAAACGAAACGAACCGAATACCAATATATTAAAAAAAATCAAAACCGAAAACGAATTAAAAAAAGTGAACTGAATGTCAAATTTCAATGCAGTTCGGTTTGGTATTCAGTTTAAACCGCACCGATGCACATCCATATCCAAAACTACAAGTAGATTTTGACAAAATTACCTTAAATTATTATTATTATTATTATTTATTTTTGATTATTCATCCGGTTTCAGGACTGGGCCGACTACTCCGGATTCACAGCGAGTCCAAGAATTATGGTATTTAAACCTCTCTCAATCACAGTTGTGGGAGACCGATTCACATACCACCCTACCAAGTGCAACCTCATGCTACCACTGCGCCAACCAACGATTTGTAATATGATTATTTATTTATATTGATAAATTGTATACCCATATTAGTCTATTCACACGTCAACAACAATTGTTCTTTATAAGTTTTTCAAACATTAATTATCCAACAGCTATCAGCAAACAACAATAACAAACAATAACTAT
Organism: Euphorbia peplus; assembly: GCA_028411795.1. Classification (NCBI taxonomy): domain Eukaryota; kingdom Viridiplantae; phylum Streptophyta; class Magnoliopsida; order Malpighiales; family Euphorbiaceae; genus Euphorbia; species Euphorbia peplus. The sequence goes on from CP110843.1 coordinate 25,585,486, forward strand.
CAACAACTACAAAACTAACAGTAACTCCAAACATACCCTAACTCATTTTTAGTTTTGATCAAAATGATTTTTATAATAGTAAGTTTTGGATGCAAAGTTGATGTACACGAATATTCCAAAAAATTGTTAATTCAATCTTATATAGTTTGGTTAGTAAAGAGAAAATAATTGTTTAATAAAAGAAAGAACTGAGAATTACCATTTGAAAGATGAAAAATTATCCATCAATGACAAAAATGGTTCTAAAGACTTTTAATTTTGGAATTTTTCAATCTATTACTCTGATTCTGTTAGTTGTATAAACGATTATTATGTAAGTAATGTGTAAAATTTGTAAGAGATTAATATAAAAAATGTTTTTAACATTAATTATTAGATCGAGCTTTAGATCCAATAGGTTAAATTATATGATATTAAAAATTTTATAATCGAAAGATTATGAGTTTGATTCCTGACAATTTTAATACTAATTTAATTAGAAACATACAGTGACTTTGTTTGTGTTATCCATAATTCAAGTTTAAAAATAATTTAGATAAGAAAATGTATAAAAATATGATGTCATAAATATTAATAAATGCGCGGGGGGAGGTATAACCCGCAATTGTTTTAATTAATAGCATTTCTGCTATATGACAACTTGAATGGATCCGCTGTAGCAATAAACAATTTCTAATGGTATTGAAATTCCGGGTTCGAATGCCGGCAGCGGAATTTTTTATACTATTAATTGTTTTTTAATTTATCATCTTTGGCAAATACAAGTCCTAAATTGACGGTAATGTTTAGGTTACTGCACACAGAAATAGTCTCAAGTGAGACAAAGAGACTATAGTGAGACAAAATATTATGGTGAGATATTGACCATTTCGGTAAGAAAAAGGGGGAAGATGGCAAACTTGTAAATAAATACACAAATGGTCAACGTGAGGAAGAAGGGAAAGAGGGGTAGGGTGATGTCAGCGCTGATGTCACATCTGGAGAGAGAAAAAGTTTTTATTATTTTATTTAAAATGCATTTTCCCGCTCTTTCCGAACTCAATTTTCAAAAAAATTATACCACTGAACTCGTATTAATTAGGCGGTCATTTTGAGATCCATTGTTGTTATTTATAGACGATTTTTATTTTTTTTATTTTTGTTCCAAGTCGGATACTTGGTTGTTCCAACAGAATACTATATTTGTTCCACCAGACTACTCCAATTGTTCCAACAAAATATTTTCATTATTTTTTTTTAAATGCACTCTGGGAGTGTAAAAAAATGTAATATTCTGTTGGAACAATTAGAGTAGTCCTGTGGAACAATTAGAGTAGTCCGGTGGAACAATTATAAAAAAATAAAAAAAAATAAAAATCGTCTATAAATAACAAAAATGGATCTCAAAATGACCACATAATTAATACAAGTTCGCTGGTATAATTTTTTTTGAAAAATGAGTTCGGAAAGAGCGGGAAAATACAATTTAAATCAAATAATTAAAACTCTTTCTCTCTCCAGAGGTGACATCAGCGATGACATCACCCCCCTCTCCCTTCCCTTCAATTCACGCATGAGGGGTGCTCATTTAATTACAATTTTGCCACCTTCTCCTGTTGAATTACAAAAATACCCCATGTCTCATCATAAAAACTAGTCTCATCCTAAACCCTTGTCTCATTTGAACTTGACTCACTGCACATATTCCAACGATAACAACAAAAGTAAAGTCTCCAAATTATTTAAAGTCGGCTAACATGAGTCATTATAATGAATCGTAAAATCAAGTCGCGTAAAAACGACATAAATACTCTCAATCCTTTTTGTCTTTTCTACTGTCATATTTTCTTCAATTCCTAATAGACTTGTATCACTCTCAATTACCATCTTCAAAATTTGTCTAGGCCTTTTCCTATCCTTTATAAACGGATCGTTTAGAGAGAGTCTGAATCGTTTAGAGAGAGTCTGAGAGAAAAAATATTTTGATTATTGATTCAATTGAGCTTACAATGAATGGAAAGCAACTTATATACAAGAATCAAAGAGGAATACAGTCAACAGATTGCTAACAGAAACGGTTACAGCAGAAAAGAGTTTCCCGCCAAAACCAGTTGAGAATAACAGAATGCCAGCTCACTGGATTCAACTAGAAACCGTTAATTGACTGTGAAGTTGACTCAGAAACTCTTCAAGCTTGATCATCCTTCAACATCCTTTACCATTTCATCCATTCGCCATTCAAGCCTTCTATCTAAGGCATTATATTCAATAAATTATACCCGAGTTTCCAGGAACTTTGTACAAACTAATAAGATGACCTTTGAACTCTTGAGTGTTGTGGATTGCACTTCAGAGTGGGAAGAAAGACTCGGTGTCACTGGCAAAGTTCCTCTGCCCCGTGACGACTGACGACTGAGAAATGAATGGAGAGATTTGAGACCCTCTTCCTTCCATTGAAACTGAAGTAGCATGTATTTCACTAGGAGATTTCACAAAAGATGAGAACAAGTGCCCGGTTGCTCCACTATAGGAACCAAAAGAAGATGCCTGCTGGAGTACTGGGTTCCTGATGAGTTCTTCTTCTGCACACGCCTGAAAAGAGTCGGGCAATTTAGGGTACTTGTCTTCAAGGGGGCTAGGAAGAACTGGAAAAGATGAAGACATGGCCAGTCAGCCACCTTGCACCTGATCCCTGAATAATGAAAACACATCAAACGTTTATTGTTGAATACAGAATCTCAAAACAGTGACAGCAATACAGATATGTCATTAACACAAGCATTACAAAAGGGAACTCGGGCAAAAACAGAAGAAACTTTTGAAGATGAAAATGGTGATTTTGTTCAAGGAAAATGCTTGCAACGCTTCAAAAACTAAAATACCACATTATTAAATTGCAAGAATCAATGTTTACTGGCAGCTTGAATTAGAAGAAGCAGATTGGAAAAGACCAACACAAATTGAGTGTCCCAAGCAGATAAAGCTGAAAGCATGAAGTGGTCACCAACAGTTTAGATCATAAAACAGGCAATACTAAGAGGAACAATGGAAAACCATATAAGTGTATTCAAATATATTTTGGCAGTTTGCTGTCTATTTATTATCTTTAGTGCTGTCCATTTCTGCATGAATTGGCACGATATAATCCCATCCCTGCCCACTCTTCACTCTAAGGAAAAAAAATATATCTATCTACATCAATGAAAAAACAAGCAAGAACAAATTTCCAATTCCCTCCTGGATTCAGGTTTCATCCATCTGATGAAGAGCTTATTGTTCATTATTTACGTAACAAAGTCGCTTCACGTCCCTTTCCACCCTCTATCGTAGCTGAAATCGATCTTTATAAGTACAACCCGTGGGAGCTACCTAGTATGCCTTTACCATCTCAAACTTGTATTTCATATTCTTAGTTATATATGATGTTTTTTGTCTATGAGATCATCGATCGGTCGGGATTTATATGTTCTGTTTGTTTTTGATGAAATGATAGGGAAGGCTTTGTTTGGAGAGGAAGAATGGTATTTCTTCGCACCTAGAGAGAGGAAGTACCCGAACGGGGCAAGGACAAACAGAGCAGCAGGATCAGGATACTGGAAAGCAACCGGTACTGATAGATCTATTCTCTCTGGTTCGGGATCAAAAAACATAGGAGTGAAAAAAGCTTTAGTATTTTATAGCGGTCGGCCTTCCAAAGCAATCAAGACAGAGTGGATTATGAATGAATATAGACTTCTAGACTCGTCCTCAATATTGAAAGGCTCCATGAGGGTAAGCTTGTTCGACTTTAAGTTCGTTCCTTAACTAAGAAATAATTCATAAGTCATAGGTACTTACTAACTTAAATGATATTACAGCAACATCACCTTCAAAAATAAAATGTTCTGTTTGACATGATTTTTATTTTTACGACATTCATATACAATCATGTGATATAAGATATGATTATAATACAATAAGCTTTGATAACCCTATAAAATACAAATTAACTTCAGTTACGGGTAAGATTGACTTCCTAAAAAAGAACTGATCATGTGCATAACTCAACTTGTACGACGAAAAACTCACTTTAAACAACATTTTATGAGGTTTATATGCTTTTTATGAGCTCTAGAGTACTAAATATTTATGTACTGTATGTAATTTGGATTGTGCTGTTGGGAGTTCACCAATTATGGCTGAATTAACAATGGAACTTAACAAGTTGGGATGACATAGTAGAATTTAATTGATTATTTTTTGTCATCAAACCAAATGGAACCCATCAAAACTACAAAAGTCATTTGGCAGTATACAAATTCTACCATATAATTTGAATGCAGAACAATACCTTATTTTAAAATAAAAAGTACAGAAATTCTACCATATAATTGAATGCACAATAATTCCTTATTTTGGTTTACTTGTATTTGAAACAATGTCAATATCAGAAATAAATTCAAAAGTGACACGTGTCAATATATGGTGCGTGGTATTTTTGACAAAAGTCTATTGCTAATTACAACACAGTATCACCTTGTTTAACATGAACATATCAAGTTCAAAGAACAAATTGTTATTTCACCAGCTAAGTTCATTTATGTTTCCACTTGTATGTGTTGGTGTTCAAATATCTGAACAGTTAGATGACTGGGTACTATGTCGAGTTAGACAGAAAAGCACGACAACTAAAAACACATACGAAGATGTAGAAGAGACCAAGAACAAAGACTTATGGAGCTTACTTCCAAGAGTGGAGGAAGCATGTCGTCCCTATACAACTTATAAGAATGACATGATCAATGAATGTTTAAAAAATGATTGTCCAGTCCTAGCTTCTATCCTTGCTGGCCAAGCTTTACCTCCCATTCAAGCCACTTCACAAGGAAGCAACATGAACACTTCAGTTTACGAAGATTTTAGCAGCCACCAGTTGAACAATTCTCATATGCCTAAAAATAAAGCAAGATGACTGCAGAGTGAAACCCAAGCATGTAAAGTTATTAGATAATCCATAATAAGCATAAAATCCAACACAAGCTATTGAAATGAAGGCCATTTGAGGTTGTATTCAAAAGTAAAACATATAATTCGACTATGCCCATCTTAAGTAATCAAATATTAGTCAATAAATCATCTCCACGAAAAGAATAAATTATGCAGGAAGAACCAATATCGAACAAGCAACGAATTCATAAAATCAGAGCAAAAAGAGACACAATTGCAGCATAGTTCCTTGAAGAAAACACAAGATAATAAAAATGAATTCATTTTTCTAAGTCAAAATACGTACTTGCTTGGCTTTTTGTGTTTCGCTCGCCTCGCTGTGTATGATTGCATTGTCATTTACAACTAACTCTGTATAAGTCGTTGATTTTCTCAGATGGAAAAGCATAAACCACTTACTTAACATTTCACTCATTGACAGTAACTGCCCCGAATCCAGCTAATTCCAGGTATTTTCCTTACTTCAGCATTTTCAATTTCATCTCTTGTCGTATTGGCATTGTCCCACCTCCCTTTTCCAGCATAAATATTAGAAAGCATTACTCTATAAACACCTTTTCCGGGCTCCTTATAGAAAAGCTGTTCAGATGCAACTTCGGCCAACTCAGAATTCCCATGAATGTCACAGCATGACAACATCGCTCCCCAAACTCCAGAATCCACCGGTTGCATCAAGGACATGATAAAATTGTATGCTTCATCCAATTCACCTGCCGTCCCTAGGAGCTTTACCATGTGAACATAATGCTCAGTTCTAGGTGAGATGCAAAACTCATCCGTCATTCTCTTGAAATATTCCTGGCCATTTTTCACAAGGCCAGCGTGACAGCAAGTGGAAAGGAGAGCCGAAAATGTAGACTCGTCGGGTTCCAACCCTTTATCCGACATCTCCTCGAATAAAATGAAAGCTTTAGCAGCATATCCGTGCAAACCGAGACCTGAAATGACCGAATTGTAGGAAACAACATTTCTGTTGGGTGTACTGTCAAAGACACGAATTCCCAATTCCAAAATTCCACATTTCAAATACATATCTACAAGAACCGAACAAACCATCACATTAGCTTCAAATCCATGTCGAAGAACATAAGCATGTATCGAGCTGCCAATTACGAGGTCTGCTGATTGAGCAGCAGCTACTAATATACTAGAAATCAAAATGGGGTCTGCCCTTTTACCTCCATCATTCATATTCCTATAAAATAACAAAGCATCCTTATAGTATCCTGACTGACAATATCCAGTAATCAAAGAAGACCATGCTACTAAATCAGGCTGACATAAACTCCTAAACACACCAAAAGCCGAATTCATACACTTAAATCTCGAATACATGCTTACAAGCGCACTACCTACGTATGTATTAGAATCAAACCCACATTTCAAGGACAACCCATGAACCCCTTGACCAAGTCCAAGAACCCTAACATCCATTAAACCCGAGATAAGAGCAACCAAAGTATACCCATCCGGCTGCTGATTCCCACTTTTCCGCACCCGATCAAATAAACAGACCCCTTTATCCCAAACTCCACAATAACTATAACCAGATATCATAGCATTCACGAGAACCAAATCCGGGTCAACAATCTGATCAAAAACCCGCGTCGCATCACCCACATTGCCCAATTTTGAATATCCTGTAACAAGTGCACTACAACAAACAGGATTGTCTCCAAACCCGGAAACAACAGCTCCTCCATGAACAACTCTTAACCCATCAAGATCAAAACTTTCGTAACAAGCTCGAAAAAGACAAGCAAAAGTGAAGTTGTCAGGTTTAATTTCTGTTTGTAACATGTTTGTATAGAGAGAAAGAGCTTGTGGGAGTCTATGGAATTTGGCATAAGCTCGAATAATGGAATTCCAAAGGAAAACACTCCGTTGAGGAGTTTGATCGAACAGGTAGCGGGCGGAAGGAAGGTGATTGGAAATGGAATAGAATCTGAGAAGCTTGGTAGCATAAAAGGGGTCATGAAATAAGAGGTGGGTTCTGGTTATGATACCATGTAATTGCTTGATTCTTGGTAGGCTTTGATGGGGTTTTGATAGCTCAAGGAGAAGCAACTGAAGCATATGGGGTTTTTCAGGGGGTTTATAAAGCTGAATTATATCTCCATGCCAAGTTTGATGTGATGTGAGTCGCTTATAAACAAATTCGTGGATGAGTTAAAAGTTATCAAAATGGGTTAGCGAGTTATAAATGACTTAAGTATATTTATAGTGTGAAAAGAGTCTGTGTTAAATGAATTGTCTTAGTAAACTATATTATCGTATCAGAAATTGACAGCTCTCATGAGTTGGTAACAATTTGTTCCAATATTGTGTAAATAATTTCCTTGTTGTCCAAAAATAACATATAAAAACTCATGCTCATAAGTTATGTGTAACATGAATAATTTGTTTCTTCATGTTTCATTCTAATCTTTTAGTATTACATTTTACTCGGATTTTATTATCTCAATGCCACACGATCCAAACCGAATTGTAGGCGTAATCTGCTCCTTGATTCTTCCTAAACTAGCAAACTATATATGAAGGATAGACTTTAATAACAATTGTAGTAACTTGATGTTTGAATCACTTAATTTTTCTATATATATAAAATTTGTAGAAAGCGGAATTCAAACTCTAAACTCTCCAAATACACATTGTGGAGTGTATCAATCGTGGACATGACGTATGATATCAATCACCTAATTTATTTCTTTACCCCTTCATTTTTTTTCTTAAAACTCATGCTAATACATGGCAGAAAGCCAAAAACTATTGAATTTTTTTTTTATATAATATGTACACATTTTGTACATATGTATTGTTTCAAATTCAAAAAATATACATGTAGTGTTTGATTAAAATTGCCCTTTGAGACTTCACAATTAAATTAAAAAAATGAAATAATAACAAAAAATCAATACATATATCTCCCTCGGCAATATTCGGTATGACTTGTGGTTGTGCAATTATTTACAATGATTTTCTACACATATATAATTTGATCATATCCAAAGGTAACCAATTAATTCCATGTCTATAAATTGATAGACGAAGCAACTAACACCGTTCCTTCCTTTTATATATTCACTCTTTTATCAAATGAAAATTCCTTTGGCACCATATTTATTTCATGTTGGGTGCCAATGGGTTCCCTAGTTTGAGCCACTTGGCTCGGACTGCTCGGACCAGCGGGTTCATTGCCATCTTCATCATCTAATTTTATGTTACCTAATTCAATTTGTTGTTCTTGGTATCGATTACTATCACCGCTATTAGAATTATGGGATGAAGAACCGATAGTATGATTATGGTGAGATGGTGATGGCAATTCGGTTTCCCAACCCAATCGTAAAGGAGAGTCCATTTCGGCCCGATAATGTTGAAGAAGGTGCACTGGAGATGTATGATGAGAGGGTGTTGGCGGTCTACTAGAAAAAGGGCTCCCTTTGCTTTGTTTAATGTGTTTCTTAGCCGATTGATGCCAATTTCTTAGGGCCGCAGCTACTCTCTCGTTGAATATGGTTGGTTTCATTGACGAACCCATCTATTAATATAAAATCAAAATATGTATGAGATACACAATTGAAATGTACTCTAACTTCTAAAAATAAAAACTACTGATGATATTTTTTTATTGGAAAACACATAAGTATACCACCAAAATCAAAATTATAAATCTCAAATAGTTTGTGCTTTTTATTTACCTGTGTTACTAGGGCATAAAGAGGTAAAGTGACATAGCTGCACAGAATTTGAATGAGAATCCTGACACCATATCGACAAAATTAGAGGCAAGAAAAAAACTGATTAATGTTCCAAAAATTGATGAGAAAACAACTTTTACCCCATAGATACTCTGATAATTATGTCCTCCAAATGTTCATGGAAACATGATTTTATCCCAAATTCTTTCTGGAATAAACAAAACAAACGGATAAATTAATAACATGCCAAACAACACTATTTTCTTTTTTTGACAATCCAAACAACACTATTTTGATAAAGGGCCACTTAGACATGTAATTTGTTTGATTTAAATTAAATTTTAGATTCTAATTTAGCTTTTCAGTTTCACAATATTCATCAAATCAGTTCAAAATACAACATGTGTTAGTTAGCATCAAAGTCACTTTTGGAATAATTCAAAGCAATGGACTAACTAAAATTATATACATGTGTATCACTTAATCCATAATTATAAGAAAAGTTAGAGAATTTTTAAAAGGTTAATTTATTGTTTTGTTCTTACCCAGCTCCAGGCGAAGAAAGCAAGTTGGAAAGCATTCTGCAATTGTGAAATTAAAACCAAATTAAGTTGAAAAAATTTAAAATAAATGTAGAAGAAAATAAGGAAAATTTATATAATTTCAAGACTAAAGTAGTGAAAAAAAGACCTGGAAGAGAACGAAATTGATGAGGTAAATAATAAGTCGAGGACGGTTGAACCAAAAGAGATGGTCACCAGGCTGAACCACCACTACTCCCTTAACTATTTCTCCTCTCTCTTCTATTCTTATCGCCATTTTTGTTATTATCACCTGTAGTTTTGTTCCTACTAACAGTATCATCTGTTCACGTAAATTTTTTCACATTAATACGGGTTATGCTTGAATTCTTTTAGTCCGAACTAAAACTACGTTTATCTTGGATTTTATTGCTTAAGATGGAGAAAGAAAAAAGTTGGATATCTTTTTCTACGTACTCCTATCCGTTGTCAGTGCAAATTACATCCCAACACATGAAAATTCCAAAGGGTGTGGAACCGCTCTTTCAAAAGCGCGCGGCTCCTAATAGATGGGTAAATTAAACACTGGACATTTTACATTTTTTTGGGGTGCGAGAACAATCTGATGTATATAATATTGTGGGATTGAAATGGAACGGAACGGGAACCACCCCGTGCAATATGGTACTATCATGCCCATTTAGATCTAAATTGTTTATAGACGTGTTAATTAAGAAATGATACTTACAATCAATGGGATAAATGGCAACCATAGATAAGAATACCAGCCTGTGTGTACATAGAAATTAATTATGTCAACACACAAGTCAACTTCTTTAATTAATTAGTCAAACAATTACTATCATTTTAGCAAAATGGACTTTAACACAATAGCCCCAATGAAATGAAATGTGAACTCACTCACCATGGGTGTTGAAGAGTAAGAAAAGAACTGCAAAGAACCATATTGGTGGGCTGGGATTGATTGGAATCAAAACAAAACAAACAAATTTCAATTTCAGATCCACCACAAAAATATATATTACTAACTTAATTAGTCAATAATAAGAAAATTATTACTAATATATTTACTACACTAACCTTATTCCCACCACAACCTTGAAATCCTCTTCCAATGATCTATTGATATATTTTTGGAAATCAAATTTCATATGGCTTTGAGGGGCCAAATGAGCCTAATTAACAACAAGGGTCATTTTGCAACTATTAGTTAATCCATGAAAAATTTGAATTCACACCATCTGAAAAATTCTAAACATATACTTTTTATTTATTTATTATGAAAGGAACTAAAAATATAACCTTAAAAAGTAAATTTAAATTACCATGATAAAACCATGCCTCAAGGTTAAATAATCAACTTTAGGAACCGACCTCACAAACTGCCTGAAGAAACAAACCTGCAATTTTGTGGTAATTAAATTTTACAATTAATCAGAAAAATATTAATTTAATTACGATAATGTCACTATTATTTATGTTTCAGTAGAAAAGGTGACTAAATCACATCATTTTCACAATTAAATTTGTTTTAGGTGCAAATATGCATATTTAATATTTCAACTAATTCTGGGTTACCAAACTGAAGTTTTCTTACCGTAATCATATAGGATATTAGAGAATAAGTCAAATTCAAACTTAATTTCATTTAATTAACGAGAAATTCTATCATGAACCGGATAGTAACTGCCAACACAGAAAAGAAAAAGACATGTTCTTACAATCCAAATAAGAAGAGGTGCTTGGGTCCAACAGCTCAAGTGTCTCCTTCCAAATGATGTTTCTCTTGCAAATCTAAACCTTTCTGGATCTGTAATTTTATTTAGGACTAATTAATTACGCAATAATAGATATTAATCATCACTTTAGTTAGTTAATTGACTATAACAAAGGAAAAAAATAATGAATTAAGACTTTTATGAAGCATATTAATAATTGATAAGAACGTATATGAGAGTGATGTACGTACCGTGTGAGAATTGGTACTCCACAGTTCTTGTTTCCTTTTCCCATGCTTTCCAACTTCTCATCTGTGTTTTTCACTTAAATCATGCATGCAAGCCTTATTTATCCATTGAACGTATGATTTATCGCGCTAAATGCATTCTCGTTCTTCTTATTTTAAGTGGTTGTATCAAAATTGTCATTCAACTTCAATTTGTTTTAAAAAAAAATTTTTAACTTTTGATTTTGTCTCAATAAAATCATTAATTTTCATATTAGCAAAGTCCATTCATTTGACCAACACGTGGTAACAAAGACACTTGCAATGGCACATATAGTGTTGGAATGTCGGAGGAACGGCTTTACATTTAGGCATATAAAAAAAATTCAAGAGATTTATTTTTTCTCAGAATGAAAATTTTCATTGTAGTTTATACTTTTTGTAGAAATAGGAAAAAAAATATGAGTTATTGACGAAAATTGCAGATTTCTAAGTAACTTTTACAAATTTTCGACGTTATTTTGCAGTTACTAATGATTTTGTATTGTCAGAATCAGCTTTTTATAATTAAAAATTTCTCGAGTCAAGGGCAACACTACTTATTGTAGTTGTGGTTTCAATGAATGAAGGAGACCGAAACCACCCCAGAGGCCGGGCACCCCGCTCTCTAGATACGCCTTTGTACACTTATATAAGAGATGTAAATTAAAACGTACCTTAGCTCTACCCAAAGCCATAGTGAGAACGCAATAAAGCACATGAAAAACAGCCAACACGAATATGAAAATATGGAGTTGATGAATTCCATCTTGAGATATAAATGGAACTTTACCCTGCAGTTCATTAAAATTTGTTACCCTTTTCAGACTCCCAATAAGGCTATAACATCATCAAAGTTGTTTTTCAACTTACGTGATCCATTTTGTCAATGCCATTGCACAAAAATAGAAAAATTTCATACCTTCTCACTAGCTAAGAATAATAAAATTACACATTATAATGATTCAGATAACATGAATTTGTCAATTTACACGTACCTCACCACATTCACTGGTAGTCGTAGCTTCCGCCAGGAGACGCCGGAAACCTCCACCGGAATCCGTGAGCTGAATTAGTTTTTGCTCTTGCTGCTTACTGCAAGGGTGCCATGTTGAACCAAGTTTTTCTGATATGCAAATATTTGAAATTGGACCTTGTCCTACTGTTAATAGCAATGATATAAATCCTAATAACATCAGCTCTGCATAATATCACAAGAAGAAGAAAAATATGACATCAGAATTTAATTAACTAATTTTACAATTTTATAAATTTATGAAAAAAATGAAATGGGTTTTTAATAATGTTTGCCTGATTTGATCTTTTCAAGTGATTCATAAAGAGCCCGCTTGTGTTTCTTCTTTAACCACTGAAAATTGATGGTACGTAATCAAATTAATTAATACTGAAAACAAGTGATCATTAATAAAAGTAATATTTTATATGATTTATTACCTTTCCTATAAGATGAATAATGAATTCGATGATGATCGAAATCAAAACAAGAACGAAACAAACTACCGCGACTGCCCAAGTCGGAGTTAGCTCTAAAGATCTTCCTTCGCCGCCTCCAGCCATGGAGAGCTAGCTAGATATCTCTGGTTATGCAACTATATTTTCAAGAACAAGAACAAGTGAAGTAGTAGGAGAGGAAGAAAAAATTGTGAAGTTATGAAAACAAGTTAGCATAGTAAGTGAGACACACGTATATGTAGAAGATGCAAGAGTATGAACTCCAGGAAAATAAATTTCTTATTTTTGGTCTTTTATTTCTATATTGAAAATAAGTAAAGAAAGAACAGTGAAATAATAGTAAGGAAAAACACGTTTTAGCTTAATTTAAATTTGTTATATCTAGCATAGGTAAAATAATGGACGGATGACATATGTGTTTCAACCCTCACATAACAAACTAGCTCAAACATGTTGTTTCTACAAAAATTTACAGTCAAATTGAAATGAATAACCCTTTGTTAATCTAATTTTATATTTGAAGTTAATGATTTAATTATTATGGATTGCAAATGAATAACTCTCATACTATTAAAATCACACACTATTAAAATCATCGCTGACAACTTAAAAAATAATACATTCTGATTTCTTCATATTTTTAATTTTTATTTTTATATTATTTAAATGACGTTTCGTTCTGTGAGAAGAGATGAAATTATTGTTTAAAAGGAGAAAGATCCAAAAACGATGATTTTTGAAAATTGAAATACAGTTTTGTAGTAAATATAATGATAAAAATTTTTTAGTACCAATGAGTTTTTTAATGTTTATTTAAAATTTCATTTTTCTAAAAGGTGTGAAATTTCAGTTCTTATTTTAACAAAAAGTAAAACTACAATCCTTCATTTAAAAAAAAGTCAAATTATAGAAGGATTATTGAAATTTACCCTCAATATATACAAATTATCTAATGATACAAAAATATAAAATTAGTTTGTAAAATATAAAGTGAACATGTATACTACAAGATGCAAAGGAAAAAAAAGATGTTTGATGACTTTGACTTCATGAGCGCGTAGGATAGCAATATTAAGAATTATGAAAGAGGCAGAAGAGCAAGTTCACTTGACTTTAACAAATATTCAAACTAAACACATTTATTAGTAACGAGAACAAGTAAATGAGAGATATGAATATTTAACTATAATGTATATTAATTGGTTCTAGTTTTATTAGTGCATTTACTAATTACTAATGTATAAGTGGAGAGTTTAGAGTTCGAATTTTGCGCCTTCAAAAAATAAACAAAAAAAAGAATATCATGCATTGCTCTCGCCAATTTTGACATTTTATATAAATAATTTTTTTTCTTTCGTTGGTAACAATAACATGGTTTTTTAATTTTAAAAAATGGTTTAGGTCATCTTTTTTATAATAAAAAAAATGAATCAAAAATTATTAAACTGAATTAATGTGTATATTGAATTGAAAATATTAAAATTTACTGAATTGAACTAAATTGAAATTAAATACTAATATGTCCCATGTTACCACTGCGCCAACGAATGTTTAAAATGAACCATAATTAAAATGAACAAGTTTACCGTACCACATTAAAAAAGAAAAAAAAAAGCCTAATATCTGTAGGCTTTAGCGAGCCCAAAAGAAAATGGCGGTATGGCGGTTCGATGCGCAGTAAATTCCACACTCTCTCTTACTTCTTCTTCTTCTTCTTCCTCCTCTGCATATCTGACCTCCAAAACCTACCTTCTCATTCGATCATCTCCTTGTAGATTCTTCTTCTCAGCTCGTTCTGTTTCCATTTCAAATTTCATCATGCCTCGGGTAATTTCTCTACTTCTTCTTCACTATCTTACTAATCTTCAACTTCATCCTTCTAATTTACTCTTTAACTGTATCCGGTTGCTTCATTTTGCAGCGTGGCGGCAGCGCGCAAGTGTGGAAACCCAAGGCCAGCTCAAATGAGCCTTCGTCGTCTAATCAGAGTGTCCTAGTGGATGCAGTTACGGATAGAATTGACGGTTTGAATGTTGCGGAGACCAGTGCGAATCACGGACATTTGCTAGCTCAAAAGACTGTATGGAAACCTAAGTCTTTTTCTACTCTGCAACTTGAACAACTGCCTGCACAACCTCACAAAAGTATGTCTACTGTGGCGGCTGTTACTGCGAAAAGGAGTGGTGATTTGAGTAAGTTTTTTAAGGGGAATATGTTGGAGGATTTCGTGGTGGATAATTCGACGTATGCTGAAGCCAAGATTAGAGCTACTTTTTATCCTAAGTTTGAGAATGAGAAGTCTGATCAGGAGGTAGTGGTTTCGTTTAATGATTTTTCGTAGTGCTGTTACTGTATTGATTTTATTAGGTTGTTGATGTTTGCTAAATTATGTTCAGATAAGGACCAGAATGATAGAGATGGTCTCCAAAGGACTGGCGAATGTTGAGGTAAGGGGTTTAATTCGTGTAGCATACAGTAGTTTCTGCATGTGCAGATAATAAGTCGTAGGATTAGGAACAATCTGAGTTAAGTATGGAGACGTGTAATTGCATTAAGGGACAATCCATCAGTTGTTGCTAGATGAAGATTTATGCATTTACTCCCAGAATTTTGTTTGGCTCGGAAATTGATTTCTGAATATTCTTGATTAGATGGTTACCCTGATATTGACATTCCTGCAGGTCACACTCAAACATTCTGGTTCTCTGTTTATGTATGCGGGCAACAAGGGTGGAGCTTATGCAAAAAATAGCTATGGGAATATGTACGTTTTTTTAGCTTCTTCCATCTCTCTCCTTTTTATCTATCCATTTCAGTAATTATAGGGTATTATTCTTTTGTTGTTTTGACTCTTTGTGCCTCTTTACTAGTACTAGATTAACTAACAGTCACTGTTTGTTTGATTGCACTTCTTGGACCATACACTTCAGACTTTTATCAATAACTAGAAAGATACCCTCGGGGAAGAAGAATAATTCAACACATCTAACATATCCAAACTTAAAATTATAGTTTACTCATTCTTAGAAATAAAACATTTTTAAGTTATGTAAACTGGTTGGTCTTGTACCTATATCAAAATTTCAAATGAGAATAAACTTCCTAAAAAGTTTTCAATTGCTTAACAGCGGACTCAAAAGTAAAACATACAGCGGCATCTTTATAGCCATCTATGGATATGATGAGGTTCTGAAAGCTTGCATCTCCAAAACATAGATTAAAGACAATTTGGCTTAATAAATAAACTATAAGTTGTGAGGATTTCTAAAATATTATTAAAATGTTTAAAAAACAGAAAAAATATGATTGAAAAAATGCCTAATTGGAATATCTTGAAGTTGCCTGTATTTCAAATATCTCCACGCTCCCTTGAGTTCTTCTGAACAATTTGTTGCGAAACCAAGTGAATTTAAGAACGGAAAAAGAATATGAGGGCTCAATTGGAAACATTTGCTAAAAGTTTTCAATTGTTACTATACAACCTTTTCATTTTTATAGTATAGTATATAGATGGGTAACTTTTTATTTCTGCATCAAGTAGCTTACTGAAAATGGTGTTTCAAATGTAGATACACTGCTGTTGGAGTCTTTGTTCTTGGACGGATGTTTCATGAATCATGGGGAACTTCAGCTGCAAAAAAGCAAGCAGAGTTCAATGAATTTCTTGAGGTATTGTCAGAGTAACTATTTTGAATGAACATATATTTGAAATAAATTCTCAGAGTTATTTTGTTTCTTTCTTCTATTCAAGTTTTGAAACAAAGGATTTTATCTCACTTTCTCATTTGGTATCTTCTATGACTCTGTTTTCTGAATGCATTATGTATTTTTGTATATGCATAATGCATGCATAATGCATGTCGGCTATATTGATTCCATGGGCCTTTTAGACTTGACTTTGACGTACTCTTTATCACATCATCATTAATCTCTCTGATTTTGATGTCCTCATCACATTTATCTCCTTTGAAGTCGTTCTTGTTGTAGCTATTTGAAGCTACTTGCAGCGATATCTTTATTATCTTCATGGACTTTGACGCGTATGAGTAATTAATTCTTTTTTCTACCTCCTACTGTGCGTCTTACAATTCTCTTTTTTCTTTTCCCCCTAGAAAAATCGAATGTCCATATCAATGGAATTGGTAACTGCTGTTCTAGGAGACCATGGGCAGCGTCCCCGAGAAGATTTTGGTAAATTGGTTCCCTTTCTCTCTCTATTTTCAGAAAAGAAATATGAAAGTGCTTTGCTTAAGGTCCTGTATACTGATTCCCAGCAGATAAGAGAAAGAAAGATATTATTATTTTTTTGAGTGGACGTCTTATATTTGTAGATTCTTTGGTAATAATGTTACTCTCTAGAAAGAACCATGTATGTCATTTCGCTGGTTGAGTATGAAATATAGTGCTAGTAGATTGATATTTCTCATATTGCTCAGGAACACAATTTTCTCCTATGTACTTACATGTAATATTGTTATTAGCTCTATCAATTCTCTTGCGGGTCTTAAGTTGCTTTTCTAATATTTTAAGTTGATCTTCTTTCTATTGCAGTGGTGGTGACAGCAGTCACAGAATTAGGCAAAGGGAAGCCAAAGTTCTATTCAACTCCTGAAGTGATTGCCTTTTGTCGGAAATGGCGCCTTCCAACAAATCACGTTTGGTTATTCTCAACAAGGTGTGGATTATGCGTACAACAAAAATTTTAAAATTAGTTCAGTCGTCAAAGTGGTTTGGTGGTTCCAATTTTTCGCTTTTAATAGTTGACTGTTGCTTTTTTGAAGGAAGTCAGTGACATCTTTTTTTGCTGCTTTTGACGCACTATGTGAAGAAGGAACAGCAACCACAGTATGTAAAGCTCTTGACGAAGTTTCTGATATTTCTGTGCCAGGTGCTTCATTTATATTGCTTTGTGATACCCTGCATCTAACTCCTTTTTGATTGTTATGCTACTTAGACACATTTTTTTTGGTTAGGTCTTCAAAATATAATGGAGTTAGAAGTATCTCTTCCATTTACAGTGTAGTGTCTCTTAATTGTCCTTGGAGAGTAATTATGGTACATATGGCTATTTGTGCTTCTTTTTAACTAAAAGCTCCATGTAAGTCAGTGTCGCACTAATCTCAATAACACTATAAACTATAAGTTGGAAAAGAATAATAGTCATTAAAATATGTTTGATGTAAACTGCCTTCAGCTGTAAGCTTGAGGGTTTTGGTGTTTTTACTCCAATACCATCTTTGCCTAAAAAAGTGCTATTGGCGATCCCATTACTCGACTTCTGTACTCGGTTATTGCATCTTTGTGCTGCATAGCTATTGATTTCAATGAACCATTCTCTCAAATGTTTTTATAACAAACTTCATCTGCCTCGACCTACCTAGCTTTGTATTGAATCTTAAAAAAGTTTGTTGTCTTTTATCCTTCCAAATAACAACATAATTCTTATTTACCGAAAGTACTCTGGAGACATTATTAGCTATTTTCCCTTGAAATTCAGGTTCAAAAGACCATATTAAGGTACAAGGTGAAATCTTGGAGGGTCTGGTAGCTCGCGTTGTAAGTCATGACAGCTTAAAACACATGGAGGAAGTCCTGAGAGAAAATCCTCCACCACCAATTGAAGGAGGTATGTTGCTTTATGCTGGCTGAGGATCCCACCTAAAGGGCGTCCGACAAGCCTCAAACAGAGAAATCGGTAGATTTTTTTTAAAAAATAAAATTTCTTTGTCCCAAGGGGGTGGCCTGGCGGTAACTAGCTAATGTTTATAGTTAGACGTTTTAGGTTTGAACCTTGGGGGAGGTAGGAGGAATAAAAAATATATTTGGACTTTGTCCACCCTCCCACCTTTTAAAAAAATAAATATTGTCCTCCTGGGAATACATAACTCAGATTTGCATGTTGATGATCTACTTGATGATTTTTATTTGATTTTCGATTTTCTGCCATTCTTCAGCTGACATTGATCTTGGACCAAGTCTTAGGGAAATTTGTGCTGCAAATAGAACTGATGAAAAACAGGTGACTTTGACTTATATTGACTTTAACTTCAATTAGATGTACTTTTCTAGTATATTCGGAATATCAAGGAATTTGTTAAAAGCATCTTCAGTAAAATGTTTTTCTCTTGTTAAAATACTATTGCAGCAAATAAAAGCACTGCTTCAGCGTGTTGGTTCTTCTTTTTGCCCTGATAGTTCAGACTGGTTTGGAATTGAAGATGGTGATACCCAATCAAGAAACGCGGACAGATCTATGGTTTCCAAATTTGTACAATCTCATCCTGCTGATTTTTCCACTACGAAATTGCAGGTAAGGCCTTCTCCTACATTTTTAATTGCCGGCCAGAGCTCCTAGCCAGCAACTGGCTACCCCTTTCAAGCTCAGCCTACCCCCTCTTAGTTCAGTTTTTCTTATTTTGAATATGGAAACTGCCAAGATAATTCTACTGGATTTTGTTGATTTTCATTAGAGCTACTGCAATGTTTCTTGTATTTGATTAAACATATTGTTCCAAGAGCTGCACTGGTTGAATAGTTTTTTTTTCTTTTTATTTGTCCTTGCAAGAAAATTTAACAATGTCACTTAATTGGTTCAGGAAACGATTCGTTTGTTGAAAGAAAGACGCCTACCAGTTGCTTTTAAATGCTACCATAACTTCCATGAACTCGATTCTGTATCAAGTGATAACCTTTTCTATAAGATGGTTATTCATGTTCATAGTGATTCAGGATTTCGGCGATATCAGAAAGAGATGAGGTCTTTCTGAACATAGATTTTGTTTAGTTTGAAATGATCTTTATAATTGGTTTTCACATATATATTTATCTGTGTTCTGCATGTTTCTATTGTAGGCATAAGCCAGGATTATGGCCACTATATCGAGGTAATACCTTCTAGCACTTCTGTCTTTAATATGGGAATTGATAAAGTGAAGGTCTTGTTTTCCCCTTCTTCCTTTCATGCCCTGTTACGGGACTAAGCCTTGTTGTTGTTGTTGTTGTTGTTGTTTTGTGAAATTGATTGAATAGACGACATACATGCATACTTTAATTCTCCATCTAGATATTTGGATCTAGGTGTATGAACAAAGGATTCGTCACACAAACACACATAGATGACAGATTTTATTGATTCTTAATTCACATAATTTGTTCATAATGTAGCTCCTTCCGATAAAAAGAATATTAATACATGTTGTATGATTGAACTTTGAAATTAAAACCATTTCTTTCCAACTTTCAAATTGAATTAGTAGCTCTTGTTTGAAGTTGAACAGATAAAGCGTTGATAGGTGGAGACCAGGGGTGTCAAGAAACCGATTGAACTAAAAGCTAAAGCTGATAGTTAAAGCCTAAAGACATCTTTCGTATTCATACCTGACAAAGCCTGTAAAACACAGAATCATCCTACCATGGTACTAAAGCCTCTTGGACTAAACAGTCGATGATTCCAATCTAGATTGCATTATTAGTTGGTGGAATTAAAAACACATGGTAGAATGAGCCTGGCTTGTACACGCTTCAAGCTCAAGGGGTATTTGCGTGAGGGGGTGTTTCAGATATTAATATAAAAGGATGTATGTGGGCCTTTACTGCCAGCTTAAGCTTTTAGTTCAATCGGTTTCTTGACAAGAGGAAACTAGGACGAGGGTGTATTAGGAAGACTATGTAAGAGAGCCAGAGGTGATTTCTTTTTAATTTATGGGGTATACGACTAATACTTGCATATTTACTCAGGTTTTTTTGTTGACATTAATTTATTCAAGGCTGACAAGGCGAGAATTGCTGAAATCGCGAAACAAAATAATTACATGAACAAAACTGTCATTGATGATGAAAGCATATCAACAAAAGATGGTTTGGCTGATGATGATGCCAATTTAATGATCAAACTAAAATTTCTTACATATAAGGTACGCCTTTGTTAAGAGATCTTCTTAATTTGTATTAAATGTATGAGTTGGTCCCATATGGTTGGAGCCAGAAACTTTCATATGCAATGCATTCATGATGTTTGTTGAAATGCATTTCTGCTTGAGCCAGAAACTTTCATATGCAATGCATTCAAAGAGTGTATGAACAGTTATCTTCCTTGTTATGTAGACATCTAATATGTGCATGTTATGTGGTGCATGAACAGATAATTGGTTGTTTGATATAGCAAAATTTGTCTTGAGAGTATAAGGAGAGTTGGAAATGGTGTGCTTGTCATTTAATATTGTTCGATAGCTTTTTTATATATATATATATATATATTGAGGTCAGCGGATACATTAGTCTCCATTCTCCATACATAAGAGATATTGTTTGCTCGAGGATGAGCAAGATTTATTTTCTTTTCTTTTGGCAGAAGTTGTTTTGTTTTGGTAGATATGCTTAGTTAGTTTCCTTCATATTTTTTCTTTCTTATTACACAGATAAGAACCTTCCTGATACGCAATGGTTTGTCGACTCTTTTCAAGGATGGTCCCTCTGCTTACAAGACTTACTACCTTAGGTATGGATTTATTCTTCTTTGTAATAACGGGTGATGAAAACTTGAATGCTTGTCTTTTGATGTTCTCTCGAGTTTCATGTATCTAGTGGGATTGCTTAACGTTTCAGGTTTTTTTTTTTTTTTTTCCTTCAGAATGTGTCTGAATAGTATATTCTTCTCTTTCAAAACATTTATATTTACTTTGATGTTGCAGGCAAATGAAAATATGGGGAACCTCAGCTGGAAAGCAGAGAGAACTCAGCAAGATGCTTGATGAATGGTACCATCATTTGTTGCCTTCTTGCAGCCATGGTTGATCTCGGGTTTCTTACTATTCTAAAGGAATCTTTTTCACATTAATGTTCAGGGCTGTCTACATTCGAAGAAAGTATGGAAAGAAACAGTTGTCCTCGTCAATATACTTGAGTGAAGCAGAGCCCTTTCTTGAAAAATATGCAAGTCGAAGTCCAGAGAATCAAGCTCTGATAGGATCTGCTGGAAGTTCTGTCAGGGCAGAAGATTTCTTGGCTATTGTGGAAGGAGGAAGAGATGAGGAGGGTGATCTTCAAACAGAGAAGGAGGTGGCTCCTCCAAGCCCTATTGGCTCAGCGAGAGACACTGTTCAAAGGAACGAGGGTTTGATTGTATTCTTTCCAGGTAAATAACCTGCTTGTGCTGTTAGTTTTGGAAGAGCATTCATGGTGTATGAACTGCTTGTTTGCTCAAGAAAACTAGTCGATTGTCTACTCCCTCATTTTCTCATATAAAAGTTTGATTCTAATTGTCGGTGTAATTTATAGATTTTAGGAATTGCATTGGCTTCATGTTCCCTTCTGCAAAAATGCCCATTCTTGTCTATTTTAGGATCTGACTGATGAACTATGCAACTGGATTTTAGGCATGTTCTATCTCTCAAAGAATCATGTTAGCATTTCGTTAGAGGTTGAAATGGAACAGTTTGAATAGTAACTGGAGACTTTTTTATGGTCTTCCCTTGCTTATTTGCCAATTTGATAATGATCTTTCAATTGCATGCAGGAATACCTGGTTGTGCTAAGTCTGCACTTTGCAAGGAATTACTAAATGTTTCTGGAGGACTTGGAGATGATCGTCCACTTCATAGTTTGATGGGGGACCTTGTCAAAGGTATGTTATAGAGCAATTAAACTCTCAGGGAAGGAACAAGGAACTTGCAATTTCATTTCATGGTTATTGTGAGAAATGCTTTATTTTGTATCACTAAGAAGCTTCAAAATTCTCCTTTTTATGGAATTGATGTTATTGTTATGT
The DNA here is from genome assembly GCA_028411795.1 of Euphorbia peplus. Classification (NCBI taxonomy): domain Eukaryota; kingdom Viridiplantae; phylum Streptophyta; class Magnoliopsida; order Malpighiales; family Euphorbiaceae; genus Euphorbia; species Euphorbia peplus. The sequence continues at coordinate 25,607,917 of CP110843.1, forward strand.
ATAATTCACATATGCATTAGTCTCTTGTTGCATGCTTTCTAAATTTGGGTTATGCTGACTACGCGTGCAAAACAATTTGATTGTTGCTTTTGCATTCAATATAGGGGTTTATGTGTTCATATCTGTTGTCAGTAAACTTCCTGAGCTTATGGCTGACTTTTTATATTGAGCACCAAATTCTCACTTAAACTCATCAGGGTACCCTTGTTTTGGTCATAAATGGCTGATTAATGGATAGAAACACAGGAAAACATTAGAAACATGAAACGTCGGGACATGTAAATTCAAATTAACTTATATTGTTAAAGAAATATTCCACCTTTGATTCTTAGTCAGATTTAATTGAATTCACAAGTTGCCTAAAACCTAACTCAATAATCATTAAATACTCGATCTACTTAAGCGTTGAATAGAATTGGTCCAAAAATAGAAGTTAGAGGGCTTATTTGCCAAAAAGGGTTGACTTGGATATACTTGTTGTACTTTCCTGGTTGTAGTGGTTTTTGTACTCGTATCTACTGACTAGTGTCAATCTATGTAAATAGTTTGCAGATTAGGAAGAACAATTAGTGTAGCCCTTTCAATGAATCATAAAAAAAGTAATTGAGTTGATTGAGATCTTAAATTATAACTTTCAAGTCCATGATGGAAGTATAAATGTCAAACCTATCACCCTCATAATATATCAATTTCTGCATAAATATCATCTATTATTAATTTTTTAAGACAGAATAATTAAGCCATGCCAAAATCTAAATTCAGATGTACAAAATGAGGATCATCCTGTTAGCATTTATCGTCCATTCAAACTTATGTTTGTTTTTCAAAAGTATATGATCATACATACAGGTAATTGTTATGTGTCCTTAATTGCTTACTGATGATATGTTGCTGAAAATGGCTACAAATCTTAAGCTTGTTTTGTAATAGGGCTTTCCACTTCCGAAACGTATAGGTTGAATTTTTCTTTGTCCTTGTGATAGGAAGGTATTGGCAGAAGGTTGCTGATGAACGCAGGAGAAAACCATATTCTATAATGCTTGCTGATAAGAATGCACCAAATGAAGAAGTTTGGAGACAGGTAACTCAGTTGTCATTGGGCTACCACAATTTTGCAATGCTATGATGAACCGATGAAAAATCGTGATTTAAGTCTACCTAAATCGATAAATCAAACCGCATTCATAGGTAGGGCATTTCCCATTTTATAGGAACTTCTGTACCGGATATAATGGTATCTCCAATTATAGCTCCTCTGGGATGTAAAATATATCTCTTCTTACCATCCCCATAGTGTGTGAGACAAATGTATCTAAAGTTACTTTGATAATCTCCTTGATTTTTGGTACTTCTCTGGTGGTGGAATATTTATATTCATTGTTTCTGCTGTAGCATCATATGAATAACTCTGTATTTCAAGTATAGGTTTGGAATCAAATTGCTAAGTTTCAATTATTTTATTTCTTGGTTATCTTGAGCATGTTGGTTAGGTAAGGCATGTTGGTTTCTTGAATCATAATATGGTGATAACTCTGCCAAAGACTATAGTTGATAATAAAATACTGTAATTTCTCTTGGTTTAAACATCCATTGGAGGTGCATTAGTTTTTCTTGAGAACATTGCCATTTAAGCTTACTAAATGAACTTCAAGGCCCCATGACTTATGATAGCTTTATTCCATTTGCTTTCAGATTGAAGACATGTGTCGCAGTACTCAAGCTTCAGCTGTTCCTGTTGTAATTGATTCCAAAGGTTATTCTTCTTTACTCCGCTATTAAAGCTTCTTACTTATCATGTTTATTTGTGATGCAAACAAATAATGAATTGAATATGCTTTTTTATTTCCTGGTATCAATAATGATGCTATTGTCAAACTTCTTTCTCTTGATGACTGCTATGACCATCACTTTGAACTTAGCTTACAGAAATTTTTCTTGATGAGAGAATAACCATATGTTAGATTTACAGACTCATGCGATTAGATTGGGATGAATGTTATAGATTAGTTAGTCCCTCAAAAAGTAAACTGAGTCAGTCTTCTTCATTTATTGGCAATGCAAAGGAATTTTGGGTTTGGTTTGCCTTTTCTAAAACCAAAATGTTTGTTAACAACTTCTATATGCAACTACAGATAATTTATTATTACTTTTTCGTTTTTCAGTTTCCACATTGACAAGTATTTTGGTTTTAGTGATCCATCGTTCCCAGGAACATTTAGGCATAAAAATCCAGCTACTAAATGTTAACCCCGGGTGATCAGATATTCACTGTCAGTCTGTATTTATTCGCAATGCAAAACAATCTTCAGTTCACTTTGTGTTCCTTAACTACTTTCATTTACAACTGCCAATTAGTTCTTCGCTTTTGATTTTTCAGTAACATGAGTCTTTTGGTTTTGGTGGTTATCATTTTATATTCTACTCTTGACTGATAACCTTTGTTTGTTGAAAATTCAGGAACTGATTCAAATCCATTCTCTCTTGATGCATTAGCTGTTTTCACTTTTCGTGTTCTGCAACGAGTCAATCATCCGGTAATTCTTATCTCTAGTTTCCTCGTAACTCATGCATATTTATATAACATAAGTTTGATATGTTCCTTTCCACTTCACTCTGAACTTTTTAAGGGCAATCTCGATAAAGGTTCTCCAAATGCTGGTTACGTGCTGCTAATGTTTTATCATCTTTATGATGGAAAGGTATCCTTTCAAATGAAAAAGAAGTTGTGTTGTTTTACAAGGTATATAATATATGGTATAATCTGTAATATACCCTGCTCACTTTTTTCAGAGTCGAAATGAGTTCGAAAGTGAACTAATTGAACGTTTTGGCTCACTAGTGAAGATGCCATTGCTGAAATCAGATAGGTAATATTTCTGACTAGTGTTCTTCGTCTGAATTTCTTCTTGTATTATGATGCTATGCTGTGTCATCCAATATTCATTGGAAGCATGGACAAATATGTGACTGAAAGGGTTTACTGCTCGAAATAAAAGTACTGCTATGAGGGTTTTGTGTATATTTTGCTTATTTGTTGTTCTTCTACATAATGAACCAGTTTTTTGTGCTTAGGGATTCAAATTCCTTTTCTCTATCTATGCCACTAACTGAAATTGCATCCCTCATTATTGTAGGAGCCCTCTAGCAGATCCTGTCAGGATGATTATTGAGGAGGGAATAAATCTATACAAACTTCATACAAGCAGGCATGGCAGGTGTGAAGCTGTCAAGTCTTTCTGCTCAGACTTTTTTTTTGCTTTGCATTCCTCTATCGTATAGGCTTTCTGCGCATGTATAAAAAAATGTGTTTGCAAATCTGCTGAATTACAACCTTACCATCATAGAAAGTCATTATATTTCTTCCATGTTTTTTTTGTTGTTTTCGTGGCATAGTTATGGTGCCATTGTGTTTACTGATTTCCTTCCATATTTTTCTAGAATTACTAATTAAGTTATATGTCTTCATGTTACTTTCAGATTGGAGTCCACTAAAGGTTCATATGCAAAGGAGTGGTCAAATTGGGAGAAGCGGTTGCGGGAGGTTTTGCTTGGCAATGCTCAGTATCTCAATTCCATTCAGGTTCCATTTGAGTCTGCAGTTGAGCAAGTGCTCGAACAACTAAAAACTATTGCCAAAGGTGAATACACCACACCTCTTACTCACAAGAGGAAACTGGGAACTATTGTTTTTGCCGCTGTCAACCTGCCTGTTCCAGATATTTCTCAACTCCTCAACAATGTAAGCAAAAGTTCTGCTTTTTTTTTTGTTTCTTCTGATAGGTCATAAGCTCGGATAATAATTAGTTTTCACCTTAGGCTTAGTCTGCTAAAATGGCCAATCATATATAGATTCGAGTGATAGTTTTGTTGGGATGATATGTATGTTATTGTCCAAGTAATTGTAATTTTATTCCTTGAGCAGATGGCTCAAACGAACCCCAAGGTTGAAGCCTTTCTCAAGGACAAGGATATTGAGCATAGCCTAAAGAGGGCTCATGTAACGCTTGCCCACAAAAGAAGTCATGGAGTTGCAGCTGTTGCAAATTTCGGAATCTACCTCCATCAGATGGTCCCAGTAGAATTTACAGCTCTTCTCTTCACTGATAAAATGGCAGCACTAGAAACACTACTTGGTTCTGTTGATGACGAAAAAATAGTTTCAAAAAACACGTGGCCGCATGTTACTATATGGACTGGAGAAGGAGTAGCAGCCAAGGACGCGAACTTGCTCCCTCAATTATTTGCAGAGGGGAAAGCAAGCCGTGTTGAAATCAGTCCACCCGTTACCATATCTGGTCCACTAGAATTCTATTGACTCCGGAAAATGGATAGGTTTTGGAAGTTTTTATTATCACAACTATATCACTTAGAAGTGGATTTTTGTAAGAAATTTTGAAAGGACATTTGATAGAAATTAGCTTCTGAGGGTTTTGATGTATAGGCGAATATAACGAAAAATGTGCAAGAGATTTTGTTTTAGGTTGTCATTTTAGTGTTCTGAGTATAGATACAATCAGGCGGAACCACAGCAGAGAAGAACTTGTTGTAACAATAGCAATGAGAATACTACTGAGTGTAGTAACTGTGCCACAATGTGCAGAAACTATTGCCTTCTTCTGAAAGCAATTTGAGCAGTCCGAGGTGATATAATAAGCTGAGTCTACTCAATTTTAGCATGATTATCTCCAATTATCTTGAGTTTTGCCCGGTTGAAGTCTCGAAATTTGTAAAGAGATTTTTCTGTCACATTTATATCAGTTAATAGATATATGATTGTTGTAAAAAAATATATTTTATGATTCAGCTTCAGTTTTTATATTTTATAGGGTTAGCTAAAACAAAAAAACCCTCCAACACAGGGATTTTGAAAAAATTACTTTGTTTTTTTTCAAATTTAATGTACAAAATTTCTGAAAAAAAAAGTTCTTTAAGTTCGACATTGTAAAAATAGCTTTAACAATCTTAACAAATATTTCTAAGAATTAAAAATCACACATGTTTTCTTAAACAACACTTCTGATTTTTTAAACTTTGCAATTGAGATTTTTACTTTTTTAAACATCAATTTTTATCGCCACTAAACATTATTGATGGTATATCAAAGTAAAAAAAGATTAGAATTAAAGTTTTATAGAATATGGTTAATTCTTAGAATTTTAAATTTTTACCGATCATTTTGATGATAACCATCTTAGAAATTTTGTAAGCATAAAGAACAGATTTGGCAAAAAAAAAAAAAAAAAAAACAAGAAAAAGACTTTTGAAATACAATATTTTATTTGATTAGATAATGTTTTATATTGAATAATGAACTTGATTTACAAGTAATGAACATGGACTAGTCATTGACTATGCAAGTCTTGAGATGTAGATCTCTGACCAAACATTTAATGAACATGGACTAGATATTGATATTGTTATAACATATCTTCCAAATACATATTCACGACAAATCATCCTCTCAGAACAATATCAAGTCTACTTGCAGGATCTTCAAGCCTTGTAGCCATGGCAACAAAAAATAATTAAGATCATACACAAAGAAACAATCAGACCATCTTCTCCAACTCCTCCTAACCGCAAAGTTCACATACTCTCCCTTGTGGATCAGTTTATGCCTGTCATTTACTCCCCTATTGTCCTCTTTTATTCCGCTAACAACGGTGACACAGATGATCACAATAAAAATTCTGAGAAGCTGCGGACGTCTCTCAAGAAAACTTTTAACTCATCTTTACCCGTTTACAGGCAGACTCCAAGGCAATTCCTCCATTGAATGTGAAGATCAAGGAGCTGAATATATAGAAGCTCAAATAGGATGCAATCTGCCAGGAATTATGGAACCCTCTGAAGAAACCGCTGGTAATCTGTTGCTTGTTCAGGCTATTAGCTCTTGGAGTTCGCATTTCGCACAAGATCGCGGATGCAGTTACATTTGGTCAATTTATCAAGTTCTGGTCCGGTACTGCAATAGGCTCAGAAGTTGTGAATCCTGTTTTCATGGCTGATTCCATGTTACCTCCGATAGATTTTCTGGCTCCAAAGAAATCAGTAGATAAGCAGCAGCATACAAAATGCATTACGAAAAGCTTTGTGTTTGATGGATCAAAGATTAGTGCTCTCAAGGAAAAGGCTGCCAGCATAATTGTCCCGAAGCCGACAAGGGTGGAAGCTGTTTCTGGACTTGTCTGGAAAGGTTTAATCACAGTGTTGAAGAAATCAAATCCGAATTCGAGTAAGTCATATGTGTGGGGTTTTGCCATGAATTTGCGCTCGAGGTTCACTCCTCCTGTACCTGAAAACCACGCAGGGAACTTGGTGCAAGTCGTACTTGCTTGGCTTTTTGTGTTTCGCTCGCTCGCTGTGTATGATTGCATTGTCATTTACAACTAACTCTGTATAATTCGTTGATTTTCTCAGATGGAAAAGCACAAACCACTTACTTAACATTTCACTCATTGACAGTAACTGCCTCGAATCCAGCTAATTCCAGGCATTTTCCTTACTTCAGCATTTTCAATTTCATCTCTTGTCGTATTGGCATTGTCCCACCTCCCTTTTCCAGCGTAAATATTAGAAAGCATTACTCTATAAACACCTTTTCCGGGCTCCTTATCAAAAAGCTGTTCAGATGCAACTTCGGCCAACTCAGAATTCCCATGAATGTCACAGCATGACAACAGCGCTCCCCAAACTCCAGAATCCACCGGTTGCATCAAGGACATGATAAAATTGTATGCTTCATCCAATTCACCTGCCGTTCCTAGGAGCTTTACCATGTGAACATAATGCTCAGTTCTAGGTGAGATGCAAAACTCATCCGTCATTCTCTTGAAATATTCCTGGCCATTTTTCACAAGGCCAGCGTGACAGCAAGTGGAAAGGAGAGCCGAAAATGTAGACTCGTCGGGTTCCAACCCTTTATCCGACATCTCCTCGAATAAAACGAAAGCTTTAGCAGCATATCCGTGCAAACCGAGACCTGAAATGACCGAATTGTAGGAAACAACATTTCTGTTGGGTGTACTGTCAAAGACACGAATTCCCAATTCCAAAATTCCACATTTCAAATACATATCTATAAGAACCGAACAAACCATCACATTAGCTTCAAATCCATGTCGTAGAACATAAGCATGTATCGAGCTACCAATTACGAGGTCTGCTGATTGAGCAGCAGCTACTAATATACTAGAAATCAAAATGGGGTCTGCCCTTTTACCTCCATCATTCATATTCCTATAAAATAACAAAGCCTCCTTATAGTATCCCGACTGACAATATCCAGTAATCAAAGAAGACCATGCTACTAAATCAGGCTGACATAAACTCCTAAACACACCAAAAGCCGAATTCATACACTTAAATCTCGAATACATGCTTACAAGCGCACAACCTACGTATGTATTAGAATCAAACCCACATTTCAAGGACAACGTATGAACCCCTTGACCAAGTCCAAGAACCCTAACATCCATTAAACCTGAGATAAGAGCAACCAAAGTATACCCATCCGGCTGCTGATTCCCACTTTTCCGCACCCGATCAAATAAACAGACCCCTTTATCCCAAACTCCACAATAACTATAACCAGATATCATAGCATTCACGAGAACCAAATCCGGGTCAACAATCTGATCAAAAACCCGCGTCGCATCACCCACATTGCCCAATTTTGAATATCCTGTAACAAGTGCACTACAACAAACAGGATTGTCTCCAAACCCGGAAACAACAGCTCCTCCATGAACAACTCTTAACCCATCAAGATCAAAACTTTCGTAACAAGCTCGAAAAAGACAAGCAAAAGTGAAGTTGTCAGGTTTAATTTCTGTTTGTAACATGTTTGTATAGAGAGAAAGAGCTTGTGGGAGTCTATGGAATTTGGCATAAGCTCGAATAATGGAATTCCAAAGGAAAACACTCCGTTGAGGAGTTTGATCGAACAGGTAGCGGGCGGAAGGAAGGTGATTGGAAATGGAATAGAATCTGAGAAGCTTGGTAGCATAAAAGGGGTCATGAAATAAGAGGTGGGTTCTGGTTATGATACCATGTAATTGCTTGATTCTTGGTAGGCTTTGATGGGGTTTTGATAGCTCAAGGAGAAGCAACTGAAGCATATGATGTTTTTCAGGAGGTTTATAAAGCTGAATTATATCTCCATGATAGGTTTCATGTGACAGTGAGTTGCTTATAAACATAGAGTTGCCCGCGTAGTCGATGCTGATCAAATAAAAATTTGGTTAATATTAAAATTTAAGTGTGCAAATTAAAATCCAATGAGATAGTGTTTTTTGTTTTTTGTTTTTTTAACTATATAGTAGTTTCGTATCAACTTGTCATATTTTATTATATTTTAATCTTCACTCTTAGATTATATTTGATGATTGACCAAATTGTATTTGGTGAGTTATTGACCAAGTAAACTCAACTTTATAAACATAAGCGCAATTCATGGATGAGTTAAAAGGTTATCGAAATGGGTTAGCGGCTCATAAATGAGTTATGTGTATTTATGGGTAAGCTGAAAAAAAACCCTCCAACACATGGATTTTGAAAAAATGTTTTCTCAAGTTTGACAAAATTTAGTTTACAAAATTTCTTAAAAAATGTGTTCTTAAGTTTGACCTTGTAAAAATAACTATTAAACACCTAGTAACGTATATTCTCTTGAAAAACACTTGATTTAAAACTCTTTAATTGAGAGTTTTACTTTTTTAAACATCAATTTCTCTCGTCATTGAATATTATCGAAATTATTTCAAAATAAAGAAGTTTGGAATTAAAGTATTTTTTTTTTTTGATAGCAGAACTAAAGTATTTTAAAATATCGTTAATTCTTAGAATTTTAAATTTTTGACCGATCAAAACGATCATAACCATTTTAGAAATTTTGTAAGCATAAAGACCAAATTTGGCAAAAAAAAAAGACTTTTTTCAAAATCTCTACAATCACAATTGTTTTGTAGTTTACACTAGTTTATTTGATTAGATAATGTTTTATATTGAATATTACAAGTAATGAACATGTACTAGTTATTGACTTGACTATGCAAGTCTTGAGATGTAGATCTCTGACCAAACAATTAATGAACATGGACTAGATATGTTATAATATTGTTTTCCAAATACATATTCATCACAAATCATCCTCTCAGAATATCAAGTCTACTTGCATGATCTTCAAGCCATTCCAAGATCCTTGTAGCCATGGCAACAAAAACTATTGAGATCATACACAAAGAAACAATCAGACCATCTTCTCCAACTCCTCCTAACCTCAAAGTTCACAAACTCTCCATTGTGGATCAGTTTATGCCTGTCATTTACTCCCCTATTGTCCTCTTTTATTCCGCCAACAACGGTGATACAGATGATCACAATAAAAAATCTGAGAAGCTGCGGACGTCTCTCGAGAAAACTTTAACTCATTTTTACCCGTTTACAGGCAGACTCCAAGGCAATTCCTCCATTGAATGTGAAGATCAAGGAGCTGAATATATAGAAGCTCAAATAGGGTGCAATCTATCAGATATTCTGATAAACCCTGAAGCCGAATCTTTACGAAAATTCCTGCCAGGAGTTGTGGAACCCTCTGAAGAAACCGCTGGTAATCTGTTGCTTGTTCAGGCTACATTCTTCAAGTGTGGTGGATTAGCTCTCGGAGTTCGCATTTCGCACAAGATCGCGGATGCATCTACATTTGGTCAATTTATCAAGTTCTGGTCCGGTACTGCAATCGGCTCAGAAGTTGTGAATCCTGTTTTCATGGCTGATTCCATGTTTCCTCCGATAGATTTTCCGGCTCCAAAGAAATCAGTAGATAAGCAGCAGCATACAAATTGCATTACGAAAAGGTTTGTGTTTGATGGATCAAAGATTAGTGCTCTCAAGGAAAAGGCTGCCAGCACAATTGTCCCGAAGCCGACAAGGGTGCAAGCTGTTTCTGGACTTGTCTGGAAAGGTGTAATCACAGCGTTGAAGAAATCAAATCCGAATTCGAGTAAGTCATATGTGTGGGCTTTTGCCATGAATTTGCGCTCGAGGTTCACTCCTCCTGTACCTGAAAATCACGTAGGGAACTTGGTGCAAGTCGTGGCGCCAAAAGTGGAGAAGGAAATGGAATTGAAGGGGCTTGTGGGTGTAATAGAAGAAGAGATGCAAGAATATCTTGAAAACAATGTGAAGAAACTTCAAGGGGAACATGGTGTAGCAACCATATGTGAGCTTGGTAAGGAATTTGCAGACAAGGCTTTCAATGATAAAACAGACTTCTTTATGTCCACCTCCTGGTGTAGATTCGGATTATACAATGCAGATTTCGGATGGGGGAAGCCGGCTTGGGTAAGTTTTGTGACTACAAACATGAGAAATATTTGCGTTTTGTTTGATACTAAAGATGGAGAAGGAATTGAAGCATGGATAAATTTGAGTGAAGAAGAGATGTCTTTGTTTGAATCTGATGAACAACTCCTTCAATTTGCTCAAGTCAATCCTAGTGTCACAATTTAGGTCTGGTAGTTGAATTTTATTCACTAGTAGTTTGAACTTGACTTGCAGTCTCAAAGCATCTTCATCCATTGATGCTATGTTGCGGAGTTTTATAATTTTTTTCTCGTTACCTTTACGTTGTTGTTGTATTTCGTTTGACCTTTGCTAAGATATGCTTAAACCTTTTAAGAATCATTCATGTGTACATATAATTTACTTATATCTACTACAAATTTGATTTCAAATGATTTTCCATGTTCCATTATCAAATGGTATATAACAGCTAATGTTTGAACACATACAGTTACTGGAAATACAATCAACTAATGATAACACTCATCAAATATTTAAAGCTGTTATTATGCAACACGATTTATAGAGATAGTATGTTTGACAGGGTTATTATGTTTATCAATCACATGGAATATATATGATGATTAAGACATGATAATCGTGTTGACACCCGTACAAATAAGCAATCTCAAAAATGAAATGCTTTGCAATTGATAAGTGCAAGTGGAGATAGGTGGTACAAAATTGATGATGAAGGAGAGTGCAGAAGTGCCTACTTTCCTCCATTGTTGCCAAGTTCAACCATGAAATCATACATTTTTAGTACCAGAATGCTAAATTAGTTCATCAGTATCTTAAATTTTCCAAGAAAACCAAGTGAGTCTTGAGAAATTACTGGAGCATCAGTCACTCTTTTCAACAGCTAGAGTTGGTAAGATGGCAATAGCCTCACCACAGAGAACCAAAATCCCACCATTCTTGAAGCACTTTGTTGAAAATTTTGCACTAATCAACATAAGAAAACACTTGAATAAATCAGTCTACTTGTCTTCAATTGAATTAAAATGATTCTCAAATGGCTTAATACATAATTACAAACCTAAATTTGTAACCTTTTACTATTTGACATCATATATTTATACTTGGACCTATCACACACTTAAGCTTGCGTTATTGACACCCTGAACTTGTCAAGTTTGGACCTATAGCACCCTTTTGCTTTGATTAGGCATGCAATGGAAATTTACTGAATCAGTAAATAAGAGTCTCAGAAGCCTTAAATTGACAAGTTCATCAAGTTGTAAAATTTGACAGTTTTAAACGAAGGACGCCTTGATCGCATAGACGCTCAAAATGGAGACTCCGGCTAGACCAATTAAAGTAGCTAGGTGCACAAAATTCGACTACCGAATATACAGGGGCGTATATAGGGGGGCCTGGGTGCCTCTGGAACCACCCCTACCAGGGGTGCTTTCGGTCCTTCCATCCGCTGAAATCTCCCTTATAATTAATGTTCCGGCTCCCTAGTTTAGAAATTTACTACAAAAATCTGATTTCCAACAATAAGTTCGTCGGGATCTATAAAATAGTGTCTAAAATATGCTAAATTTCGTTGAAAATCTTAAAAAAATCATCTAAAATCTCAAAAATTTCATCTGAAATCTTCAGTTTTCGTCAAAATTTTAACTGTGAGAAAAAAAATTCATCAATTCTTGATGAATTTTTTTTATACATATCTAGCTATAAAATCGGCCCCGACATTCCAATCTTGAATTCGCCACTACGAATATACCCCGACTAAGATTTGAACGTCCTCAGCCGCCTTACTGCGGCTAGTGATTTTCAATACAGAGAGTGATATACACAAAGTACAGAACCCAAAATATTAGAATATTGTATGTAATCAAGTGTTTAAGTCTAGCTTACATATATTTGTGCTTATTTTGTCTTATGTTGATGGCTTCTACTTCACCTGTAACTTCCTCCCCAACATACACAGGATTCTTAAAACTCAAGCTTTGAGAGGCATACACTGCTCCTGGCTAATACATAACTTTCTTCAGATTACTAACATAGCACAAAAGAAAGAAAAGATGGCATAGATGAACGAACTTACAAAATGAGATGCAATGATCCGGGGAAACAACGCAGCAACGAGCATTCCATGGACTATCCGATCATTGAATCCAGCGTTCCGAGCAAATTCAGAATCAAAATGAAGAGGGTTCATGTCATAACTCACCTTTGAATATTCTATAACATCTTCATTTGAGAATACCCTTGCCTGCCTTAATGTGTCTCCAGTTTTAAGCAGATTCGTAGCGGCCACCGAGTAGTATCTGCCATTCGGGACCGAAAGCAATCTCTTGATCATCATCATCACTGTCTGAAAAAGAGAAAGAAAAATCAGGAAAGAATAAATTGTTTCTGTTTGGCATTTCAACAAACACTTGAAATGCTACCTGCTATATGTTGAGTTATTGATATTCTTCACTTGTTAATTTAATTTCAAATTAGCTCAACAAATTATCTAGATCAAGAAGATGATTTTGCATTCCATACTCAGTTTCCTAGCTAAAAGCTGACTTTGGTATCTCAGCAAAAACTAAAATATAAGCTTAAATCATTTGTCCATTTTAATCATTTCCCTCCTCCAACTTCAAAGATGACATTTTCCCTCAACTATTTAAAAATGTATCGACCTTCTATTAGGTACACATTATAATATTAATTTCTTATATAATACGTAACCATTAATTTTTTTTTATAAAACTGAGTCATTATGTAACAAAAAATTATTTCTAACATATGCTTTAACACTAATCAAAATTATTTCCGTTATACTTAAAATTGTTGGCTTATATTTTTCTTTTCACGAACTTTTCACTTTTTAACTACTTTAATGACTAACACACGCTTTTCTCCACGGCACTTTTTCCAACAGCACTGCTTATCGTACAACAATGCTAAACTAGCCCGAAGAAAGGAATGGTGATCAGTAGTAACGGCTATATGAGAAAGTTAACAAGGGAAATCGGTGAAGCTGTGAAGAAAACAGCAGCAAGAAACAGAGAGAATGGATGGTATACACCTCACATGGCAGCTGCTTCTCGAGCTATTGCAGAACGAATTCCATTAGCAGATTTCATTGTTGAAGTTAGGGATGCTAGGGTTTGTGTTTTCTTATCCAATCATTCCCCTAATTTTCTACTTTATTAATCCCTCATAATTGTTTGATGAAATGTCGCTTACAGGTTCCTTTGTCATCGGAGTATGAGCTGCTCAGGAATTGCATTCCTCCTTCTCGACGTATCATAGTGATGAACAAGATGGATCTTGCTAATCGCTCTCAACTCAAGGTCACTTTCTATCTCATATGATGGTTGCTTTTACATACATACACCTATTATATTATAATGTATGTATATCCTTTCATTTATATTATAGGATTGGATCACGTACTTCGATCAACCAAACTGCGTTTCTTTTTCGCTTAATTCTCATAACAAGGACAGTGTCAAACAGGTAGTAATCTTTATCTCAAAACTGACCTTCTGAATGTGTTTCTTGTAAGTTAAGTTTACTTTCTTTATGGTCCTTACCTTTAAAACTGCACTTAAAAGTTCATCAACTTTCCGCTTTACTAACGTAAAAGCTCATCAACTTTGTGCTTAAAATAGCAGTTTCATTAGTGTTACAGTGCAGCATTAGCTATTATTTGGAGTGCCTAAAGGTTACAGAACTTTGATGTTAGTAAAGAGTGAACTTTTACATATGGGTGATAAAGAAAGTAAAGCCTAAGTTAGGAGGTCATTATGTAAGTATTTCATAATGAACCAACCCATAGTTTGAAGCTTGAAATCAAGATTCTGCAACATAATAATTTAGTTCACAAAAATTCGGGTTTGTTGCCTATCTAAATTTAATTCCATGATGAACTTCTCAGACAGTATATGTATATCCTTAAAATGCTCAAACATTTAAGCTCTTATGTTCTTCCATTTCTTCTTCTTCTTTGCATTCACAACTGAGAATTGGTAAATTTTCTGTAGTTCCTCAACTTCTTGCAATCCCAAATCAGAAAATTGAAGAACATTGATAATGGACATACCATAACAATGATGGTTGTTGGGATTCCAAATGTTGGCAAGTCAGCGTTGTGCAACTCTTTGCATCATATTGGACGGATTGCTGCTTTAGGTAAATACGCCTTGTCAAATTATCTATTCGTCTCTCTTTCCCTGTAGTAAATTCTGAAAACGTGGGAGTGGTTTTCTTAGAGAAAGGGAAGTTGAAACATGCAAAAGTGACTCCACATCCAGGAGAAACAAAAGATATCAGCAGCCTCAAGGCATGTATCCATTCTTTAATTCTGATACTCCTACTATAAGAAATTAAATGTGAAAAAAAGAGTTAAATTAGCAACCCGCTTGATTTAAGATAATGAAATTCAATCTAGTATCTTATTGATTTCTTGAATCTTTACATAAACCAAATTTCCATTAGAGGAGAAAAGGCATGTTGATCATTGTTATTCAAATTTATGTTGGTCAGATCGGCAGCCATCCCAATATTTATGTGTTGGACACCCCAGGCATCTTGCCACCTCAGATTCTTGATGCTGAAATCTGCTCCAAGCTAGCTATAACAGGTGAAACTGATATGTGCTCTTTATGCTGTGTGATACTTGGACTTAGACATGCTTTCCTTATTTTCAAATGCAGGAGCAATTAGAGATTGTTTGGTCGGAGAAAAACAACTGGCTCAATATTTTCTAGCTATCCTCAACCTCGGTGATGAATATAAGAAATGGGGAAAGCTTTCCACCCATGGAAATGATATATCGTACATAGCCAACAAAGCAGAGTGTTCAAGTGAAGGACAATCAAGCACAAATCAAAAAAGGCTCACAGATCACACTCAGGTAACAGAACAGCTCCTCCTTTTGATATATGACATTTTCATTTATTGATAGATGAGGTAGGCATAATCTTGTATAGATAGCTTTTTTTAAATGCAAACTGATGTTACATTAAATTTATTTGTGTTAATGCAGGATATTGTGGTTCATGA
The DNA here is from genome assembly GCA_028411795.1 of Euphorbia peplus. Classification (NCBI taxonomy): domain Eukaryota; kingdom Viridiplantae; phylum Streptophyta; class Magnoliopsida; order Malpighiales; family Euphorbiaceae; genus Euphorbia; species Euphorbia peplus. Next base: position 25,623,274 of record CP110843.1, read on the forward strand.
TGTTCGTCGAATTCTTTACGAGACAATTTCATCTTTTGATGGTAAACTGGAAAAAGAAATGGGTATGGAGCAACTTATAGAGACTCAATTTACAGCACTCGAAGAAGCCTTTCAGGTGCCTACGGAGTTTGGGGATGCACCTTATTGTAAGGTTGCTACCAAGTTACTTAATCTCTACCGTACGGGAAGGCTTGGACACTTCACTTTAGACCCTCTTGCATCAACTTCCCAGGATACAACTTTTCTATTAGACTAGAAGAAACACGGATACACTGTAACAAAAACTAACCTCTTTGTTTTTCTATTTATAGTTAGATAACGAAAGTAAATTACTGCTAAAGTGAATTTTCATTTGTAACAAAAGGAATACAAAGTAAATCACTTCTTGGTTCTTAACAAAGAATGGTTTGATGCAAAATTGGATAATCCTCATCTTCTCGAGTTTGACATCGTTGCTGTTCTCATACCTACCTGTTAATTTGTTCATTAAACTTGGCTGAATTAATAAATCAATTTTACAGCCAATCAACGTGGAATGCTAAACTTGATACATATAACATTTAAATTTTCAAACACTTGTAATATTATCAAATATTTGTTCTTTAGTTCTTAGCTGATGTAGAAATTTCCAGTTTCTCAATTATACAAATAATTAACTGAAAAGTGCTGGGTAGGATCATTAATAATTGGAAATCCCGCGTACAATTAGAGATAGATCGACAATATTATGCATCTTGCGAACTTACATTCACTTTTTCCTTGAAATTGGATGAGAAGAAACCAAATAAATCTACCACATTCAATACAAAGCCAATCGAAAAGCATGCATCACATATCCAAGTAGCAAATTCCTGTATAGTAATGTTCAAGATTTTTGTAATTATCTCTAACATTGTATAGTAATTCCAATCAACAAAATCTATCAGTATAAATACAATAAAAGCGAAGAAAAAGATAGATCAAAAACACCCCCAAGCATTATCCGGCATCCTCAACTGCTACTTTCAGACAGTATTACTCGTTCAATTACCAATTCCTCACCCAATCTGTCAAACTAGTAACATTTCTGCTTATGTCTTCAATAGAATCACTCTTTAGCGCCACAACAATGTCCTCTTTGTAACTGTCTTGTGCTTCCTCCAAAAGTACTTGGAAAATTTCACACTCTATATTGCTTGATATCTTCTTCTCCGTGTACTCCCTATAAAACATGGTTTTATTTTACGGGAATAAAAAAGAGACTACCTTTTCAGCCAACAAAGCTAAATAAGAAGCACAAATAATAGACTGCTCATAAAAGTATCAACAGCAGAATCAGGCAACTAATAAGTAAATAAAAGGGCTATCGGTTACCTTTTACTGAGGCGATCATACAAGATAGTATTATCAGTTTGAAGCACCACAACTCGATCAAACCATCGCTCAGGAAAAAAATCACAGCCATGGTGGTCAACTATGTTTCCCCCTTGTTCCATTATATCTTCAAGCTCATCACATACCTTGCATAGTCACAAGCTTTTAAACTCAACACTTCATGTCATTCGATATAATATCACAACTTCAACAACACCCTAAATAAGTTTTCCATCTAAATCCATGTTCTTTATGCCTTATTTATCAACAATTGATTTCAGTTCACTAACATTCAGTTCAATAATTTCCCTTCAGTAAATGTACATCCGTTCAGTTCAGTAAATTTCAATCATAAAGAACATGTAATATCTATGTTGCAAATCATTGAAAAGTGACTATAAAAAAAGCGGAATTAGGAAATTAGGGTAACGTGGGGGGTACCAGGTCCTCGTTGAGGATATGACATTCCAATTGATCATCCCAACCATGATGCAAATTCTTCTCTCTAACCAAATCTCCTATATTGATGTGGCGGAACTGGGTTGATTCCGCTAGAGCAGATGAAGTAGTAGTTTTCCCGGTTCCCGGTGTTCCTGTTATCAGTATATTTGGTTTCTTCCTCTTGTTGCTATCTTTTGCCATGGCTACAACCAGTATGGAGTGAACTTAGGGAATGAAAAATTTCTGTGGTAGGGCAGATTGGCAAGTTTAGAAATAGTAGTTATTCCATCCAATAACATAACATAACATAACATAACATATAAGATATGACATACAAAAACTCTTTTGTCAAAATTATTAACATTCATAACATCCATAAAATCCAAAACAAATTAACAAAGTCTCAATAAATAAATAAAAACACAGAAGATGAACATTAGGTCTTCTGTATAGAGAAGATGAAGCAAATAGAAACATTTACCTGAAGAAATTGGAATGGCAGGGGACTGCAATTTCGCAAATTAGGTTACTCAGTTTGGGGCTTTGGGACTTTCTTTATATTTTTCTTATTTATTAAGCCTCTGTCTTTTAAATTTTATAAAAACACCCCAAAATCCATATATATAAATAATCTTTTAAATACTGTATGCATTAAACATTCATCTCGAATACACTTTCAGTTTCCTTACTAAAAATATTTCTTAATTGTTTTCTTTAGTTTACAATATCTATTTTCAGTTTAATACAGTTAAATTTACATTTAGTTCAGTTTAATTCGAAGTTTCAATTTAATTTAATATAATTCAATAAAAATTTAATTAGTTCATTTTAGTTCAAGTTACAAATAATAAAGTTGTCTTATTTATAGGTCTGGAAATTATGATTATCAAACAAATTAACTATTTTCAAAACTTAATTTTCAGTCCAACTAAATATTTTTATAATTTAATATTTTCAGCTCTTATGTTATAACACTTAAAATTAAACACCTAGCACTTTATTTTCAGTTTTAACAAACACTTAAATAATTGACAAACTATTGAAACTACTGTAATTTTTATCCAATACAAAAACAAAAGAGTTTGATAACACTACAACTATATGAAATTAGACAGTGTTCATGTGGGACATCTTTGTATAGAAAAATCCAATTATTTCTTTTATAACCACAGTGCTTTGTATATGAGATTTCATAGTTAGAAATAAAAATTCAATTGGCCTAATTCTTTTGATCCCACAGCTTCACCTATTTCAATTCATAGAAGTATATATATGATTATCTTTTAAAATTCAGTAGCATTCACACTTCTCCTTTGCCATCCAATAAATTAATTTAAAATCTTTAGAAATTGTAATGGTCTCTCTTCCATTGTTCGATTTCGAGTTTGTTGAGAACTAAAGGCAACCCTTTCATTGTGTGTTCTTCATTCTCCAGCTATTGTTTGAGCAATTCTTCCTTGGCAATTCGTGATTGAAGTAAGGACTTGAGGAGATCATCGAGAACAAGTTGACAACGGCGGAGCTTGTGCCGGTGTCAATCTACTACTACTACAAAGAAAACCCCACTTCTGATTATACCTTCACGTATAACCTGAGCCGCATGATGAAGTTTTTTTACACTGCTTGCTTGTGCATGTGATAATGTTAGCTGCTCCCACAAATAAAACGCCTGGGACGATTTGATCATGCTACAAAAAAGGAAATTGAAGAATGGAAAAAAAGATTACAAACTGATCAAAGATAAAAGAAAAATAATACGAATCGCCATGAACATACTTTGGATTTTCTGAAGAAGTTTATCCACCATAATTTTCTGTTGCACACCACTCAATGTCTCTGAATTCATGATTGCATTTGCAACAACAATGAGTATTGATGCAGATGTAGCATTTACCTATTTTAAGATACACATAAGTAAAAATTCCAAATAGAATATTTTAGACAATAATATAGAGGAATGCAGAAAACAAGAAGATGAACCCTAATAAGTCTCAAGTACCCACTTCAATATAACGTTTTAAAGCGAAAAATTAAAATGCCAAGATAAAAACAGCCAAAAAACTTAAGTTCTTGAAAGACTAATCATTACCCAAACACGGCCATTTATACCAACAGCTATCTCAAAGGAGAGTTTATTGCCAAGAGCCTCAAGAACAGGGCATGTTGGTGAACTCAGCAACCTGAAAAAGAGAGAAAGGAACAAGATATAGATGGTACAGTAACTTCATAGTTTGTCATATAGTATCTAACAGAAACAGCGGTTTCTTCATTATTTAGACTGAAAGAAGCCTCACATCCTTGACAGGCCAGTCGAGCATTCAAACATGTACCCATCCTTGAGGACACCAAATTCTCCTGCTTTCCCACTCGCTATAAATTGCAAATAAATTTATTCAATAATAGTCTGTAGTGAACTAATAATTCAAAAAAAACACAGATATACGCAAAAACATGCATATAAAGTAACCAACCATCAGTGCATGACAACTCGGGATTAATCCCAGGGTTTGCCTTCACAACCCGAACATAAAGCAAAGTACCTGCCTGAACCAAAAAGGAATAGGAAAAGAGACATCAGAGATACAAAAAAGTTAAGAAAAGAAGGACAGTAGACTTCTTCATTTCAGCTCAATTATCTTAGGCATATTATATTTCTATTTTGATGCATCAATCAAGAAATAACTGAGGAGGATCCTTAAGGCAGATAACGTTACAACAAACCAAAATATGGGAATCCTAATAGGTTAGAAAATTACTAACTACAACATCAGAACCAGTACAATTGCAAGTTTCGTATGCTTCAGGAATCACCACCCGAAAATAAATTCCACCTTCAGGCAATCGTCAAAGACAAAAATATATTTTTTAAATATCTACTACAACAAAATATAAGTTTAATAAGGAGATTAAAATCAGATGCGACTAGTCTAAATATCTTTAGATATCCAAGTTCAAACCACCACTAAAAGGATTTTAAACGCTCATTGTACTTCAGAAAAAAAAAAGATAAGAATATGTTATCTTCATTATCAAGGAACATGTGCATATTAAGATATATTATATTATCTTCATTATCAAGGAACATGTGCATAGCAGATAGTACGCACCTCAAGTTTTGGTATGTTTCTCCTTGTACCACCCTCAAATGAAAGCACGGGTAAAAATGCTAAGGTGGATCCTTTAATATCCACAAGAAAGTTCTGCAAATATGAAAGATGTTAAAAAAGAAGAGCACCTATGTATTCAAACTGTATATTATATTACAAATTGACATTAATTCATACAGTAATGCCAATCTGCACCAACTTCTAACACGAGCTTATTCTGAGTAGACTTGGCCACCCACAACAGTGTCAAATTTTTGGAAGGGGTTTTAAATTAGAAATCAAATGGACAGGAAAAATTGTTGGGAAAATTCTATGTTAAATCATTAATATACAACAGCACTCACGTACTAAACGTGTATATTATAAAATGAATTCATATTAAATGCCAAAACAACAGAGCAAATCTGACACCGACTTAGCATCCAAGTATATTTTGGGCAGACTCACCCCAACAGCATGTCAATTTTTGAGTAAAGTTTTTTTATTAGGCATCATGAATGGACAGGAAAAACTGGGGCCAACTTCTATCTTCATAAAATGATAACAAGATCCTTGAAGAAAAACTATCAGATAAGTAATATTCAAAAGAAAGTAATTCAGAAAACAGAGTTCCGCTTGAACTTGAGAGATAGAGGTAAGCAGGACTGTATGAGAGATTATTGTCTTCCAAAAAGATTTAGATCCAATTGTGGTCCACGTTTCTTGTTTAAAGTTTTTAAGGAGTTGAAAACATGAGAATTTTAGAAATCCGTTTACCATATTTCAACACCAAAGTGAACCCCATTTTATAGAAAATCGAAATGCCAAATAATTATCCGATAGAATAACAAAACATTATAATGTATAAATCAAATGTTATCGTATGACTTGATATCATGTTTTCCTTCATGCATAACCAATTTAAGGAAGTAGTTGACTCCTATGTAGAATTATAGGTTTCTTAAAAGGAGTGGCAACCCAATTTTCTAAGACCTGTAAAAGCTTTGTAGTTTCCTACCAAAATAGATAATCTACAAGTAATCAGGTTCATTGACTAACTCCACATAATTGGATATTCATCTCCACTAATCTATTACAGCACCACAACTGAACTTTTAAAACAGATAGATACAGGTATAGCTCAATATTGATGCAAAGTTAAACAAAAAGAACACTGAAAAGCTTGTCACCATCAACAGTAAATCATGATTTTCCAATCATTGTGAAAGAACTTAAGCAACTTTTTTCACAAGATAAACACAACAGGCAGCATTTTAACGTCATAAAAAGTCTCAAATTGAAAAACTTACTTCTGCTTTGGAGTCTATCACAATACCAAGAATTCTGTCCTCCGCACATGGCACATACTGGACAAGCAACCAGATAAAACATTAATGTGTAGTTAGTTACTTGATATTTTACAAAATAAAATCTTAGAGAGATCCAAGAAATAAGTTAAGACTATCACGAACCTACACCCAGGCTATAAGAAAGAAAAATTTACCAAGTAAAAAATAGGAGGAAGTAATGCATATCCACAAAGCGCACACGCACACACACACACCTGAATTGATTCTTCCACCATGAAAACAAAGGGCCGAGAATCTAAATGTGACATGAACACCATAAAAATTCAAGACGAAAAGGATTTCAACACGATGAGATTGAATATCTCCGCGCATGGACACATCATCAAAATGAAACTATGCGAAATATCCAAATGGAGAATTAAACTTCTGGTTTAGCTCATATATAAGAACTCAATCTCAACTCAGGCTAGGCACACAATCTGCAACCCTCGTCGTTTTTCCTCAATGGCTAAAAAGATGGTAAGTTTGTACTTATGCAATATTCATATTATTCACCCAAAAAGGGATGAAAGAGAAAAAATTCAGCTTCTTTAGGGTATATCAACAATAATCATCTCTTAATACACATCTTAGTCAATATAATATACCATTACTCACCCGCTTCTGGGAGCTTTCCACCCAATATTTATTCGGCTTTGAGTACCTGAGTTTTCCAGCCTTCACAACAGAGATAGCATCCCCATCCTAACAACAATTGTCCAATACAATATCAGTATCTTCTTATCAAACTGGAACAAAGTTTTTTCTATCTCTTCCTTTCTTTTATGGGCAGGCAGTAGTGGAAGGTGCATCAACAACAGAGCTTTACTTAAGCTAAAACAAGAATCATTTGTTTGCTCCAAACAGTGCATATCCAGAGTAGAATTTTACTAGAATTTACTAGACATATAAAAAATTTACTAGAACTTTTTTTTGAAAGTTTTCATTGTAGCTCATAAATTTTGTCAAAAAGAGGGAAAAAAATGCAATTCTTTTGACGAAATTTTCAGATTTCGAACAAAATTTAACGTATTTCGATACTATTTTACAGATTTTCAACAAATTCCTTGTTAGAAATCATCTTTTTCTAGTAAATTTTTCAAGCCCGGGGGGTGCGGGGGGACCCCAGGCCCCCCTAGATACGCCCCTGGCTCCAAATTAGCGTTGAAGTAGACAATTGATATGAGTATGCTTAAGCCAAAAGCCCGTGCACAATGGCTTCAATGATATTCAGGTAGCTCCTATCATCAATGTTGGAAAGTAGGAATTTCTCTTTCATAGTTAAGAAATGCACATTTACAGAATGCTTTTAAATATACAAAAGGGGTAGCTAATACGTAAGAAAGAAACTAAATTTTGAATCAAAACGCTATAAAAGAACCTGATGTAGGCCGCCGCCAAGCTTGATAGTTTGATTAGTCATATTAGAGAGATCAAGAACAACATCTCCTGGAACCTAAACATAGAAGAGTCTCCAAAACTGAGTAAACAAGTTGAAATACTTATATATACTTACAAGACTAAATAATAATTAGTAGAGAGAAGATAAAAACTCACTACTAACTGATCAACGAAGTTCGCAGGTGAAGTGTCAGATTTATTTTCCATTATTTAAGGTTGGATGATATAGGACAACAATGTAGACTGCAGCAACCTCGACTTTCTATCGCTATCAACAGGAGACCCTTGACCTGAATGTAGCAGTTCATTTTTATTATACCCTTCTACAATTAAAGAAAGCACAGCATAGATAAAAACGATGAAGAGGAAGGCAGAAGAACTGAAAAGCTATGATACACGGACACTTCTACTCACTAGTGTACCCGTATCCGTGTGGGACACTAATCGGATACCGTGTCAGACACTGTTTTTAGGCTTTATGAGGTTATGTTTTAAAATAACGTTTTCTGTGTCCGTATCTGTGACATACACCTAATCTGTGTCCGGGCAACATAGGTGAGAAGTATATAAAAACAGAGGCCAGACATTCATGAATAATAAATAGAGTAGTATATGAAATTAATTAACAAACCTGTCTCAGTTTGTGATTGAGGACTAGAGAGAGCTGCCTGAATCCAGAGACAAGAATGGATGGATAGGGAAGGGAAGAGAAGAGATGTCTTTCAGGCAAACCTAATATATTTCATCGCTCACCGGTGAAAGTTGGTTCAAGTGACTATTTTGAGGTTCGAGTTTTCAGTTCGTCAAAAATTTAGCTATTAGTAGGTAATCTGTAAACTCCACTCCATCGAGGTCTGCGGTTGGCCCTGCTATTGTAAGTGGGTAGGCTTAACCTTAGCTAAACTTTTTGTTACCAGAAAAAATAAAATTTCCTCCACTTAAACCATATCCAAGTGCCGAAAGTTGTTCAAAAGGTCATTTTAGTCCTTTAATTTTGAAAAAAAATTTATTAAAATTTTCCAAACTATCAAAATGTGATTTATTAAATTTATCAATTATCAAAATATAATCAATTATTAAAATGTGAATATATCGGGTTATTACTTAATAGCACCGAATTGGTAAATGTAAAAATAGTCTTCAATAACACTTCATCAAATAATTACTTATTAAATTTGACTTAGACAATTTTAATAACTTACAATTTCGGACTAAAAAAATAAAACTTACAGTTTCCCTATCCCCAAAACGGTACAGCATTGTGTTATTTCCCTATCCCTATTCAGACAAAGGTTGTTTTGTTTGGTACAAGATCAAAGGTTGTTTACTTTACCTTATTTGCTTCTTTATTTAATATAAAACTATGATTTATGCAAAATAATTCAAATTAACAAATAATTGACTTAAAAATAATAAAACATTTTTAATTAAAACAAATAAAGTGTGTTTTTTCCCTAAAAAATAAAATTTTAAAAAAATAGTTAATTTTTTTTTTCTTTTAAAGTTCACTTTTTACGATCATGAGATTTGAACCCATGAACTCACACTCCCTAGTGGAATGTAATAACCACAAAAGCATTGTTTGGTGGGTACCTAAATAATTACTTAGTTCCTAAATTTTTCTTTTAGTCAATTATTTAGTCTTTATTATTTCAAAATAATTATGTAATTGACACGGTTGATTTTGTTAATCCTTAAACATTAGTCCTTTTTTCTCTAAAACAGTCCCTAAACACTAGTTATGTTTCTATTTCATTAATCAAGCTTTAAATATTTTAAAATGATAAAGATTCCTCTCAAAATTGACCAATATGCATCTTTTTCTCTATCTTTTTAGTTTAGCTAAGGGTAGGCCTACGCATTCGCAAGGCCAGGGCAAACCACAAACCTCGAAGAGGGTTTACAGTGGAGTTTACAGATTGCCTACCAATAAGAGCTAAATTTGACAAAGCGGAAACTCGAATCTCAAACCTTTCAAGTAGAAGATGGAGTGTCTTACCACTTGAACCAACTCTTATTGGTTCTCTATCTTTTTTTTTTAAGTAGATCTTTAACCACTTGACTACAAATTTCACCACCTCTTTCTCCTTCATATAACATCCAAAAAAAATAATTACTCTCTGATTCCATGGCCATAATAATTTAATATGGTTCTATATTTAATTTGAATGAATATGGGGTATGCATGTGGATAAGTTTGTTTACTAGATATGTTACATGGCAGATATGGTGTTTAGCATGTGTATGTGCTTTGTACACTAACGAATTCTGTGATACATAAAAATTTCAGAAATACTATTAACACCAAAAGCTGCAAACAAACATGCAAAGGCTAGCAATGTGGCAACAGTTATGACATCACACATTAAGGTTGCAAATATCAAGATATTCAGGTCAAATACAATGGTTCATCTGGTAAGAAAAAAGCTATAACATGTAGGAAAAGGTGGCAAAAGCTCCCAAATTTCGGTGTTCATCAAATCCAACTCTTTTTTTATATAGATCATCAAATCCAACATCATGTAAATAGTAAACACCCCAACTCTGTATAAATAGATAATATGTAAAACAAATTCTATCACTAAAGATCAATCTAGAGACTAGAATCCATTTCCATTAAAAAGGATGAAATTTTCATTCACAATCACAACCCAAAACAACCAACCTCTTCAAAGATTACAATAACAAAGAAACAACTGTAAATACAAATAGAAATATAGAATACACACTCTCCACTTTCAAACATAATGCACCATCTCATCAGGTGGAGCAGCAGATGCCGATGGCAATATAACAGCTTCACGCTGTGCATCCACGAACCCCCTCAGCCTCCCCTCCGTTGTCCCAAAAGCCGCCGCAAGCTCAGGTCCTCCCAGAGTAGTCAGCAGCGAATTCGAACCCGCCAAGAACTGAGGTCTGTTCTTCCTGGCCGATGTTGTGAACCCAAAGAACTCAAACGGCCCCGTCCTTGAAGCAATTTGACAGAACGGGAAGTACCTCGGCACCATAAACACATCCCCTTCTCTCACTTTTGCATTTATCGCTTGCGTTCCGTTTGGATACACGATCTGAATCATCCCTGTTCCTCTCAACACTATCCCGTATTCTGTCGCTGTTGGATTCACATGAGGCGCCATCATTGATCCTCCGGTGAGGTTCACGAGATAGACACCAATACCCGAGTGTTTGAGAGGATCGTAGCTGGATTCGTCGAGGGCCACACTGGTACCATAGTTGTTTTTGAAATCGGGAGATCGCTTGTATAAATTGTATGAATCTGGGGATTTACCCTTTCTCCCGCGCTTTTGATCTCCACGTTTTTCGCCACGGCCTATTACAGTTTGTAATAGTTTCCTCCATGACCAGGTTGCAATATTTTCTTCATCTTCTTCATCCTGGAAGGTGGACATCATTTTCTTGAGGTGATTCAGCTTTTCTTGTTCCTCCATTTTGATGAAACTTTTCCAGATTCTAGGTGCTCGTGAATCGTCCAAGTATATGATAGGGCCTTGTTTCTGACTGGTCATAACGTCTCTCAATTCGTCGATTGTGACCTGAAATTAAAGTTCAAATTGGTCCATGTTTGAACTGCAAGGAAGACTAATTAAAGAACTGGTCGATGTTTGTCTGCTTACATTGAAGGCAGTTGAGAGTGTTTCTGGCTCGAAACCAGCAAGAACAGAGGTCGGATAAGTGCCTCCACCAACGAAGAATGACTGCAATCACAAAATCAATTAATTTTGTCTATATTAATGACTTGACCAATAAGTAACACATTTTTTTTACACCAGTCACCACCACGTCCGGTGGGTGGAGCATGACAACTCTACAATTTGATGACACGTCATATATGACATGTTAAGCATTTTGGGTTATTGGTTGAAGTGCCACACCGTCAAACATATCCGTATGCACATATGATGCATACGGAAATCCCTCTATCTGGCATACACCGTCAAACATATCCGTATATATGATGCATACGGAAATCCCTCTATCTGGCATACACCGTCAAACATATCCGTATATATGATGCATACGGAATTCCCTCTATCGGGTGTTATGCTGATCTAATTTCTTGATCAGATCCAATTGTCATTCTAAGGTACTAAATTTAGGAAAGCAAGAAAAGAGGCAGCTAGGCACCTGAAAAGCACCCAAACCCAAGCTTTCAGAAGGGTCAATGCTGCAAACGACATGAAGTCTCTGACCTTCCCCAACATTAATCAAATAAAATGCAGAACCAGCAGGTATTCTATAGACATCCCCAATCTTCAACCGCCTTTCCGCTAGCTCATCCTTGTAAATCAATCCAATTCGTGCCTCCCCTATATCAAATCAAATAGAATTCAAGAATGAGTTATTCCCATATTCCAAAAAATGCAAGAAATGAAAAAGATAAAACATACGTAGATACCTCTGCGGATAAAGATGATCAAGCTAGAATCAAGATACTGAGGGATAAAAAGAGACTTAGGCTCCATAGTAATAAACCCAATGTGCATAGGCCTATCTATTAACTTTCCTCCATAACCCTTCACCACTCTCACTTCTCCAGCATCTGTTTTGACTACCCTTTTGGAATCCTGCAACAAGAATCTTCTCTCCTGTGATCCTCCTTGTGGTGTCTCCTCCTCTGCCTCTTTTTCTGTGAAATCTTCATAGTAAAACCCACTTGCCATAACTCCATAGCTCACTAGAACTAGTGATAGCAGAAAAATAGCACGATGATTTGCCATTGTAGATGTGATTGATTTGTGAGAGATGGAGAGGAAGAGAGGGGATGGATTTATGGAGTGGAAGGAGTAGGATGTTAGAGAGGCACGTGTCATGCATGCATGAGTTTCGATTTTGCTGGCAGGTTTTGGGGTAGACACTGTTCCGAGAAATACAATTTCATTTTGGAGACAAAGTCCATATGTCCTTTTACTTACATGGATTGGATTTTGCTATGTTATCTTTTCAAACATCACTACTTCTTTTTCGACAACAATTATCAATGTCTTAAAGGAAGCTTGTCTACTGTCTCATCCTCATCTAAGCGCTTAAATTAAAAATTATATTTGAATCGATCGAACCATTTAGCATAGCAGAATTTCTTGTAAGCTCAATTCCACATTTAAAATCCGATTCATTTTGAATAGCTTGCTGACCAATGTTCAAATCTCCAATCGCTCTTTTTCATTACACAGACAATTATTAGAATTACGAGCTCTTTTATTAAAATAAAATAATTCTTTTTAAAACAAGAGTTACTAAGAATTGTTGATGACCAAAAGTTATTAATTGATTTTATCCAAAAGATAAAAAATACTTCCTCCGATTTTTAATAGTTGGGACATATTTCTTTTTGCGCCGTTTTCAATTAGTTAAGACATTTCCTTTTTTGGCAAAACTTTTCTTGAGTAAATGACACTTCTACCCTTAATTAACTTGATCCATCTACCTAAAATTATTTCTCTTTCTTACTTTTTAATTAATCACATACCCTTTATTATTTCTTTCTCTTATTTTTTAACTAATCACATACCCCTTATTTTTTTCTTCTTAAAAAACGTGCCATTTAAAAATGTTCCAACTATTAAAAAACGGAGGAAGTACTAATTACTATAGAGTAAAATAAATACTAAAATTCTCAAAAAAAATAATATTAAAATGTTTTGCAATATTATTAGTTGTTAAAGCTATAGGTTGATGTGTTATGTACCCATTGATAAATTTTATTTTTTTGACGGATACCCATTGATAACTTATATTTTGATATATTAATTTTTCTTTAAATGGGTATAAAATTCCTTTCCAACAAAAAAGACTGAGTAAAAAATATGTTATTTCATTAGTTAAAGTACATTTATAGTGTACTTACATGGACTGGGCTGAACGTTTAACTTTAAAGCTTGAGCCCGCCTAAATTATGACTGGGTTTAGCTGTGTGTGGGCTAAATTTTAACCAAAACCTTGCAATGGACAGTTTGAGCATCAGCCGTAAAGATTTGAGTTCCTGTCTTAAAGAATAATCCCTTTAAAAGGTTGTTTTAAAAAAATTGAGTTAATTATTAAGATGGCTTTTTTTTTTCTTTTTGATTGTAAGGAGTAAGTTTCGAATTCTGGTCTTTTCTCTCGTGCATTAGTGAGTGCAGTTGATTTTTTTAAGAAATCATTTACATTTCTTACTCTATTTTTATGCATGTTATAAAAGAGGCTCTTTTAAAGATAATTGTCAAAAATACCATTTTGCAAGCATGAGAAAACTTCGCAAGAGCTAATTTTGCTTCGCATAAAGGCTCTTGTGAAGTATTATTAGCTTCGCATGAACCTTTCTACGAAGTAAAATTAGTTCATGTGAAATTTCTGCAAAGCTTTATACAGCTTCAAAGGAGCTAAAAATAATTCACAGGAGCCCTTCTATGAAGTATTTGAGCTTCACATCGTAACGTTGCAGAAGCTAATTTTGCTTGCAGAAATCTTCTTTATTAAGAGTAATTTTAACATTCTTATCCGTGTGAGTAAGTCTAAAAGATATTAGTGGAGATCTCTATTCGGCCTTTTTTGTAATTGAACCCAAAAAGAGAGTAAAAATAAAATAAAAAATGATGGAAAGCTTTCTCAACAATTCAAATGAGAACAAGTATAAAAATAAAAATGGTGGTGGGTAATATTGCAAGCAATTTTTCCCGAACATGTCTCACCCCTCAACACTCCGATCTTAACGGTCACGTTCCCGTCAAAACTACCCACGAATTCATTGATCTGAAAATGTCCGACTTACCCTCCAACTCACTCAACCATGATTCTTCTTCTTCTTCTCCTACAAATACCACCTTCGTCATCCCCGATATCCCCATAGAGATTGTATCTGAAGAAGAAATGGGTTTCATCGAAGCTGCCTTTGCTGCTGCTACTCGATCTTCTATTTCTTCGTCGTCTCCTCGTTCCTTTCTCTTTCAAAACAATGTTAGGTCTATCCAGTCTATCTCTTTTCTTTCCAAACGCAAATTCCCTGCTCCTTCTCAAATTGAGGATCTCGCCGAGAAGAACAATGTAGCGCCTCGTGAGTCTTTTTATCTTCGGTATAGGAAGAGGAGCGGATTGTATGTCACTGATGTCACTGACACCGTATGTATCAATCTCTAAATACAAAACTAATTATTTATTTGATGTTTGCTTCTGTACAAATTATTGTAAAGTTTGTTTATGCTATTATGCAGGAATGGTGTCAAAAACAAAAGGAGTTTGTTCTCCTGCGTAGGGAAAGAAAAATTACTACTAAAGCTATGAAAGCTGGCCTTGATCGCCATAAGCGAAAAGAAAATGAGGTATTCTATGCTTTTCGATGTTATAATCATGGGTGCTTCCTTTCAAAATTCTAAAATGGATTGTTTTTCCTTTTTTCAATTTTAATAACTCTCTCTACGCCACATTTCATATAATTGTGATAACATTTTTTCATGATGTTCTGTCCAGTTTGTGTTAGAAAATGGAAATCTTGATGTTTTAAGCTCCACTTGAATGCAAGGTCTTTTGAATTGTTCTCATCGCGATTTTAATTGTCTGCAGGTTGTGAAAAGAGAAAAAGTTGGTGTTGAATCAGCAGAAGATATATGGGCAATCAAGTTTTTAAATTTCATAACTGGTGCAAATCAATTATTATTTGAAGGACTAACACGAGAGCTCCCTGTGTAAGTTTCTGTTTCAGTAACGGCTGGTATTGTTATATGCATATTAAATTGTTGGTTAAAAATGTAGTAAAAGGATTGTCTTTCCAAAGCAGAGCACAAGATCTGCTTTACATTTTTTGTAAGACTTTTCTGAATTTTATTCCTACATAATTAAAGGATTTAGTTTTAATTAGCATTTTTGGATGATTATACTGAAATAGCCTGTACGTTTTCTGCTATTTTGACCTGGATTACTGATAGCTACCAATGTTGCGGAATTTTTTTTGCCGAACCGTGTGTCCCCTTATGTTTTAGAGAACCAGATGCTCATGGTCTAGTTTTTTCTTTTTATTAGTAGTTATTACTATTATTATCATCAACTACAATATGGGATTTAGATTAGTTCTCATGTTTTGATTGGGTATGAAGGTGATAAAACTTGTATCCATAAAGTTGCTATTTCTGTACCAGCTATATGTTCAGTGTGGTCCTGTCTTGAATGTTGATACTTTAGCATGTAAATTGGTCGAAACGCAATTCTCTCTTACTCAGTGGCCAATCCTTACTATTCTAACCTTCTCATGGCAGACAAAATGTATGTGGAGCTTTGAATGGTGAACTTTACATAATTCTTTGCTCTTTTACTCAGTGTTTCTTGGAGCAGTTGGCTATTGTTGATATATACATTAGTAACTTTAAGTTTCCTGTAACTTCAGAATTGGATTTGTGCATGGTGTATGGGTCATGGGAATTATTGATGAAATCAGAATGCCTGAAGCCAAGGGAGAAAATCAAAACCCAATATTAGTTGATACAAAAACCCGTGGAAGCAACACTCTTCCTTCTGAACCACAAAGAAGGAATGGAAGGTATTATGATTTGAATAAAGCATTCATGTGGTTCTATGATTTGAATAAAGCATTGGTTTGACAATATGCATATCAAATTTTTCAGGCTACAGGTGATGATCTATAAGTTGTTGTGGGACTATTTAGTTGCTGATAAGTTCCACTCTAAAGAATTCTTTGATTTCTTTTCGTTGAATCCAAATAATGTTTTGTCTAAAGATATCAGAACAAGCACTGCTCTTGCAGGTTTCCCAGCACAGGTGAACAATAAGAAGATCTGTGATATATCCAAGTCAATCAGAATTTGTTATTTATGAATATTGATTCATAAACCTTGCTTTTCTAGTTCTTATACTTCTTTTCAATGCAGACCTTTGATGACATTGTTAGATACTTCTTAAATACATGTAGCATGCTACTACCAGCCGATAACCAGATGATATTGAGGTGAAAGTTTCTTGCATTTCCTTTTTTTTGCCCTGCACTTTATTAATGGCAGAAACTATACATTTCCTTTACAAGTTACAAAGGTGTATGGAAAAAAGGTGTGAAGCCATGCCATGTAGTTTGTTGCTGGAAATTTATGTGTTTACTTTGGGGCAGATATGAGTTCCAAAAAGACGACTCTTTGCTTGGCGAAGTTGAATTTGCATATGAGCCTGATTGGCTCAAGACTCAAATGGAGAAGAACTGTGTGGAATTCTGGGTGGATGGAAAAGAAGCCAGTTTTACTCCTGAGGATGAGCGTTGGAAATGCCGGTCTTGTCAATTTTCATCAGACTGCCCAACAAGCACAAAAATCTCCAGTAGTACATCAAACTCCGGAGAGATCACTACAAATAACACAATCTCCAGTGAATCAACATCAGATTGAGAATTAATTAAAATAAGAAGAAAACATGCCGACTTTCATTCTTTGAATCAGTCATTGTTGAAATGGTGTGATTCGAGTTCCAGTCTAAGACCTCACCATTAACCACCATGCTTAATTAGATTAATGTTGTTGTAAGTAATTATTAAGCACAAATCACTTGTAAATGTGGAACTCTAATTTAACAGTAAATATTCATTTTCAGTTCCTTTAGATCATGATCATCCACTCCTATTTGAAGTTTTCTATGCATGGAGAAAAAGTTATTCCTAATAACTGATAATTACAATTAGTTATTTGCTTTTAACATATTCTATTGGTGAAATCCACCTATAGTTTTGAGTACAAAAGGTTGAAATTTGCTTAATTATAATCCTTGTATTGCTTTTAACACATTATATTGGTTAAATCCACCTCGAAATGAAGTTTTTTTCATAATATACAAAAACAAATTCACAATAAATAAACCCTTGATGCAAATTACAATTTTAGTGGTTAATTATGATGGAGCTTTTATAATTGGCAACTTTGAGAAGTTAAATTAAAAAAAGGAGTCCAATGATTTAAAAATACGATTAAATTCTAGTCTCGAAATACAGAACAGTAGTCCGGTTTTGGATCTCGCGGAAAGAAAAGAATCATCGGCGATGAAGAAATTGAATCTCTGTCATGCGGTGCTTCCGATTCTTCTCGTCGTTTTGAGCTCGTTGGTAGCATATGCTCCGGCCGAAGTCATAACCCTAACTCCTGACACCTTCTCCGACAAGGTAATTAATCTATTCCCTAAACTTAGATGAATAAGGTTGCTGTGGTTTTTTAGGGTACAAGTGACTGCTTCATCTGTGATTTATATGTCATGGGCTCTTGATTCATGTACAATTTATCCAAATTGAATTTCATTTGTCATACTTTTCAGGTCAAGGAGAAGGACACTGCATGGTTTGTGAAATTTTGTGTTCCTTGGTGCAAGCATTGGTAAGTAATTTGGACTTGAATGTCTCAACTGTCTGCTTACGACTCTTAGTGTTGCAAAAGGTATTGTGAATTCTGCTGGTTTGACATTAATGTGTAATGTTCCAGTAAGAATTTGGGCACCCTGTGGGAAGATCTAGGAAAAGCAATGGAAGGGGAGGATGAAATCGAGGTTGGAGAAGTTGATTGTGGTTCAAGCAAACCTGTGTGCTCTAAAGTTGATATTCACTCGTATCCTACATTTAAGCTCTTCTACGATGGGGAAGAAGTTGCCAAATACCAAGGTAAACTGTAAATTTCATTGTTTGCAATATATATTTTACTATGTGATTCTAGTGAGGAAGGAGATCTTGAGTTTGAACAGAACAGTTATCCCTTTTTCATGATATATTCATCTTCTTGTTGTTATCTTATTATGTTGCCAATTTTTGCAAGAATCAATATCATTAAGTGTAGGATTTGCAGCCTTCTATGTCAAAGTTAAGTTTTGGGTCCTGGTTGATTAGTACAATTTGCCAAAATACAGCAATCATGTATTGAAAACAAGAGTAAAAATTTTCGTTGGGTACTGGTACCTTTGAAAGCAACATGTTCCAGATGCATACACGTGATTACCGCGTGATCTAGTTGTAATGCAGCATTCAATATAATTGACCTTTTCATGATATATTCAGCTTCTTGTCAGTACCTTTTCTATTGAGACTTGAAGTAGGTGAAGAATTTCATGCCTTTTTGGTTTAACGTAACTTCTGGTTTCTAGTTTGGTCCAGTTCGCCAAATAGCAATATAGTCTTGAAACTGAAGGTAGAATTTTTTCTTATCAACTAATACCTCTGGAAGCATTGATAGTGAAAATTTTCAGATACATATGTTTCAATCTGTACCTCATCTATTGAGAGTAATTTCTATTTGCTTTAATAATCTGAAGTAGGTCTAGAATTTCATGCCTTTTTGGTTTAACGTAACTTCTGGTTTCTAGTTTGGTCATTTGTTTGGTAGGGTTCACCAAATGACAATAGAGTCTTGAAACTGAAGTTAGAAGTATCCTTGTCATTTGTACTTCCAAAATTAGAGTATCAATACCTACTTCTGGTGACTTAATAGAATACAACCATGGCCTGCCTTATTAGAAATACTTGGACTGGATGTCATCTATCTTTCCCAGAAATGGATACGGATTCGGTGTCAAACACTGACAAGGGGACAGGAAATGTTATTTCTAAAACATAACCTTCATAAAATAGCCTCAAAATGAAAACAGACATGGACTCTAAAAGAGAAGTGTCCGAGTAAATATAGGATGTCATGGCTTGGACACTAGGTGCTAGTATTTATGTTTGTTCTTGTACTTTGCTTGTTCTAATACGTATAGCAAGTCTTAGGCCGATCATTTTGTTCGAGGCAGAATCTTTGATTAGATGATGAATCAGTAATTGTCATTCTGGTCCATTTCCAGAATCCAGACCTTAGCATGAAGTGGACTTGGGGATTATCATGGTTATGCAACGAATAAAGTTCTATCAAGGCATGTTATTTGGGCTTATTCTTGGACAAAAAATGATTGTGATAATCGACTGCCAGCATAGTCATAGCCACAACTTGGTAAATTTGTTGTGAAGTATGGAACATCAGAAGGGATGTTAGGTGCCAAAGGCAGCATATCTCTCCAAAGATTCTACATCAACTTTTAGTCTTTCACCATCAATTTCAAGGGAAATTTCTATTTTTAGTTCTTTATTCGTTAGTTCATTGAGATAATTATGAAATTGAAATTATAAAGTAAATTAATTTGAACTGTTTTTTAGGATGAGATCGTGAAGAGCATTATTTCTATTGCATTTTTGGGTTATTTGTGCAGGGGTAGAATTATTTTTTACCAGCTTACAACTGTAAATCTAAGTTTTTTTTTTTTTTTGCATGATATGTAAATTACTAGGGCCAAGAGATGTGGAATCTCTCAAGAAATTTGTTTTGGAGGAAGCAGAAAAGGCAGCAGCAAAAGCACAACAGATTGACAGTGATCAAGAGTTGTGATTCAATAAGGTAATCCCAACACACATTATAATGAAAATACTCTGATACAAGAGACTCGGATTCCTCTTCTGTTAGGTGGTATTTCCTTAATTTGTGAAGGAGCAAAAGTAGTTCTTTTTTCTTCCTACAATTTTTGCCATATAGCGCATCTCTAATTGCTTTATATCATATGGTGCAGCAAAGGAACTGGTAGCTTGAAGCAGTAAAGGTGGAGATACACTCGCGATGAAATCTCACATTTACCCCAAAACAATACTGCTAAATTTGATTGGGTTACTTGCGACATATTAGTTTGGCTTTTTCTCTTCCATCATGTGCTGAACCTTTACGCCTGCACAGAAAGAGCTCTAATTTTTGTACACATCGACAGAAAAATCTTCAGATTACAATCTTTGTATTGCCCTACACAGGAATTTTGACTGGAAAAGTTTGGATTATATAGTTAAAAGATTCAATCTCCAAATTTCAGATCCAACGTATGAAACCTTGTTCGCTAATAAGTGCACAGAATTCCAGTTTGAAATATTTGTTGTTCGATGGCAGGAAAAATGATCTTTCATTCTTTTATTACTCATCCAAGTTCATGCTTCAGTGCCCTTCTGGCTGGCACTGAGGAATATTGAAATTGTGTTCAACATGACACAACCTAAACCAATATAATTTGTGAAATTATGAAAAGGAAAAGATTTTCAAAAAACTGCTACTGTATATTTTCATATCAACAGCAGAAATAACAAGTTGGCTACAAGAACAAAAAAGAATTAACTGAACAAAATTTTCAGACTGCTGCAAACAATGAGCAATATCATAGAACATGTAATATACAATTTAAGTGATTGTCATAGGATCCAAAACCATTAAAGCAGAGCTTTCGGCATTGTTAGTTTCAACGTCGATAAATATCTGAACATTTATTGCCTCCACACTATCAAAACAAAATCTGGATTAGTATACTGGCCGAGGAGATGCCCTCCAGAGCAATATTGACAGCAATCTGAAAATCCTCTACCCCTGTTTGCTGCAAATGCTGAGCTTGCCACTGGTGGATCCTCTACATCAATTTTGACATAATAATCATCGGACATTCTCATTTAGGAGTGAGTCCGGCACGGGTTCAAATAAACAGTAGCACCTAGGAAGCACACTATATCAAGGATGTGTATAAATAAAAAGAATTTGAACAAAACAAATACAACAAAAGACTATCGGGCAACATATGAATCCAAATATGCAAATATCGGAGAAACAACATGGCACGGGAATGAGATTTGAAATATTGCCTTTTTCTATTCCTTTTGCAAGACAACAGGAGAAGCTATTATACCACAACAATAGATTTCGGATACCCACATACATTTAAAGTAATTGAAGATGATTTTTTACATGAACAGAAGGAAAGGTTACAGAAATCTTACCGGAAAAGTAAACAATAGAAATAGCAATTCTGAGGCTACCTTTAGACATCAGTACAGTAACCAAGTAAAATGCAGTAGTCAACGGTTGGCACCAAACAAACAAAGCAATGTCAGATAGGCACCAACCTTAACTTTACAAAACACAGTTTTTCTTCAAAACTGTTTGAAAACTGACACGATTGTATCCCTGGATTTTAAGAAAATAATGAACAAAGAACTTAGCACAAAAAATTAGCTATTGGCTATGAAGACTAGCATAAAATGGTATGAAATATCTGAAGTCATAGATTCAGTTTAGTATTATTCTAAAGCTTTCATTGTCAGCTATCAAATACAACAAAGAAAATTTCAATAGCATTAGAAGAAATAAATGGAGTGAGTAAAGCAATTTAGAGATGAAATGCTACTCCTTTCTCACTTTCCCAGAATGTTGTCAAAGAGTTTAACAACTCATTCAGAGTATACAACATCGAAATTCATTTCATACACACTATACAACTAGACCAGCAAACCACAATACCAGCAAAAGGAATGAGGAATTAGATAGCTTGAAGACAATTTAATAAAAATCAAGGTAATTGTCACCCATAATTGACAAGCACGCACCACTAAAATCCATCGGGAGACTAAAAGGGGATATCCGCCTTTCAAGCAAACCTAATTATGCTAAACAATCACGCTTTCATGTTTTGGAATCTGAAAAAGCTAGTAGTAAGGAATTTCTCAGGACATATGCTTCAATTTACATGAACTGGTAAAGAAAAGAAGCCAGATTCAGTCCTAGCACTATAACAAATTTTATAAAGCCTAAATTTACATCTATTCTATGAAGCCCACATGTATTGATTCCTTATTAATAAGGTTTCCATGTTAACCTTTACTAAAGATTGAGGGTCGATTGGTCAAATAAAACATCATGGAACATTACAATCCCAAAATTGCATATAGTCAAAGTGATGTATCACATTTTGCAACAAACATGTAAAGGATGAGAAAGTTATGCATTCACTCCAACCAAACAACCTGTCCATTTGGGACTCGGCACACAGTCTCAGTGTAGCACTCGAATATAACATCAAAAGGCATACAGATAACTATGGTCTAAATGTAACAGAACTATATCTTGTATGGCATGGAATAAAAGGTCAATGCTTAATGCCTGAACTAGTTTCTGTTATTTGAATATCCAAAATCATCTTCAAGCAAATTATAAAGATTCTTGTATGCCCATACAGAAATACAACAAAAGTCTATCATATATGGCATGGAATAGAAGATTGATGCCCAGTACCTGAACTAATTTCTGTCATTTGAATATCCAAAGTCATCTTCAAGAACATTAAGAAGCTTATCGTAGATATGCCCGTCCAGAAGATCTTTCTCTTGCCATTCCTTCAACAATCGCATTGCCTCTCTACCCGATCGTTGCCTGCAAATCTCATCCAGGAGTGTCCTGTATGTGATGAAATCAGGTGACTTATGTCTTCTTATCATTTCCCACAAATAATTTACAGCTCCATCAACTTCTCCATTAAGAGCCAAAGCATTCACAAGTGAGTTATAGGACTTGCTACTAGGGATGAAACCTTTCTTCTCCATCTCCTCACACAACTCCTTAGCATTATTAGTTCGACCTTGAGCACATAACCCGTGGATCAAATAATCATAGGAAAAAGCATTGGGCATGCAGTTATAGACCGTGCCCATTTGGTGGAATATTCTCAAAGCATCATTGACATGAAGCGACAAAACATACCCTTTTATAATAGAATTCAACGAGTAAACATCAGGCTCAATTCCATCATTCACCATCTGCTTAAACAAGCATCTAATAGTATCCATATAAATATAATTCACATAAGAATTCCTCCCCCTACTCAACATTGCCGTAAAAAGACTGTTATATGTCCGAATAGACGGTCTACATTCCAAATTCGGAGAATCTTTCATATGCTTAAATATATTCACCGCTCTAGTCAACTTCCTAGCTTCCGTAAAGAAATAGATAACCGTATTATACAAAGCCTCGTTACCAATATAAGGAACAGCAAGAACTTGATTAACAACATCATCCATTTCTTGGTACATTTTAGCTACACCAAGCTTCTTAATAGTAGCATGGTAAGTTAAAGTATCATGCCTAAATCTCGGGTTTTGTGACGCCCAATTGAAAAGCTCGAGACATACCAAAGGGTCTTCTTCAAGTGTTAAGACATTGCAGAGTTCCTCGTTAGTGAATCTCGGGGGGAGCTGGGAAATAGCTTGTTGGAATTTAGCTTCATTTAGGACAGGTTTCCGGGCGGCTTTTAACCGTTTACTTTGTCTCTTTCTAAATGATCTTGATGGTGGTTTGGTTGTGTAATGAGAACAGAGAAAACCGCGAAAAGGGTGAGTAATAGTTGGAGTCGAGGGAAAAGTATGAGGAAGATAGCAACTTGTATAGTGATAAGTCAAAAGTGGGAGATTGAGAAAAGAAAGTTTAGAGATTTGTGTTAAGAAATGTCTACGTAAATAAATCATTTGAAAAACAACTAACCCAGATGGAGAATTTTGAATTTGTTTCTTCTTCTTCGACGATGGATGGGAGAGAGGAGACTATGCGGAGTTCACGAGCGACTATTTTTGCATCTTCTCGCCAATTTTAGTTCTTGTTTTGGAGTTCGTCGGAAGTGAATGGGAGTAAGGAATGGAATGGAAAGTGAATGGACCTAAATTAGTTTAATTGTTTAAAATTATGTTAATCTCTATAGATTTTCATTTAATTTCTAAAAGACAGTTATCTCATTACTTTCATTAACTTTATTTGATAATACAAGCTTCTCAATTTCTTCATTAGTAGAATTGTGTTAGAGGTAGGCTTAAACGAGAGACCTGTAGTATAAATAATTAGTAAGGGAATTTTTTAGATATCGTGAACTACTGTATGTAAATTTGATAAACACGTGGTATAAACTGTTTACCACAATTAAACTGGTGTTGTTAAATGCAGACCATTTTTACTTGATTAGCCAACAGAGATGACTAAAATGCCTCAAGTAAATTTTGCATTTTTTTTTTTGCCTTGATCCCTCGCACGCTCGACCACGACATGGAAGTTCTAGCTTGCTGGTTTTTCACGGAAAATAATATTTACCGACGGACATTATTTAGTATATAACAATGATCAAATAAATATGTTCACTACAATGGCTTATTTCTTTATTTTCTACTCCAAAAAACCAACAAGCTTTTCAGACCAAATAGTGTTAGTTATCTTAACAAACAATTGCCTGAATTATGGTTTGTAAATCCTGATTAGAAGCTTGACTGCTTGTGTAATAGTCTAGCAAACAGTTTCATCAAAATCTAAGATTATAATTAACAGCTGAGAATTAGAAAGAAACATAAAAAATGAAAAAGAGAATAACATAATTGCAATTTGTATCAAATGAAAATTCTGATTCTCATTAGGTGCAAAATTGTACGATCCGGTAACAACATGTATGTATTTACATTTGATTGTCACATATATGGATTTATCATCTACTCAAGTTGGAAATAGTATCATGGAAAGTATGTAAGCTGCATGGAATCGTGAGACCGCCCATAGGATGAACGAAACCGAACTCTTGTTCAGCCAAAAGGAGTAAATCTTGAAAGGAAGGTTCATTCAAGTATGAAACTGGAACCAAACATCTTTTCTTTTGCTCCTCACCAACATAAACTGCTATGAATCCTTTTGGCACAGACTGTCGGAATATCTGTTTAGCGAGGACACCGGGCAAGCGAATACCCATTTTATATTTTCTTTGAAAAAGAGAAAGGAAATTTGGTCAGGGAGATTTGTTTGTTTAGTGAAATGAAATAGGCAGAGAAGATGTGAATGGTAAGTTGAGTAGTATGTGGTTGATTATATAGATGAATAGTTTGTGTTGTAGAATAAGATATGAGTGGCTAAAAAGCATTTGGTTGGGTCACAGATGATAAGGGTATCACATGCTTCTGTTTGTGGCCTACCCAACAAGGCCACAAGCAATTAATTTTTATATTATGCTAATTAAACTTGCCCTTAACTCACATGCTTTGTTTCCTTGTAATTAGAATTTGTTCAGTTGGTATATTTATGTTGCAATTAGTCTTGGCTTGCCCCCACAACATCTCTAATATCTTAGCATATTACCTGTTGCAGAGTGAATTATTCTCCTTCATCTAATTTTCTAAAAAGAACAGAAAAAGATGAAGTAAATGCAATTGTCTCAGGCATGTTCTCAACCTTAGGATGATATGATATATGTAGTTGAAAACACATGTAGGTCCTATATATATATATTTGGTGATTACATAGAATACAATACCATGTGATCTCTCATTATCTATGTCCAAACCATATAGCAAATAGCAATGAATGGAACTTCTAATCTATGAGCTTTTCCACTTATATATACCCAAGAATTAGTATTGCAACTTACAGCACACACAAGTCTTCATATTCTCTAAAACACCAAATTCTCTTCATTTTTTACATCAATATTTTCAGTAAACAGAATCAATATGGCTAGACATCTTTCTGCTCTTCTTTCCAAGCAAATTTTGCGCCGATTAAATCATCTTCAAGTGTACCGAAAGGTTTTGTGCCAGTCTATGTTGGAGAGACACAGAAGAAGAATAGATATGTTGTTCCAGTTTCATATTTGAACGAACCTTCATTTCAAGATTTGCTAACTAAGGCCGAAGAGGAGTTTGGTTTCCAACATCCAATGGGCAGTTTGACTATTCCCTGCTCGGAAGATTCATTTAATCATGTTGTTTCTAGCTTGAGTAGATCATAACAGAAACAAAGAAACCAATTTTGTACGGAAGGATATGTTCATATTTAGAATTAACATTTATGTATATACTTTTTCACAATAGAATGAAATGAGAATGTTAATATCCTTTTTTGCTTCTTTCTTTTGAGACCTCATTCATTTTAGCAAGTG
The DNA here is from genome assembly GCA_028411795.1 of Euphorbia peplus. Lineage (NCBI taxonomy): Eukaryota > Viridiplantae > Streptophyta > Magnoliopsida > Malpighiales > Euphorbiaceae > Euphorbia > Euphorbia peplus. The sequence continues at coordinate 25,649,660 of CP110843.1, forward strand.
TTTGTTCACTAGCCTCCATTCGCATTGTCCAAACTTGGTCATTTTTACTATCTAAAGAGCTATTGGTGTTGCTTCATCAAGAGCTAGAACACCTGGAAGTTTTTTGCCTTCCAATCATTCCACGCTGGCACCAACACCAGTTGATATGTACCTCATAACATCAGAAACTCCTACTTCGTCAAGTGTAACGAACTCCTAGTTTTCAATAAAATGCTTCAACAACATGTATATATTTGGAACAAGACTGCCTGAACATTCATAGAATATGATCAGAGAGGTACTAGATTTATACTTTGCTTTACACTAGCCTTCTTGATCCATAAAGTGACTCGAAAATTAGAGTGCCTACTATGTTTTTTAGATCCCCTCGTATTTGGATCAAAGTTGATCTGTCTCTGATTAAAGATGTTCAGTCTCAGACAATCGGCTTTTACCCGACATCCAGATGATGAACATACGGTACGGTCTCTACTAATAGCTCTACCCTAAAATATTTATAAAAAGTTATCAAATAGTAAGGATATCTGAACCAATGTAGAATCACCAAAAATAAACCAGGCAGGTAATTAGTAAGTTGGGGATATTTGTTTAGCAGAGTGCAATCTATTGCTGCGTTCTAGAATTTGTATGAAATAGATTTTAGTTTCAGAAAACAAAAGAGAACACAACAATTCCATTGAATCATGATTTTGTGACAACATCACGCATATGATGAAGGTTTTTATTTTCATACTGAAGATGGAGAAGAAAATGACTCTTCTTTAGACCAAAGAATGTCAGTATCTGAACAAACAATTGGCTGAATCAAGGTCAGTAAATCTTGATTACAAGCTTGACGGCTTGCGTAATAGTAGAGCAAATAGGTTCATTCAAATTTGAAATTGAGAGTTATGTTATAATTAATAGTTAAGACTTAGAAAAGAAACATAAAAGAACTAGTTATATATTTCTATAATTAGCTAGAAGAGAAGAAGAATATTATGTAGTATGTATCAAAAGATATTCTCATGAGGCAAACAATTAGGAAGAGAACCAAAACATTGCAATTTGTAGGGAATGAATATTCTCATTAGGCAAAATTGTATAATCTTGTAACAACATGTATATATTTACATTGGATTGGCACAACTATTTATTTATTCATCTACTCAAGTTGGAAATAGTATCATGGAAAGTATGTAAGTTGCACGGAATTGTGAGGCCGCCCATAGGATGATCGAAACCGAACTCTTGTTCAGACAAATGGAGTAACTCTTGAAAGGAAGGTTCATTCAAGTATGAAACAGGAATCAAACATCTCTGCTTTTTCTTTTCTCCAACATAAACTGCTACAAATCCTTTTGGCACAGACTGTCGGAATATTTGTTTAGAAAGAACACCAGGCAAGCGAATACCCATTTTATATTTCTTCAAAGAAGAGAAGGAAAATTTAGTTAGTGAAATTTATTTGTTTACTGAAGTGAAATAGGCAGAGAATATGTGAATGGTAAGTTGAGTGGTATGTGAGTGATTATATAGATGAATAATCTGTGCTGTAGAATAAGATGTTGAGTGGCTAAAAATCATTTGGTTTATAAGGCTATCAGATCACATGGTTGTGTTAGTCACCTACTCATCCAGGCCACAAGAAGAGGTCCTACAAATGTTTCTATTGAAGATGGATGCTTTCTTTAGATTATGCTCATTAAATCTGCTCACATGCTTTTGTAATTACAATTTCACTTGCTACAATTTTAATGCAATTAGTCTTTGTAGGTCTTATGTTTTTTTTTGTGTGATAAATTAAATAGGGACAATACCATGTGATCTCTCATTATCTATTTCCAAACCAGATAGCAGAGAGTAGATCTTCTATGAGCTTTTCCACTTATATATACCCATGAATTTGTTACAGCAAACATAAGCCTTCATATTTTCTAAAATATCAATTTCTCCTCTTTCCTTTCGTTGGTTTTTCTTTTCTGTAAACAGAATCAATATGGCTAGACATCTTGCTGCTCTTCTTTCCAAGCAAATTTTGCGCGGAACCAATAAATCATCTTCACACGTACCTAAAGGTTTTGTGCCAATCTATGTTGGAGAGACACTAGAGAAGAATAGATATGTAGTTCCGGTTTCGTATCTAAATGAACCTTCATTTCAAGATTTGCTAACTAAAGCTGAAGAGGAGTTTGGTTTCCAACATCCAATGGGCAGTTTGACAATTCCCTGCTCGGAAGATTCATTTAATCATGTTGTTTCTAGCTTGAGTAGATCATAAAAGCTAGGAAAAAAGCAATTTTGTCAGGAAGAATTGTTGATATTTAGAACTAATGTTTATGTATATACTCTTTCATAATAGAACGGAATGGGAAATGTTAATGTACTTTTCAGCTTCTTTCTTTGTTGATACCTTATTCATTTCAGCAAGTGCTTTGTTCTCTAGCATCCATTTTCATTGTCCAAACTCAATCATTTTTACTATCTAAGCAGCTGGATCTACCATACTGACAGAGAATTCAAAGTGGGAGATATGGATTTCTCGAAACTCCAGTCCCCATAGGCAGTACACATTGGCCACACGCGCCTCCAAGAAGGTCCCTGCTAAGCATTTTGGCCCTTACTTCATCCTGGAACGCGTTGGCCAGGTAGCTTACTACGCCAGGTAGCTAACTAGCTACAGCTTCCTTATTTCACCTGCAAACTTTATCCAGTATTCCGTGTCTCTCTTAAGAAAAATTTAAACCATTCCAAAAAGTCTCTTACGTACTTCTGTTGGGATAATAAAATTCCTGATGAGGACTGAGCCAATTCAATGCCCAAAAAGTTCTTTTTTCAATTCAATTGCTGATATTTGCCTTGTATTCGGAAAGGATTTTATTTAGACAAGGCCTCATTTGACTCTTCAAAGGCAAGTTACAATAGAAATTGCACCCACCGTTAAGTGCAGAAACTTCCTGTCTTGCTGGAGAAGTGATCCGGGAGGTCTGGAATGCAACATGTGAAGTGGTTCCAGAACCTGTGAATTTGGCCTTGTCAGTTGAAACTGATCTAGAAATTGAGCATCTTCGCCAGGCTGATGAACTTGTTGCTTCTCCAGAGAGAGCATTGGATTCTCCAGTTTTTCCTTCTCCACTTAGGAGAGATGAATTCACCAAGTACATTGCGCAGAAACAAGTACTGGAACTTCATTGCTGCATGCACACACAAGATTATACTGCTGAAATAGCAACACCCAGGACAGATATGGAAAGACAAGACATTCTTATTCAGGACAATCCGGATTTCGGTATATTCCCAAGTATAGTAATAATTAATAGAGGTACTTTCTGGACGCAGACAATAGCCTATTTGGTATGATGCTTATGCTAATAGCAGGATCCCGGGGCACTCAAGGCATTGACTTCTTGCCAGAGAGAAAAAGGTAGTTACTTTTACTTTAAACACAGATGAAATTTAATCACCAGTGGCTTTCATTTTAGACCTAAGTTTTATTTGACTTTGATTAGTGATGTTTAATCTTTTGTAGGGGTGTGCTCCAATATCTGAAGACCAACCTGAAGATCTCAGTCTCAACAAAATTTTAGAAGGGAAAACAAGAAAGTTATGCACATGGATGTTTTTACACTGGTAAATTTTGAAATTCTTTTCACATGAAATCTGATTGCTTTATAATTTTAATCCGATTGCTTTTCAAATGAATATTCTCAAGAGGCAAATAATTAACACATATTGCAATTTGTATGGAAAGAATATTCTCATTAGGCAAAATTGTATGATCTGGTAACAACATGTATATATTTACATTTGATAGTCACATCTATGGATTTATCTACTACTCAAGTTGGAAATAGTATCATGGAAAGTATGTAAGCTGCATGGAATCGTGAGGCCACCCATAGGATGAACGAAACCGAACTCTTGTTCAGCCAAAAGGAGTAAATCTTGAAAGGAAGGTTCATTTAAGTATGAAACTGGAACCAAACATCTTTTCTTTTGCTCCTCACCAACATAAACTGCTATGAATCCTTTTGGCACAGACTGTCGGAATATCTGTTTAGCGAGGACACCGGGCAAGCGAATACCCATTTTATATTTTCTTTGGAAAAGAGAAAGGAAATTTGGTCAGGGAGATTTGTTTGTTTAGTGAAATGAAATAGGCAGAGAAGATGTGAATGGTAAGTTGAGTAGTATGTGGTTGATTATATAGAGATGAATAATTTGTGTTGTAGAATAAGATATGAGTGGCTAAAAAGCATTTGGTTGGGTCACAGATGATAAGGGTATCACATGCTTCTGTTTGTGGCCTACCCAACAAGGCCATAAGCATTTAGTTTTTAGATTATGCTAATTAAACTTGCCCTCTACTCACATGCTTTGTTTCCTTGTAATTAGAATTTGTTCAGTTGGTATATTTATGTTGTAATTAGTCTTGGCTTGCCCCCACAACATCTCTAATATCTTAGCATATTACCTGTTGCAGAGAGAATTATTCTCCTCCATCTAATTTTCTAAAAAGAACAGAAAAAGATGAAGTAAATGCAATTGTCTCAGGCATGTTCTCAACCTTAGGATATCATATGATATATACAGTTGAAAACACATGTAGGTCCTAGATTTATTTGGTGATTAGATAGAATACAATACCATGTGATCTCTCATTATCTATGTCCAAACCAGATAGCAAACAGCAGTGGGTGGATTTTCTCTTCTATGAGCTTTTCCACTTATATATAAACCCATGATTTAGTACTGCAAGTTACAGCAAACACAAGTCTTCATATTCTCTAAAACACAAATTTCTCCTCTTTTTCCTTCATTTTTTACATCAATATGGCTAGACATCTTGCTGCTCTTCTTTCCAAGCAAATTTTGCGCCGAACGAATAAATCATCTTCAAGCGTACCGAAAGGTTTTGTGCCGGTCTATGTTGGAGAGACACAAGAGAAGAATAGATATGTAGTTCCGGTTTCATATCTGAATGAACCTTGTTTTCAAGATTTGCTAACTAAAGCCGAAGAAGAGTTTGGTTTCCAACATCCAATGGGCAGTTTGACAATTCCCTGCTCAGAAGATTCATTTAATCATGTCGTTTCTAGCTTGAGTAGATCATAACAGAAACAAAGAAACCAATTTTGTACGGAAGGATATGTTCCTATTTAGAACTAAAGATTATGTATATACTTTTTCACCATAGAATGAAATGAGAAATGTTAGTGTACTTTTTTGCTTCTTTCTTTCTTTCTTGAGACCTCATTCATTTTAGCATGTGTTTAATTCATTAGCCTCCATTCCCATTGTCCAAACTCGACCATTTTCACTATTTAAACAGCTATTGGTGTTGCTTCATCAAGAGCTAAAACACCTTGAAGTTCTTTGCCTTCCAATTATTCCAAGCTGGCACCAACACCAGTTGATATGCGCCTCATAACGTCAGCACCTCCTACTTCATCAAGTGTAACGAATGTCCTAGTTTTCAACAAAATGCTTCTTTTTTCACCAATTACTATGTTTCGAAGGTCCCCCTGCATTCAACTTAATGGCGTTCTGTCTTTGCTTAAAGAGGTACTAGATTTATACTTTGCTTTCCCTTAGCCTGCTTGATCCATAAAGTGACTCGAGCATTAAAGTGCCTACTATGTTTTTGAGGTCCCCTTGCATTTGAATCAAAGGTATTCTGTCACTGATTAAAGATGTTCAGTCTCAGACAATCAGAAATAGTAGATGTTAATTTCAGAAAACAAAAGAGAACGTAACAATTCCATTGAATCATTGGTTTTGTGACAACATCCCGCATACGATGACAGTTTCTATTTTCATATTGAAGATGGAGAAGAAAATGGCTCGAGTTTTTAGACCAAAGAATGCCAGTATCTGAACAAACAATTGCCGGAATCAAGGTTAGTAACTCCTGATTAGAAGCTAGACTGGCCTGTGTAATAGTTGAGCAAATAGTTTCATCCAAATCTAAGAATATCAGTATCTGAACTAACAATTGCCTGAATCAAGGTTAGTAACTTCTGTTATAATTAATAGTTAAGACCTATGTTGCACGAATACGGAAAATGGACACGGATACGGGAAACGTTATGCCCAAAATACAGCCTTCATAAAATAGCCTACAAATAGAAACAAAAAAGAATGGACACGGACATGGACATGGATACGCCGGCTACTAACAGGAGTGTCCGTCCAACATAGGTTAGGACTTGGAAAGAAACATAAAAAAAAAATAGTTATATACTTAAATAATTAGCAAGAGAAGAACATTATGTTGTTTGTATCAAATGAATATTCTCATGAGGCAAACAATTAGAAAGAGAACCAAAATATTGCAATTTGTATGGAATAAATATTCGCATTAGGCAAAATTGTATGATCCTATAACAACATGTATGTATTTACATTGGATTGACACATCTATTTATTTATTCATCTACTCAAGTTGGAAATAGTATCATGGAAAGTATGAAAGCTGCACGGAATGGTGAGGCCGCCCATAGGATGAATAAAACCGAACTCTTGTTCAGCCAAATGGAGTAAATCTTGAAAGGAAGGTTCATTCAAGTATGAAACAGGAATCAAGCATCTCTTCTTTTGCTCCTCTCCAACATAAACGGCTATGAAACCTTTAGGCACAGACTGCCGAAATACTTGTTTAGAAAGAACACCGGGCAAGCGAATACCCATTTTATATTTCTTCAAAAAAGAGAAGGGAAATGTGTTTCTTAGGGAGATACCTTTGTTTACTGAAATGAAATAGACAGAGAAGATGTGAATGCTGAGATGAGTAGTATGTTATTGATTATATAGATGAATAATTTGTGCAGCAGAATAAGATATGAGTGACTAAAAATCATATGGTTGGGTCACAGCTGATAAGGGTATCACATGGTTCTGTTTATCACCTAATTAGCCAGGGCACAAGCAGAGGTCCTACAAATATTTCAATTGAAAATGGATGGTTTCTTTACATTATGCTAATTAAACCTGCCCTCAACTCACATGGTTTGTTTCCCTGTAACTAGAATTTCACTTGCAATTAGACCTTGTAGGTCCTATATATATTTGGTGATTAGATTGAAGACAATACCATGTGATCTCTCATTATCTATGTCCAAACCAGATAGCAATACCTGTGAATGGATTTGATGGTTGACTAACATTACCATTATTTCTGCTGCAATTGCTCTTGGTATGGTGCCATACAAGCCAAAGTTAAATGGTGTACAATATGTAAGGGCCCTTACTACTTTTTTCTGTACTGAGATTGATTCCTTACAGGTTTGATCTCATAATTATTATTCATCAGCCCCACACTGAATTCAGGGTTGATATATGGCCTCAAATTAATGATCAAATAGCCAGTCAAACCTTGTCTGATTAGAGCATAGGTCATAAATGGGGCTTCCTTCACAAGCCCTTGTCTGGAATGGATGGTGGTCCATCTATGTATATATGAATCATAGTGTTGCAAATTATGTCTTAATGACCAACACATCATGTTTCTTATCTCTATTGAAATTCTAATTAAGGCCTAACTTCAACCAAGTTGTTGACAGATGCATGTGATTCTTCATCTGCTTAATTACAAGACAATAACATGTGATCTCTCATTATCTATGTCCCAAGCAGATAACAGTGAAAGGATTTTCTAGTTATATATACCCATGAATTAGTATTGAAATTTACAGCAAACACAAGTCTTCATATTCTCTAAAACAACAATTTCTCCTCTTTTCTTTGGTTTTTTTCAGTAAACAGAATCAATATGGCTAGACATCTTGCTGCTCTTCTTTCCAAACAAATTTTGCGCCTATCTAATAAATCATCTTCAAGCGTACCTAAAGGTTTTGTACCGGTGTATGTTGGAGAAACACAGAAGAACAGATATGTAGTTCCAGTGTCGTATCTGAATGAACCTTCATTTCAAGATTTGCTGACTAAATCTGAAGAAGAGTTTGGTTTCAAACATCCAATGGGCAGTTTGACAATTCCCTGCTCCGAAGATTCATTTATTGATGTCATTTCTAGCTTCAGTAAATCATAACAGAAACATAGAAACCAATTTTGTATGGAAGAAAATGTTCATATTTAGAACTAAAGTTTATGTATATACTTTTTCGCAATCGAACAATGAGAAATGTTAATATACTTTTATGGCTTATTTCTTTCTTTGCTGATGCCTCATTCATTACAGCAAGTGTTTTGGTCACTAGCCTCAATTTTGACTGTCCAAACTCAATCATTTTTACTATCTAAACAGTTGGAGCTAGCATACTTGTTGAGAATTACTCCAAATTTTAATTAATTTACAAGTATTTGGATTTGCATATGCTGATGAAAGGCATCAATGAAGAGACGAGATGGGATTAATTAGGGAGTTTGTCAAAGAGTTAAGGTATATTGACATCAATACACTTTTGTCATAATCAAAACTATATAGGGGTTCACCACATTCTTCACATTATGAAACAAGTGCAAACAATAGCTCGTACGAGAAGTCTAATTGATTGGATAGTAGCAAACATCACTGAGTAAAACATGGTTTGGAACATGCTCAAGCTCAGCATTGAGGCCACATAAAATTTGCATCAGTTTATCTTCTTCATACCAGTTCTGTATGATAGTTCCAGCTTCTTTATGGGTGCAATTAGGACTAGGTTCTAATTCAGCTATCTCATCCCACAACTGCTTCAATTTGTTGAAGAAAGTAGTTACAGTGAGGTTTCCCTGAACTACAGAACTTAATTCTACGCGCAGATGAAAATCCAGATGTCCATCTGTTTTGCCATACATATTTTTAAGCTCTATCCACAATTCTCGAGCAGTAGGCACATATAAAAGGGTCTCAGCAATGTCTTTGGCTAAACAATCGAGTAGCCAGGAAAAGGATTTGGTAGAGAGAATAAGGCTTAAAAGCTTTCATAGTATTACTCAATCGATTTGAGAAAGGAATTACAACTACTGAGCTGTTATATAGCTCTTGAGAACAACAAAAGGCAGTTAGCAACTTATGCCATCTATCAACAGCATTTTTACAATACAGCAAACCACTCATTAGCTACCATACATACAGTATATCCATAATTCTAACAGAAGGTTTCTATTTTCATATAGAAGATCGAGAAGAAAACGACTGAAAATTTTCAGATCAATGAATGTCAGTATCTGAACAAACAATTGCCTGAATCATGGTTCGAAAATCCTGATTAGAAGCTTGACTGGCCGGTGTAATAGTAGAGCAAATAGTTGCATCCAAATCTATAATTGAGAGTTCTGTTATGATTAATAGTTAAGAATTGGAAAGAGAAAAAAACTAGTAATATATGAAGAAAAGAACATTATGCAGTTTGTATCAAATGAATATTCTCATTAGGCAAAATTGTATGATCTCGTAACATGTATATATTTACATTAGATTGGTACATATATTTAATTATCTACTCAAGTTGGAAATAATGTCATGGAAAGTATGTAAGCTGCACGGAATCGTGAGGCCGCCCATAGGATGATCGAAACCGAACTCTTGTTCAGACAAATGGAGTAAATCTTGAAAGGAAGGTTCATTCAAGTAGGAAACAGGAATCAAACATCTCTGCTTTTGCTTGGCTCCAACATAAACTGCTACAAATCCTTTAGGCACAGACTGCCGATATATCTGTCTAGCAAGAACACCGGGCAAGCGAATACCCATTTTATATTTCTTTAAATGAGGGAAGAAGAAGGTAAATTTTCTTAGAGAGATTTCTTTGTTTACTGAAAAGCAATAGGCAGAGAAGATGTGAATGGTGAGTTGAGTAGTATGTGATTGGTTATATAGATGAAAAGGAGTGCAGGATGAGATGTTGAGTGGCTAAAAATCATCTGGTTGGGTCACAGGTGATAAGGGTATCACATGGTTGTGTTTGTGACCTACTTAGCCAGGCTACAAGCAGAGGTCCTACAACTGTTTCTATTGGAAATGGATTGTTTCTTTATATTAAACCTGCCTTCTGCTCACATGCTTTGTTTCCATTGTAATTAGAATTTCTTCACTTGTTACACTTCTGTTGCGATTAAACTTTGTATATATTTGGTGATTAGATAGAAGACAATACCATGTGATTTCTCATTATCTATGTCCAAACCATATAACAATATCAATGAGTGGATCTTCTCTTCTATGAGCTACTCCACTTATATATATATATATCCATGAATTAGTCATAAGTTTTCATATTCTCTAAAACATCAATTTCTCCTCTTTTGTTTTGTTTTTCCATCAATATTTTCAGTAAACAGAATCAATATGGCTAGACATCTTGCTGCTCTTCTTTCCAAACAAATTTTGCGCCGAACAAATAAATCATCTTCAAGTGTACCTAAAGGTTTTGTGCCAGTCTATGTTGGAGAGACCCAAAAGAAGAATAGATATGTAGTTCCGGTTTCATATCTGAATGAACCTTCATTTCAAGTTTTGCTAACTAAAGCAGAAGAGGAGTTTGGTTTCCAACATCCAATGGGCAGCTTGACGATTCCCTGCTCGGAAGATTCATTTGTTCATGTCATTTCAAGCTTCAGTAGATCATAACATAAACAAAGAAACCAATTTTGTATCAAATGACATGTTTAGCTTTAGAACTAATGTTTATGTATATACTTTTTCGCAATAGAACGAAATGAGAAATGGTTAATATACTTTTTTGCTTCTCTATTTGTTGATACCTCATTCATTTCAGCAAGTATTTTGTTCACTAACCTCCATTCTCGAGAGCTATTGGTGTTGCTTCATCCAGAGCTAGAGCACCTGGAAGTTGTTTGCCTTCCAATCACTCCAAGGTGGCACCACCACCAGTTGATGATATATGTAACTCATAACATCAGCAACTCCTACTTCGACAAGTGTATCGAATCTCCTAGTTTTCAATAAAATGGTGTTCTTTTTTCACTAATTACTAAATTCAAATTAAAGTCATTCGGAGTAAAGATGTTCAGCCTCAGACAATCGGCTTTCACCTGGGTTTTGGACATCCAGATGATGAACATACGGTCTCTACTAGTAGGTCTACCCTAAAATATTTCTACAACCTTATCAAATAGAAAGAAAATGTGAACTTATGGAGCATCACCAAGTCTGTTTAGCAGAGTGCATCCTATTGCTGCATTCCAGAATTTGTATGAAATAGATGTTTATTTCAGAAAACAAAGAGAACATAAGAATTCCATGGAATCATTGATTTTGTTACAAGATCACGCATATGATGAAGGTTTCTATTTTTAGATTGAAGAACATGACTGAAGGTTTTCAGAACAAAGAATGTCATTATCTGAACATATGGTATCTAGTTGTAGGTCTACCCTAAAATATTTGTACAACATAGTAAGGAAATCTGAAGCAGTCTAGAACAACCAAAACATACACCGCAGCTAAGTAGCAAGTTGGAGAGTATCTGTTTAAGAATGTGCAGTAGTATAGTTGAGCATTTCCTAAGAAAGAGTAATCTACAAGTTCAGAACAGGCATTTGAGTTATTAACTAATGAGAAATTCAAGGTTACTAGTTAAACTCTGATTATAAGCCAGGCTACCTGTTGAGGAAATAGTTTCACAATTTAAAACTGAGAGTTAGTAATAGAATAAATAAATATCAAGAAGCTAGAGAACAAAATTTTGTAATTTGTATCAAGTGAAAATTCACATTAGGCAAAATTGTTATATCCTGTAACAACATGTATGTATTTACATTGGATTGGCAGAGATTGCCACATCTATTTAATTATGGACTCAAGTTGGAAATAACATCATGGAAAGTATGTAAGTTGCACGGAATCGTGAGGCCGCCCATAGGATGATCGAAACCAAACTCTTGTTCAGCCAAATGGAGTAAATCCTGAAAGGAAGGTTCATTCAAGTATGAAATAGGAATCAAACATCACTTTAATGGTTGCTCTTTGTCTATTCTATTACTGTTCAAAGACAATGAATTTAGTCCAATGGTTTGTTCTTTATCTATTCTTTCATTTGCAAGTTCTCAATTGTGAGAACATAGCAATATTACTAAAAAAATCTTTTAATAAGGATTGAGTTACTTTTTAAATTAAAAATATTAAATAAATGATATTACTTTGAGGGCTTGTAATAGTTTATTCATAATTATTTAAATGGGTCCCTTATCAGATTTTAAGAACAATTGAGATATTCTTAGCATTGGAGATGCTCTTAAGAACCGTTTTGATTTTATGAAGGAGGTGGTGAATTATCAATCAAGTCAAAAAGTTCATCTCCTATACCAAAACCAAGCATTCTGGCCATGTCGCTAGTCTTCAATCTTGGCTTTGGAATGTTATGCAGCTTCAACCAAAAATACACCACGAAAACTTTGTTCATGATGAACAATTCTAATGCCTCCGGATTAAAAACGACACCCATTTTCACATTCATCTGCAAAACATTATTCCAAATATGTTACTCCATTCAATCAGGTAAGTGATAAGGGTTAAAATGACCTTATGTTACAGAGACATAACAAAATACTCTGGAGGATCAAATGACGAAGATGTGCCAATGAATTTTCATGTTGTGGAATTTGTATTCATATCAAATCCACTAGAGATTTTGAATAGATTGGAAGTAAATATGCAATTGTTGGAAATAAACATGAAACTGCAATGCGTAGAGACATACATTTCTGTCATTATTGACCCCTTCTCCCCTGGCTATATACAGCTATTGAGTGAGAGATCCAATATAATGATAAAGATAAGGAGTTAAATACCTGATGAGGGACTTACATGGCAGCATAGCGAGCAAGCTCACCAGCTCTCCAATCCAACAAAACAGGCAACCATGTATACTCTGCATCCAGTTTCACAAACCATAATCTTACATCTGGAAACTCTGATAACTCTCTCGGATCCCGCGCATCCTCTCTTTCATAATTTATGTTAAACCCAATTCTTCTTTCAAGATATTCATTTGGCTTTGCTACAAAAAAAACAGTCACACTTGTGTTGGTCGGGTCCATTGTAGCGTGACAAGATTTCATATAAATAACAGTTAGTTACCTGATAAGGGGGAAGTGATTCGAGTGGTGGTGGTAAAAGGAGATAAATCAAGACGGCTGATAGTATCATTATCAATAACAACATCAAATCTCCCCTCACTTGGAGGCATTGGGCCTTCAGGTTCTGCTGACTCTGCCAATAATCATTCACAACTCTTTTAAAAAGGTATTTATTTTTATAGAGTTTAATTCATCAAGATTATGAAATACTTACGATTTTCATCTTCGTCGAACAGGGAGAGGTCGAAATTGCCAGAAGGATTGAAAGAAACAGAGACTGCAACATCTACACTAACTTGGTGTCCAACAAGCCTTGCATTTTCAGAAATGGGAACTGAAGTTGAAAATTTGGGTGTACATAGGAAGAGAAATGGAGTAATCTGGTTTGGTTTTGGAGAAGCGAAACGAGAGATGACGCCTCCAGTTGCCATGAATAATTACTGATTAGCTTTTTTCTACCAACGACGAACAGCTTGTGTTCGTCAATAAAATAGCAGGATAAGGAAGCATAGAGATACCAGAAATATGAGATGGTATTGGTTGGAGATGCTGCTAGTCAAGAAGATGAGTCAAAATAAAAATAAAAATGAGAGGTGTTAAAAAGAAAAAAAAAAAAAAAACTAATCTAATGATAAATAGGACAAAGTATAAACAAAGTAAAAGAAAAACTAAGTAACCATAGCCTACACCTATAAATAAACTAGGTAATATAATCGCATTGAAACCGATTTTGTAGAATAATTGGCATTAGTATATAAAGATAGATAGATAATGTGTGGTGTTGAATAAGAATCAGCATTTGGTGGCTAAAAAGCATTGTCTGGTAAAAGTGTGGGATCACATGGCTTGTGTCAAACCTAGTGAGCAAGAATGCCAAAGTTAAATGGTGTACAATAAGTAAGGTTCCTTACTACTTTTTCTGTTTCCCCAAATTGAATTTTGTGTTGATATATGGCCTCAAATTAGTTATCAAATAGTCAGTCAATGGTTGTTTGATTAGAGCATGAATCATAAATGCAAATTATATATGTCTTAATGACCAACACATCATGTTTCTTATCTCTATTCAAATTCTAATTAAGGCCTAACTTAAACAAAGTTAAGTTATTGACAGATGCATGTGATTCTTCATCTGCTTATGTCTCTCTACTCTAGCTAGCCACATTAATTGCACATCTTATTCTATGTATATACTTTGGTGGAGCAACTTCCCATGATGCAGACATATATATGACCTCCTCATGTAGGTCCTATCTTTTATTTTCTGATGAGATACAAAACAATACCATGTGATCTCTCCTTATCCATGTCCATACCAGATAATCTATGAGCTTTTCCACCTATATATCCCCATGAATTAGTATTCCAACTTACACCAAATATAAGTCTTCCTATTCACTAAAACTTCAATTTCTCCTCTTTTTCTTTGATTTTTTCCATCAATATTTTCACTAAACAGAATCAATATGGCTAGACATCTTGCTGCTCTTCTTTCCAAGCAAATTTTGCGCCTATCAAATAAATCATCTTCAAACGTACCTAAAGGTTTTGTGCCAGTCTATGTTGGAGAGACACTAGAGAAGAATAGATATGTAGTTCCAGTTTCGTATCTCAATCAACCTTCATTTCAAGATTTGCTAACGAAAGCAGAAGAGGAGTTTGGTTTCCAACATCCAATGGGCAGCTTGACAATTCCCTGCTCTGAAGATTCATTTATTCATGTCATTTCAAGCTTCAGTCGATCATAAGAGCTAGGAAAAAAAACAATTTTGTCCGGAAGAGTTGTTCATATACTAAAGATCAATATTGATATATACTCGTTTTTTAGTTTATTGACAATAGAACAATTCATTTGAGAAATGTTAATACAACGGTTCATTATTAGATATCATGGTGCTTATTTTGCCCCCTTTCAGATCCAATATATGAAATTTTGCGTTCCATTAAATTCACAATTCCATTTTGAAATATTTGGGGAGAGGATTTTTCATTCTTTTAGTAATCTCCACAGCTCTTGATTCACTGCCCTTACTGGCACAAAACAATATTGAGTTAGATACCGGGAATTTAAAAAAACTAGCAAACCATATCCACTCCGCAGAAGAACATATCATAGAGCAAGTGATATACAATTTCAGAATCTTAAACTACTAACTACTAACCTAAGCTTTGCCTGAGAATTTATAATCTTCTTCACCAAAAAGTTAAATCTGGATTATTATACTGCTCGAGGAAGATGCCTCCTGAAACAATATTTACAGCAATCCAAAAACTCTACACCCCACCTGAAAGTATTACACGCCTTGAAGACCAAAGGTCGGAACTAGAACAACATCCATGCAAAACAGAACATCATAGCTTCAATCAAGTATTTCTCTCAAATATCAATTGTACAACTATCAAAACAGCAAAGAAAATTTAAAGGACTATAAGTAATTTACTGAAAGAATGCATTTTCATAATGTTGTCAAACAGATTACTAACTCATCAGAGAATCATACAAAATCAAAATTATTTTCCTATATACTAATACCAGACCGCTAAACCACAATATATGCAAAATCACCGAGGAATTATCTTGTTCCAAGGCTCTTTTTATTAGGAAAAAAAAAAGGTACTTGTCACCCATAATTTACATGCACCATTAAAATCCCATAAGGAGATGAAAAGGCCAAGCGGATTATGCTAAACAATCACAGTTTCATGTTTATGAATCTTCAAAAGTTAATTGTACGGGAATGCCTAGGACATATGCTTCAATTTCTCTATGATAATTATGAACAGTTTTAACCGTGAACTCAGATCTTATTGATCCTATTGGCCTGAGATCCCTTACTTTTATAAGCATCATAAAGGGATCATGGACAACGGTTCCAAGCCTAACCATTGTGCTTTTTTTATGTAGAGAAAGCTCAGCCGTAAGACAGTCAAGATCAATTCCCATCAAAACCCTAAGCATTGAAGAATCACCAAAAATAAACCAGGCAGGTAACTGTAAGCTATGAATATCTGTTTAGCAGAGTGCATTCCAGAATTTGTATGAAATAGATGTTAATTTCAGAAAACAAAAGAGAAGTAACAATTCCATTGAATCATTAATTTGTGACAACATTACACATACGATGAAGGTATCTATTTTATGTTGAAGAAAATGACTGAAGTTTTTCAGACCAAAGAATGTCAGTTATCTTAACAAACAATTGCCTGAATCAAGGTTTGAAAATCCTGATTAGAAGCTTGAGTAGCATGTGTAATAGTTCAGCAAATAGTTTCATCCAAATCTAAAATTGAGAGTTCTGTTATAATTAATAGCTGAGAATTGAAACATAAAAAAAGAGAGTTGATGATTAAATAACTACCAAGAAGAGAACAAGATATTGCAATTTGTATCAAATGAAAATTCTCATTAGGCAAAATTGTTGATCCTGTAACATGTATGTATTTACATTTGGATAGTCACAACTATGGATTTATCTACTACTCAAGTTGGAAATAGTATCATGGAAAGTATGTAAGCTGCAAGGAATGGTAAGGCCGCCCATAGGATGAACGAAACCGAATTCTTGTTCAGCCAAAAGGAGTAAATCTTGAAAGGAAGGTTCATTCAAGTAGGAAACAGGAATCAAACATCTCTTCTTTTGCTCCTCACCAACATAAACTGCTATGAACCCTTTTGGCACAGACTGCCCAAATATCTGTTTAGCAAGGACACCAGGCAAGCGAATACCCATTTTATATTTTCTTTGAAGAAGAGAAAGGAAATTTGGTTAGGGAGATCTCTTTGTTTAGTGAAATGAAATAGGCAGAGAAGATGTGAATGGTAAGTTGAGTGGTATGTGGTTGATTATATAGATGAATAATTTGTGTTGTAGAATAAGATATGAGTGGCTAAAAATCAATTGGTTGGGTCACAGCTGATAATATCACATGGTGCTGTTTGTGACCTACTCAGCCAGGCCACAAGCAGAGGTCCTACAACTATTTTAAACCTGCCCTCTGCTCACATGCTTTGTTTCCCTGTAATTACAAATTCTTTCACTTGCTACATTTCTGCTTGCAATTAATCTATGTAGGTCCCATATAAATTAGCTGATTATACAGAAGACAATACCATGTGATCTCTCATTACCTATGTCCAAAGCAGATAGCAGTAGCAGTGAGTGGATCTTCTCTTCTATGAATTCCACTTATATATATATACCCAAGAATTAGTACTGCTGCAAGTTACAGAAAATACAAGTCTTCATATTCTCTAAAGTATCAATTTCTCCTTTCCTTTGATTTTTTCCATCAATATTTTCAGTGAACAGGATCAATATGGCTAGACATCTTACTGCTCTTCTTTCCAAGCAAATTTTGTTCCGATCAGCTAAATCATCTTCAAATGTACCTAAAGGTTTTGTTCCCGTCTATGTTGGAGAGGCTCAGAAGAATAGATATGTAGTTCCGGTTTCATACTTGAACGAACCTTCATTTCAAGATTTGCTAACTAAAGCTGAAGAGGAGTTTGGTTTCCAACATCCAATGGGCAGTTTGACAATTCCCTGCTTGGAAGATTCATTTATTCATGTCATTTCTAGCTTGAGTAGATCATAACAGAAACAAAGAAAGCAATTTTGTAGAGAAGAATATATGTTCATATTCAGAACTAATGTTTATGTATATACTTTTTCACAATATAGAGAACGAAATGAGAAACGTTAATATATTTTTTTTCGCTTATTTCTTTGTTTGTTGAGACCTCATTCATTTCAGCAAGTGTTTTGGTCACTAGCCTCCATTCTCATTGTCCAAACTCTATCAGTTTTGCTATCTAAACAGCTGGACCTACCTACTTGATCATAATTACTCCAAATTCTAATTAAATTACAAGTAATTGGATTTGGATATGCGGATGAAAGACATCAAGAAGCTTTGAGACAAGATTGGATTAATCAGCGAGTTTGTCGAAGAGTTAAGGGTATTGGCATCCATTCTTTTCAGGAATCAAGTTTTTAGCTTTGAATTCCAAAACACAAATGATATGTTTTCAATCTAGTCCTCTTGGTGTTTTACCTAATTAATTTAGTCCTGGTACTTGTATAAGAATGTCACATATGTTTTTCTGTCATTGATCAAATTTCTCAATTTCAAAATACGTAGTCAAAATCACTGTATTTGTTGACAAAACCATTGTTCTTATGAGCTCGTCTCTTATAATGGAAGAAAATGAGTGGCAAAAAAATTGGAACAACGAAACTGAGAAACTGAGGCTGTACATACCCTATTAAGAATAGGACTATTGCAATTCCTATTCGGAAGAGCTTATTTGTTCTGTATAGGAAAGTGCAGTCTAGTTGGCTATCAAAACATACAAGGCAGCTAAGTAGCAAGTCAGGAGTATCTGTATAGGACAGTGCAGTCTAGTTGAGCATTTCCTAAGAAAGGTCAATCTACATACTAAGAACAGGCATTTAAGTTATTAAATAATTAATGAGCAATTCAAGGTTGATAAACTGTGATAAAAGCCAGGCTACCTGTGTGACAGTTGAGGAAATAGTTTGATCCAAATCTAAATTGAGAGTTAGTAACAGACTAAAAGCTAGAGAACAACATTTGTAATTTGTATCAAATGAAAAATTCCATTCTCATTAGGAAAAATTGTATGATCTTCTAACAACATGTATATATTTACATTGGGTTGGAAATGATTTCTACATTCAACTCTTATCTACTCAAGTTGGAAATAATATCTTGGAAAGTATGTAAGCTGCACGGAATCGTGAGGCCGCCCATAGGATGAATGAAACCGAACTCTTGTTCAGCTAAATGAAGTAAATCTTGAAAGGAAGGTTCATTCAAGTAGGAAACAGGAATCAAACATCTCTTCTTTTGCTCCTCTCCAACATAAACTGCTACGAATCCCTTTGGAACAGACTGGCGAAATATTTGTTTAGCAACAACACCGGGCAAACGAATACCCATATTGTGTATATTTCTTCAAATAAAAGAAGAAAAGAGAAAAATTTGTTGAGAGAGATGTTTTTGTAAACTGAAAGAAATAGGCAGAGAAGATGTGAATGCTAAGTTGAGTAGTATGTATGTGTTTGATTAATAAGTATATATAGACAGATAAATAGGTAGATCAAGTGTGGTGTAGAATCAGAATTTGGTGGCTAAAAGAAAAACCATTTTCTGGTGAAAGGTTGGGTCAGAGATGATAAGGGTATATATCACATGGCTTGGTGTCTAACCTACTGAGCAAGAGGCCTACTCTACTGGTGTTTGAATTGGAAATGAATGGCCTACTGACTAACATCTTCTGCCTTCCTTGTAATTAGATTATGCTGCAATTAGTCTTGGCTTACAACTCACATGCTCTGCCTTGCTTGTAATTAGATTATTTATGCTGCAATTAGTCTTGGCTTGGCCCGCGACTTGACACTAAGCATTAATTTGAATGGTTTCCCTATATATTCTATTAAAAGGACAATTCAATTTGATATGCAGTATTACTATTAGTTAAATGTCTTTATGGTGGTTGATTCGAGCAGTAAAGAGTCGATATCCCTAGTTTTGGAGTTTTTAAACTCCTCATTCAGTTAAAATTTAGTGATCAAGGTATACGGTTTGCCCTGACTATAGGTTAATTATTGTGCTGTGTTTATTGTTTGGTGATCAAAGTTGAACAGTGTACAATAAGTAAGGTTCCTTACTACTTTTTCTGTACTGAGATTATTTCCCTACTAGTTTGATCTTATAATTATTAATTGCTATATTTTTCTCTCTCTCATCAGCGCCACATTGAAGTCTGGGTTGATATATGGCCTCAAATTATCAAATGGTCAGTCAATGGTTGTTTGATTACAGCATAAATCATAAATGGGGCTTCCTTCACAAGCTCTTGTCTAGATGGTGGTCCAACATTATGTATGAAATGAATTATAGTGTTGCAAATTTAATTATGTCTTAATGACCAACACATCATGTTTCTTATCTCTAGTCAAATCCTAATTAAGGCCTAACTTCAACCATGTTAAGTTGTTTACTCTACTCTAGCCTAGCCAAACCCTACTTCAAGGCCTATCTATCTTATTCAAACATTAATTAATTCCACGTCTCACTGTCCATATATATGATGATTAGATTCTGTACAAGTCCGTAACCAAAACAACAAAATACTTATTGCAATTGTCCCAGGCAGAAGGGAGACATATATATATATATATATATGTACATGTGGTTGAAGACTCATGTATTGTAGGCCCTATCTATATTTTCTGATTAGATATAAGACAATACCATGTGATCTCTCCTTATCTATGTCCATACCAGATAATCTATGAGCTTTTCCACTTATATATACCCAAGAATTAGTACTGGAACTTACGGCAAACACAAGTCTTCATAATCTCTAAAACACCAATTTCTCCTCTTTTTCCTTCATTTTTTCCATCAATATTTCAAGTAAACAGAATCAATATGGCTAGACATCTTGCTGCTCTTCTTTCCAAGAAAATTTTGCGCCTATCAAATAAGTCATCTTCAAACGTACCTAAAGGTTTCGTGCCAGTCTATGTTGGAGAGACACAAGAGAAGAATAGATATGTAGTACCGGTTTCGTATCTTAATCAACCTTCATTTCAAGATTTGCTAACTAAAGCCGAAGAGGAGTTTGGTTTCCAACATTCAATGGGCAGCTTGACAATTCCCTGCTCGGAAGATTCATTTATTCATGTCATTTCAAGCTTCAGTCGATCATAAGAGCTAGGAAAAGAAAAGCAATTTTGTCCAGAACAGTTGTTCATATACTAAAGATCAATGTTGATATATACTCCTTTTTTAGTTTATTGAAAATAGAACAATTCATTTCAGAAATGTTAATACAATGATTCACTGTTAGATATCATGGTGCTTATTTTTCCCCCTTTCAGATTTTTCATTCTTTTACTAACCTCCACAGTTCTTGTTTCACTGCCCTACTGGCACAAAAGAATATTAAAATGACCAACAAACATATCTACTCGGTAAAAACTTTTGAAAAGGAAAAAATCATAAAAACTGCTGATAAACTTTCTTCAAGGTAGAGTTTATTAAGAACAAGGAAATTTGAACTTGAACAAAATTGTCAACCGTCGCGAACAAGTTATATCATAGAGCATGTGAGATACAATTTAAGGATCTAAAAGTAATAACTACTGACCTGAACTTTGGCTGAGAATTTATACTCTTCTTCACCAAAAAGTTAAATCTGGATTATTATACTGCTCGAGGAAATGCCTACGGAAACAATATTGACAGCAATCCAAAAACTCTACACCCCACCTGAAACTGCTGCACTACTTGAAGACCAAAGTTTGGAACTAGAACGCAAAGACATGCTAGATATAAATTATACACAACACAGAAAAGAAATATCAGAAAATCATACTTCAACCAAGTATTTCCCTCAAGTTTCAACTGTACACCTATCAAAACAACAACAAAAATTTGAAGGACTATAAGGGATATATTGACAGAGCGCGTTTTTAAAGTGTTGTCAAACAGATTAATAACTCATCAGAAAATCATAAACATCAAAATTATTTTCATATACACTAATACTAAACCCTTAAAACCACAATATATGCAAAAGCACTGAGGAATTAGATATAGCTCCAAGGCATTTAAAAAAAAAAGGGTAATTGTCACCCGTAATTTACATGCATCGCTAAAATCCCATAAGAAGATTAAAAGAGGATATATTCATCGAGAATCTTAGAGTTTCTACTTCATTTTTCCAGTCCTTGTTCTTATGATGTCATCAGTTCCATTATGAATATATTTTCCACCTTATATTCAAGGTTAGTAAATCTTGATTAGAAGCTTGACAATGACTGGCATGAGTAATAGTAGAGCAAATAGTTTCATCCACATTATGCAAGAAGAGAAGAACATTATTCAGTCTGTATCAAACGAATATTCTCATAAGGTAAATAATTAGGAAGCAGAGAAGCAACAAATTGCAATTTGTATGGAACGAATATTCTCATTAGGCAAAATTCTATGATCCCGTAACATGTATATATTTACATTGGATTGGAAATGAATTCCACATTTAACTATTATCTACTCAAGTTGGAAATAATGTCATGGAAAGTATGTAAACTGCACGGAATCGTGAGGCCGCCCGTAGGATGAACAAAACCAAATTCTTGTTCAGCCAAGAGAAGTAAATCTTGAAAGGAAGGTTCATTCAAGTAGGAAACTGGAATCAAACATCTCTTCTTTTGCTCCTCTCCAACATAAACTGCTACAAATCCTTTTGGCACAGACTGCCGAAATATCTGTTTAGCAAGAACACCGGGCAAGCGAATACCCATTTTATATTTTTTTCGAAGAAGAGAAGGAAAATTTGGTTAGGGAGATCTCTTTGTTTACTGGAATGAAATAGGCAGAGAAGATGTGAATGGTAAGTTGAGTGGTATATGATTGATTATATAGATGAATAATCATTTGGTTGAGTGGCTAAAAATCATTTGTTAGGTCACAGATAATAAGGGTATCACATGGTTTTGTTAGTCACCAACTCAGCAAGGACACAAGCATAGGTCCTACAAATATTTCAATTGGAATTACTCTTTAGATTATGCTAATTAAATATGTCATCTGCTCACATGCTTTGTTTTCCTGTAAATAGAATTTCACTTGTGTTGCAATTAGACTTTGTAGGTCCTATATTATCTTATAGATAGAAGACAATACCATGTGATCTCTCATTATCTATGTCCAAACCAGATAGCAGTAGCAGTGGGTGGATTTTCTCTTCTATGAGCTTTTCCACTTATATATACCCATGATTTAGTACTGCAAGTTACTGCAAACACAAGTCTTCATATTCTCTAAAACACAAATTTCTCCTCTTTTTCCTTCATTTTTTACATCAATATTTTTAGTAAACATAATCAATATGGCTAGACATCTTGCTGCTCTTCTTTCCAAACAAATTTTGCGCCGAACAAATAAATCATCTTCAAGTGTACCTAAAGGTTTTGTGCCAGTCTATGTTGGAGAGACCCAAAAGAAGAATAGATATGTAGTTCCGGTTTCATATCTGAATGAACCTTCATTTCAAGTTTTTCTAACTAAAGCAGAAGAGGAGTTTGGTTTCCAACATCCAACGGGCAGCTTGACGATTCCCTGCTCGGAAGATTCATTTTTTCATGTCATTTCAAGCTTCAGTAGATCATAACAGAAACAAATAAACCAATTTTGTGCGGAAGAAAATGTTCATATTTAGAACCAATGTTTATGTATATACTTTTTGCAAAACGAAATGAGAAATGCTAATATACCTTTTCGCTTATTTTTATCTTCGTTGAGACCTCATTCATTTCAGCAAGTGTTTTGTTCACTAGCCTAGCCTCGATTCTTTGTCCAAACTCGAACATTTTCACTATCTATATAGGTGGACCTACATTTTTTTAATGAAAGACGGGAAGCTAGAAACAAGGAAGGACATCCTTAATTATAAGTTTAATAATTGATACTTCAATTGATAATGAGAGATAAGAATTATAAGTTCTTCGACAATAAGTTCCTTAATTATTAAAAATATCATTGCAAGAGTCATCCTACAAGAGACTTTGCTTATTTTGGGTTTCTATCATATTCATCATCTTTTCTATTGTATGAATTTTTTATTTTTCAATGATTAAGATGGTTTAAGTTTAGTATTATCAAGTGAAATCGCTATAATTAATGTATGCAGCCAATTATTTTTAAGCATCAGAAAACTACATGTTGTAACTTAATTATAAGTTTAATAATTGATACTTCAATCGATTTCTTGACAATCTTTTTTTTTTATTTGAGAGAAAACGGTAGAAAAATCAAGTCTCAAACACCACAGTCTGACACGGAATTTACAGCTCTTAAAAAAGATTGTTGAGAAATTTAAAATAATTAAAAACGCTATTATAAATTTGATGTATAGAGCTTTAAAATGAAATGGCAAGAACTTCTAACATTCGACTATTTAAGAAATATGTACACAACACAATATACAAAATCACTTATTTAATGGAGCCCTGAATCTTAAAAGTCCTAAACACTTGTTTTATGTAACATTTGTAACCGTCATTGCTCTGATGCACAATTGTATAATAAGTGTCATTTACATCCTTAAAACTGAAAATTGATTATATGTAAAACTGAAAATATATTAAAGTGTCGTATGTTTAGATTGATGATAAATTTATGTTAAATCAGCAACAAAAAATTAAAAATAAGAAGCTAATTCCTAAGTGAATAGAAACACTAAAAAGCTGAGGTGGCATAGTTTTATAGCTTTTAGATGTTTTATTTTTATGTTTAGTATAGATAGATGTATTGTTGATATGAACTAGTTAGTTAAAATTAACACAAATCTTCTCGCTGATCTTTCATTAGAAAAAGAGAGATTTTTAATTAATTTGTTTCTATCAAAATAAAATTATTTGGATAATGAAAACAAAATCAAGCAAAATCTCAGATAAATCATGGATCCAACAACTCTTTCTTCTTCTCCGATTGATTCTTTATTTCTTTCTACTCTTTGATTGAATCTTCCTTGCTGATTTCACCTCATCAATAACTTTTCCGCAATACGAACAACATCTATAAAAACAAGATTAGCAAAAAATAGCACTATAAATCAACATTCAATACGGTGTTCGAAAACCAGTTTGTTAAAAGGGAAAACTTACATAAATGTACCGGTTAACTCAGCCTTACGTAACTGACCACAATGAGTGCAGTTGCAAAAGATGTTATTATAATCTACCTCCTCCTGATACTTCAGTGTCGAAGACATTCTTTGTTTTCTTAGCAATTTCAAATTCCTTGGAGAATACATTTAAGGACTTATATAGGGAAAAAATTGGAGTAAACGTAGGTATTGATTCTTTTTAGGAATCAAGTTTTTAGCTTTCGATTCCGAAAGGGAAATGGTAAGTTATTCAATTTAGTCCTCTTGGTGTTTTACCTAATTAATCTTAGTTAATTAGTTTGGGATTGGATTGGGTTTCAGTTCCTTTTAAATAAAGATGGTGATCATTAGTCGGATTATGATAGAGATCAATATTGATTTATACTTTGTTCTACATTAGACTGATCAACTTAGGAAATAGTTTTATCCAAATCTAAAATTGAGAGTTGGTAATAGAGTAAATAAGTATCAAGAAGAGAACAATATTTTGTAATTTGTATCAAATGAAAATTCTCATTAGGCAAAATTGTATGACCCTCTAACACCGTATATATTTACATTGGGTTGGAAATGATTTCCACATTTAACTTTTATCTACTCAAGTGGGAAATAATATCATAGAAAGTATGTTGGCTGCACGGAATCGTTAGGCCGCCCATAGGATGAGTGAAACCAAACTCTTGTTCAGCCAAATGGAGTAAATCTTGAAAGGAAGGTTCATTCAAGTAGGAAACTGGAACCAAACATCTCTTCTTTTTTTCCTCACCAACATAAACTGCTATGAATCCCTTTGGCACAGACTGCCGATATATCTGCTTAGCGACAACACTAGGCAAACGAATACCCATATTGTATATTTCTTCGAATAACAAAAGAAAAAGGAAAAGTTTCTGAGATAGATAATGTTTTAGTAAACTGAAAAGAAATAGCAAGAGAAGATGTGAATACTAAGTTGAGTAATATATGTTTGATTTATACGTATATATAGATAGATAGATAAAGTGTGGTGTAGAATCAGAATTGGGTGGCTAAAAACCATTTTCTGGTGAAAGCTGGGTATCACATGGCTTGGTGTCTAACCTACTAAGCAAGAAGGCCTACTCTGCTGGTGTTTGAATTGCAAATGGATGGTTGACTAACATAACATTTATTTATGCTGCAATTAATTTTGGCTTACAACTCACATAGTTTGCCTTCCTTGTAATTAGATTATTTCTCCTGCAATTTCTCTTCAATCTGTCCTAGGCATGTTCTCATATATATGTGTGTGTGTGTGTGGTTGAAGACTCATGTAGGTCCTAAATAAATTTGGTGATTAGATAGAAGACAGTACCATGTGATCTCTAGTCATCCATGTTCCAAGCAAATAACAGTTAATCAATTTTCTAGTTATATATATTCATGAATTAGTATTGCAACTCACAGCAAACATAAGTCTTCCTATTTTCTAAAACATCAATATCTCCTCTTTTCTTTGATTTTTTTCCCATCAGTATTTTCAGCAAACAGAATCAATATGGCCAGACATCTTGCTGCTCTTCTTTCCAAGCAAATTCTCCGCCGAACAAATAAATCATCTTCAAACATACCTAAAGGTTTTGTGCCGGTGTATGTTGGAGAGACACAGAAGAAGAATAGATATGTAGTTCCGGTTTCGTATCTCAATAAACCTTCATTTCAAGATTTACTAACTAAGGCAGAAGAGGAGTTTGGTTTCCATCATCCAATGGGCAGCTTGACAATTCCATGCTCAGAAGATTCATTTATTCATGTCATTTCTAGCTTGAGTAGATCATGAAAGCTAGGAAAAAAAACAATTTTGTCCGGAATAATAGTTTATATATACTCCTTTTTAGTTTATTGTCAATAGAAACAATTAATTTGAGAAATGTTAATACACGATTCAGGATAAGAAATCTTGGTGCTTATTTTTGCTGCCTTATAACTAATACTTCTGTGATTTGGAATAATTTAGAGCTTAATTAGCTTGTACTATTTTACGGCACGGCTTTTGTTGATTATAGGGTCACTCTCAGTGAAACCTTTGCTTCTTTGCTTCTAATAGTAGGGAGCCTCTAAGGGCAGCAGTTAGTAATTCTGTTGGTGAAGCTGATACAATTTTTATTGAGAACAACTAGAAATTCAGATTGAAATAAATGAATTTGAAACCAAAAGTTCATGTCAGAGTCAAGAAACAAAAAAGTCTGAGTTTCGCGGTTTGAGCTTCTAATTCTTAAGGAGAATTGGAAAGTTTTATCAAATTTAATCCTTTCGGTTGTTTACCCAGTTAATCTCATTTCTTTAATTCCCGTTCATAGTAAGTTTGGGAGTGAGTTTTAGCTTTATGGTTGTATTCTATATATAAAGAAATAAAAAGGGTCTTCGTTTTAGCTCATGATTCACTGTCCTTACTGGCACAAAACAATTTTGAGATAGATACCTGGAGTTTAAAATAACCAGCAAACCGTATCTACTAACCATATCCGCAGAAGAACATATCATAGGGCATGTGAGATACAATTTAAGGATCTAAAACTACTAACTACTAACCTGAGCTTTGGCTGAGAATTTATACTCTTCTTCACCTAAAAGTTAAATCTGGATTATTATCCTGCTCGGGGAAGATGCCTCCGGAAACAATATTTACAGCAATCCAAGAACTCTACACCCCACCTGCAAGTGCTACACTACTTCAAGACCAAAGATTGGAACTAGAGCACAAAGCCATGCTAGATATTAATTATAAACAACACGCAGCCATGATCACTTGCATTAACTAATATGATGTATCAGAAAAATCATAGCTTCAACCAAGATTTCTCTCGAGTTTCAATTGTACAACTATCAAAAAAACTAAGATAATTTGAAGGACTGTAAGGAATATATTGAAAGAGCACGCTTTCAGAATGTTGTCAAACAGATTAATAAACTCAT
This sequence comes from Euphorbia peplus, assembly GCA_028411795.1. NCBI lineage: Eukaryota > Viridiplantae > Streptophyta > Magnoliopsida > Malpighiales > Euphorbiaceae > Euphorbia > Euphorbia peplus. The sequence goes on from CP110843.1 coordinate 25,677,324, forward strand.
CAGAGAATAATACAACATCAATATTCTTTTTCTATACACTAATACTGGACCGCCAAACCAGAATATATGCAAAAGCACTGAGGAATAAGATAGCCCAAGGCCTCTCTTTTTTCTAAAAAAGGCAATTGACACCCACAATTTACATGCATCACTAAAATCCCATAAGGAAATTAAAAGGCCAACCAAATCATGCTAAACATCACTCTCATGTTTATGAATCTAAAAACATTAGTAGTACGGGATTGCCCAGGACACATGCTTCAGTGTATATGAATTGGAAAAGAAAAGCCAGACTTAGTCCCTGGAACTAAATTTGTTTTTGTAAAGCCCCTAAATTTACATCTATTTATCAGTCCCGCATGCTCTGCAGTACATTTTGGAACAATGAAGTGATATAAGGTATTTGGGTTGCAACACATCGAAAACACCAGCCACGCCAAACTTGAAAAGTTCACCATCAGACCACAATCTCATTGAAATCTCCTCTTATAGACACCTAACAGGCAAATTGCTCCATGTCACCCACACCAGACTGGAAATATCCTTTATCGTCTATACTCATTCCAAAAAGCTAGCCAACCCTACTACCGATGACCTCTCTCGTGCTTACTAAGTCCTTTTATACCTGAAAGGTACCTCCTGAGCTTTCTTGACTCAGATCGGGCCTCTTGTGTTGAATCCCAGTGGTCCATCACCCGCTGTGCCATTTTCCTTTGCAACCATTGATTTCATGGCGATCAAAGGAACAGAGCACCATCTCATGCTCCTCCTCTGAAGCCGAATACAGGGCCATGGTTTCTACCTCCTGTGAAATATATTGGCGCATTGCTCTATATTTTGCAGGAGGTAGAACAAATAGTTTCATCCACATTTGAAATCGAGACTTCTGTTATAATTAGTAGTTAAGAATTGGAAAGGAACATGAAAAAACACTAGTTATATATCTAAATAATCAGCAAGAAGAGAAGAACATTATGCAATTTGTATCGAAAGAATGTTCTCATTAGGCAAAATTGCATGATTCCGTAACAAAATGTATATATTTACATTGGATTGGCAGGTATTGCCACATCTATTTATTTATCTACTCAAGTTGGAAATAATGTCATTAAAGGTATGTAAGCTGCATGGAATGGTGAGGCCGCCCATAGGATGAAGGAAACCAAACTCTTGTTCAGCCAAATGGAGTAAGTCTTGAAAGGAAGGTTCATTCAAGTACGAAACGGGAACCAAACATCTCTTCTTTTGCTCCTCGCCAACATAAACTGCTACAAATCCCTTTGGCACGGACTGACGAAATATCTGCTTAGCAACAACACTGGGCAAGCGGATACCCATTTTTATATTTATTCAAATGAGGGAAGAAGGAAAATTTGCTTAGGGAGATCTCTTTATTTACTAAAAAGAAATAGGCAGAGAAGATGTGAATGCCAAGTTGAGTAGTATGTGACTAATTAATAGGTATATATAGATGAATAATTTGTATTGTGGAATCAGATATGAGTGGCTAAAAAGCATTTGGTTGGGTCACAGCTCATAAGGGTATCACATGGTTATGTTTGTGACCTACTTAGCCAGGCCACAAGCAGAGGTCCTACAACTATTTTAATTGGAAATGGATAGCTTCTTTAGATTATGCTAATTAAACCTGCCCTCTGCTCACATGCTTTGTTTCCCTTGTAATTAGAATTTGTAGGTCCTATATTAGCTCATATGATAGAAGACAATACCATGTGATCTCTCATTTCTATGTCCCAAGCAGATAACAGTGGGTGGATCTTCTATGAGCTTTTCCACTTATATATACCCATGAATTAGTACTGCAACTTACAGCAAACATAAGTCTTCATATTCTCTAGAACACCAATTTCTCCTTCAATTTTTCCACCAATATTCAGTAAACACAAACAATATGGCTAGACATCTTACTGCTCTTCTTTCCAAGCAAATTCTGCGCCTAACAAATAAATCATCTTCATACGTACCTAAAGGTCTTGTGCCGGTGTATGTTGGAGAGACACAGAAGAGTAGATATGTAGTTCCGGTTTCATATCTAAATGAACCTTCATTTCAAGATTTGTTAACTAAAGCTGAAGAGGAGTTTGGTTTCCAACATCCAATGGGAACGCTGACAATTCCCTGCTCGGAAGATTCATTTGTTCATGTCATTTCTAGCTTGAGTAGATCATAACAGATACAAAAGAAAGCAATTTTGTACAGAAGAATATGGTTCATACTTAGAACTAATATTTGAGTATAATACTTTTTCGCAATAGAACGAAATGAGAAATGTTAATATACTTTTTCGCTTATTTCTTTCTTTGTTGAGCCTCATTCAAGTGTTTTGGTCACTAGCCTCCATTCTCATTGTCCAAACTCAAATCATTTTCAATATCTAAACAGTTGGACCCGCCATACTTCTTGAGAATTTCTCCAAGTTCTAATTTAAATTACAAGTATTTGAATTTGGATATGCTGATGAAAGACATCATTTTTTAGGTACCATTGCGCTTTTAATTTCAAAAGATAATGGTAAGTTATTCAATTTAGTCCTCTTGGTATTTCACCTAATTAATCTTAGTTAATTAGTTTGGGGTCGGGTTTTAGCACCTGTATATTAATCATATAATAAAGGAAGAAATGGAGAATAGTTGGTGAAGAATGAACCATTTTATTGAAAATCTCAGTCTCTTTTGAGCAATTTTCAGAATGAAGAAATGGAGAAAAGGAAGAATGGATCAGGGGAAAAAATTTAAACTTACACAGCTGTTGGAGGTTCTTTGCCTTCCGATCAATCCAAGCTGGCACGACCACCAGTTGATATGCAGCTCATAACATCAGCCTACTTCGTCAAGAGTAACAAATCTCCTCGTTTTCAATAAAATGCTTCTTTCATCACCAGTTACTATGGTTTGAAGGTCCCCCTACATTCAAATTAAATTTAAGATGTTCAGCCTCAGCTTTTACCCAGGTTTCGGACATCCAGAAGACGAACATGAGGTCTCTACTTGTTGGTCGGCCCTAAAATATTTCTACAATGTTATCAAATAGTGAGGAAATTTGGAACAGTCTAGAACCACCAAAATATACAAGGCAGCTAAGTAGTCAGTTGGGAGTATCTGTTTAGGAAAGTGCAGTAGCCTAGTTGAGCATTTCCCAAGAAAGATTGATCTAAAAATTCAGAACAGGCATTCGAGTTATTAAATAATGAGCAATTCAAGGTTGATAAACTCTGATAAAAAGCCAGGCTACTTGTGTGACAGTTGAGGAAATAGTTTCATGCAATTCTAAAATTGAAAGTTAGTAATAGAGTAAATAATTAACAAGAAGGAAATTTGTATCAAATGAAAATTCTCATTAGGCAAAATTGTATGATCCTCTAACAACATGTATATATTTACATTGGATTGGCAGAGATTGCCACATCTATTTATTTTATCTACTCAAGTTGGAAATAGTATCATGGAAAATATGTAAGCTGCACGGAATGGTGAGGCCGCCCATAGGATGAACGAAACCAAACTCTTGTTCAGCCAAAAGGAGTAAATCTTGAAAGGAAGGTTCATTCAAGTAGGAAATTGGAACCAAACATCTTTTCTTTTGCTCCTCTCCAACATAAACTGCTATGAATCCCTTTGGCACAGACTTTCCAAATATCTGCTTAGCGACAACACCGGGCAAACGAATACCCATATTGTATATTTCTTCAAATAGCACAAGAAAGAAAAAAATTCTGTGGAGAGATGTTTTTGTCAACTGAGACTGTGAATACTAAGTTGAGTAGTATGTGTTTGATTAATACATATATATATATATATATAGATAGTTAATGTGTACTGTAGAATCAGAATTGGGTGGGTTAAAAACCATTTTCTGGTGAAAGTTTGGGTCACAGATGAGATGGATATCATATCACATGGCTTTGTGTCTAACCTACTGAGCAAGAGGGCCTACTCTACTGGTGTTTGAATTGGAAATAGATGGTTGACTAACATTACATTTATTTCTGCTTAAAACTCACATGGTTTTGCCTTCCTCGTAATTAGATTATTTCTCCTGCAATTAGTCCTGGCTTGGCCCCCAACTTAACACAAACCATTAATTTGAATGATGGCCCTCACAATTCAAGTTGAGTAACTTTACAATGGTTGAGTAACCTACTGAGCAAGAGGACCTACTGCAATTTCTCTAGGCCTACAGCTCACATTGCTTTGCCTTCCTTGTAACTAAACTACTATTCCAATTTATACTATTCCTATTTATAGCTTATTACCTGTTGTTATGAGAATGCTTTCTCTTTCTGTAAGTTTCTAAAAGGAAAAAAAAAAAAAACATGAATTAATTGCTTTTGTCCTAGGCATGTTCTCAACCTTAGCATGAGGCAACATATGTATGTGGTTGAAGACTAATGTAGGTCCTATATATATTTGGTGATTAGATAGAAGACAATACCATGTGATCTCTAGTTATCTATGTCCCAAGCAAATAACAGTGAATGGATTTTCTAGTTATATATATCCATGAATAAGTATTGCAAGTTACAGCCAACATAACTCTTCCTATTCTCTAACACATTAATTCTCCTCTTTTTCTTTGATTTTTTCCATCAATATTTCCAGTCCAGTAAACAGAATCAATATGGCTAGACATCTTGCTGTTCTTCTTTCCAAGCAATTTTTGCGCCGAACAAATAAATCATCTTCAAACGTACCTAAAGGTCTTGTACCAGTGTATGTTGGAGAGACACAGAAGAAGAATAGATATGTAGTTCCGGTTTCGTATCTCAATCAACCTTCATTTCAAGATTTGCTAACTAGAGCTGAAGAGGAGTTTGACTTCCAACATCCAATGGGAACACTGACGATTCCCTGCTCGGAAGATGCATTTATCCATGTCATTTCTAGCCTTAGTAGATCATAAGAGCTGGGAAAAAAGCAATTTTGTCTAGAAGAGTCGATCATATATTTAGAATCAATGTTGATATATACTTTTTTAGTTTATTGGCAATAGAACAATTAATTTGAGAAATGCTAATACACAATACTATTGATATTCTTGTGCTCATTTTTTCCCCTTTTAATCAATATCGATATAATAACCTTCATTCTCACTATACAAACTCAATCATTTTCACTATCAAAACCACATTGATAACTAATAGCAAAAACACACAAGTTAAGTTGATAACTTCCCATAACAAATGATTAATGCCTGAACTAGTATCTGTTATTTGAATGTCAAAAATCATCTTCAAGCTAATTATAATGAATCTTGTATGCACGTGCAGAAATGCAACACAACTATATCATGTATGGCATGGAATAGAAGGTCAATGGTCAATACCTTAAATAATTTCTGTAATTCAAATATCCCAAATCATCTTCAAGCACATTATCAAGTTCATTGCAAATATGCCCATCCGGGAGATCTTTCTCTTGCGATTCCTTCAACAATCACATTGCTTCTCTACCTGATCGATGCCTGCAACTAAGACTTGCTACTTGGGATGAAACCTTTCTTCTTCATCTACTTAGCTGCAGAACGTGACCTTGCCAGTGGTGGATCTTCTCGTCAGTTGTGTAAGTTTGACTGATGATAGACTGATAGCAATCCTTGAACATCCTCGTTTTCAAGAATTGAAGTTCTTTAGTTTTACTGGAAAAATGCCACAGCAGTGCTTCAAATAGAAGGTAGCACCTACTAAGCAACCTATATCAAGGATATGTGTAAACAAACAGAAATTTGCATAAAACAAATACAGCAGAAGACTATCAGACAACATATGAATCCAAATATACAAATATCAGAAAGGCAGGAGAAACAACATGGCACAAGAACGAGATTTTAAATATTGCTTTTGCTCTTTTTGCAAGACAACATGAGGAGCAATGATATATTTCCACATGCATTTGAAGTAATTGCGGAAGATTTTAACATGAACAAAAAGGATCAAGCTCTTACAGAAATTCAAAAAATAAAAAGAACAATTCTCATGTTAGCTTTTGACATATATAACTCTTGAGAACAATAAAAAACAGTCAGCAACTTATGCCACTGTCAACAGAAATTTACAATACAGTGAACAACACATTAGCTACCATACGCTACATCCATAATTCCAACAGTACATTTCTATTTTCTTATTGAAGATAGAGAAGAATATGACTGAAGTTTTTCAAAGCAAAGCATGTCTGAACAAACAATTGAGAGTTATGAACAAACAATTGCCTGAATCGAGGTTTGTAAATCTGCAATCTGAAATTGACAGTTCTGTTATAATTAATAGTTAACAATTGGAAAGAAACACAAAAAAAAACTAGTTCTGAATTTAAATAATTAGCAAGAAGAGAAGAAGAACATTATGCAGTTTGTATCAAATGAATATTCTCATTAGGCAAAATTGTACGATCCCGTAACATGTACATATTTACATTAGATTGGTACATCTATTTAATTATCTACTCAAGTTGGAAATAATGTCATGGAAAGTATGTAAGCTGCACGGAATCGTGAGGCCGCCCATAGGATGAAGGAAACCAAACTCTTGTTCAGCCAAAAGGAGTAAATCTTGAAAGGAAGGTTCATTCAAGTATGAAACGGGAATCAAACATCTCTTCTTTTGTTCCTCTCCAACATAAACTGCTACAAAGCCCTTTGGCACAGACTGGCGAAATATCTGCTTAGCAACAACACCGGGCAAGCGGATACCCATTTTTATATTTCTTCAAATAAGGGAAGAAGAAGGAAAATTTGCTTAGGAAGATCTCTCTTGTTTACTAAGAAGAAATATGCAGAGAAGATGTGAATGCTAAGTTGAGTAGTATGTTACTAACTAAAAGGTATATATAGATGGATAATTTGTTGTGGAATCAGATTTGAGTGGTTAAAAAGCATTTAGTTGGGTCACAGGTAATAAGGGTATCACATGGTTGTGTTTGTGACCTACTAAGCCAGGCCACAAGCAGAGGTCCTTTAGATTATGCTAATTAAACCTGCCCTCTGATCACATGCTTTGTTTCCCTGTAATTCTGTTGCAATTAATCTTTGTAGGTCCTATATGTATTAGCTGATTAGATAGAAGACAGTACCATGTGATCTCTCATTATCTATGTCCAAACCAGATAGCAGTAGCTGTAAGTGAACCTTCTATGAACTTTTCCACTTATATATATCCATGAATTAGTTACAGCAAACATAAGTCTTCATATTCTCTAAAACACCAATTTCTCCTCTTTTTCCTTAATTTTTTCCATCAATATTTTCACTAAACACAGAATCAATATGGCTAGACATCTTGCTGCTCTTCTTTCCAAGCCAATTTTGCGCCGAACAAATAAATCATCTTCAAGCGTACCTAAAGGTTTTGTGCCAGTCTATGTTGGAGACACACAGGAGAAGAATAGATATGTAGTTCCAATTTCGTATCTGAATGAACCTTCTTTTCAAGATTTGCTAACTAAAGCTGAAGAAGAGTTTGGTTTCCAACATCCAATGGGCAATTTGACAATCCCCTGTTCGGAAGATTCATTTAATCATGTTGTTTCCAGCTTGAGTAGATCATAACAGAAACAAACAAACCAATTTTGTACGGAAGAATATGTTCATATTTAGAACTAATGTTTACATATATACTTTTTCGCAGTAGATAGAATGAGAAATGTTAATATATTTTTTCGTTTATTTCTTTATTGAGACCTCATTTCAGCAAGTGTTTTGTTCACTAGCCTGCATTATCATTGTCCAAACTCAATAAATTTCAAATTCCAGTTAGCAAAATCTCTAACTCTCAAATGCCATAAGATCCGATTACACCTAAAAGTTCACACCCACACAGATCCTAGGAGCAAGCGACAAAACTCACAGCGTGAAGATAAGCGGAGAACCATTGCTTCTACAAGTCCAGAACTATTATCATTTTTCTAGTAGGATTCACTATAAAGGGAAAGCTTTCAATTCTTATTCTAATTAGGAAAACCAAATTGGATAGGATTTTAAACATGTTCAAGAACAGACTCCGCCTTGTCCGGAATTCTATTAAAGATAAGAAAAAAATCTATCCATCTTGATTTGGAAATTATGGAGCGCCATAGAATCGTCCATCTTTTGTTATGGTACCTTTTCCCGTGTATAAGAATGTCACAGATCTTTTGCTATCATTGATCAAATTTCTCAATACCAAACTGCATAGACAAAATCATTGTATTTGTCGACAAAACCATTGTTCTTATGAGGTCATTTTTTGTAATGGAAGAGAAATGAGTGAGCTAAGAAATGGAATAACTAAACTGAGAAATGGAGGCTGGAAACCCCCTATTTAGAATAGGAATATCTAAACTCCTATAAATAAGAGCTGAGCCTCGGAGGTAGGTACCCAGATCACATAGTAGACTCCGAGAGAGATCAATATTCAAAGAATATGATTAGACTCAGACTAGATGAGAATTTGGTTTCTACAATAGCCTGCTCAATTGATCTATCTACCGACTTGATTTCAAATTGCTTATTATGTTTAAAACGTCCCCCGACATTCAGATTAAAGGCGTTCTGTCTCTAATTAAAGATGTTCAGCCTCAGACAATCAGCTTTTACCCGGGTTCCGGACATCCAGATGAACATACGGTCTCTAGTTGTAGGTCTACCCTAAAATATTTGTACTGTTATCAAATGGTAAAGAAATCTGTTGCAATCAAGAACAACCAAAATATGCAACGCAGCTAAGTAGTAAGTTGGGAGTATCTGTTTAGGAAAGTACAGTCTAGTTGAGCATTTCCTAAGAAAGATGGATCTACAAGTTCACAACATGAATTTGAGTTATTAAATAATGAGTAATTCAAGGTTAGCAAACTCCGGTTAGAAGCCAGGCTACCTGTTGAGGAAATAGTTTCATCCAAATCTAAAATTGAGAGTTAGTAATAGACTAAATAATTAGCAAGAACAGAACAACCTTTCGTAATTTGTAAATTGTATCAAATGAAAATTCTCATTAGGCAAAATTGTTTGATCCTCTAACTACATATATATTTACATTGGATTGGAAATGATTTCCACATTTAAATTTTATCTACTCAAGTTTGAAATAGTATCATGGAAAGTATGTAGGCTGCAAGGAATCGTTAGGCCGCCCATAGGATGAGTGAAACCAAACTCTTGTTCAGCCAAATGGAGTAAATCTTGAAAGGAAGGTTCATTCAAGTAAGAAACTGGAACCAAACATCTCTTCTTTTGCTCCGCTCCAACATAAACTGCTATGAATCCCTTTGGCACAGACTGCCGAAATATCTGCTTAGCGACAACACCGGGCAAACGAATACCCATATTGTATATTTGTTCAAGTAAAAGATGAAAAGAGAAAAAATTGTTGAGAGAGATGTATTTTTAACTGAAAAGAAGATGTGAATGCTAAGTGAGTAGTATGTGTTTGATTAATAAGTATATATAAGTAGATAATGTGTGGTGTAGAATCAGAATTGGGTGGCTAAAAACCATTTTCTGGTGAAGTTGGGGTGACAGATGAGAAGGGTACCACATGGCTTGGTGTCTAACCTACTGAGCAAGAGGGCCTACTCTACATAGATGGTTGAGTAACACCTAAAGCATTAAAATGATGATTCAGTTTGGATCAAAATCTTGATATGTAGGATTCCTATTAATTGTACTGTGTTTATTGGTTGGCCATCATGATTTTCATTTGGTGCAAGAGAAGCCAAAGTTAATTGTTGTACATAAGGTTCCTTACTACTTTTATGTACTGAGATTCCTTACAACTTTTGATCTAATAGATATTCCCTTTCTCTCATCATCATCCCCACATCGAATTCTGTGTTTATATATGGCCTCAAATTAATTATTAAATAGTCAGTCAATCGCTGTTAGATTAGAGCATAAATCATAAATGGGGCTTGCTTCACATGCACTTCACAAGCCCTTGTCTGGGGTGGTCCATCTATGTATGACTTAGTGTTCCAAATTTATGTCTTAATCACCAACTTATGTGTCTTATCTCTACTCATAGTCTAATTTAAAAATTGTTAGAGGTATGTCATTCTTCAAGTCCTAAGTTCAACCAAGTTAAGTTATCGACAGAGGCATGTGATGCTTCATCTGCTTATGTCTCTCTTCTATACTCTACCTCTAGCCTAGCCTAGCCAAACCCCACTTCAAGGCCTCTCTACCTTATTCAAACATTAATTAATTCTACATCTTACTGTATATATATGATGATTAGATCCTGTATAAGTCCGTGAGCAAAACAACAAAATGCTCCTTCACTACTAGTATATACTTTGGTGGAGCAAACATAAAGTAAAGAAACACAATAATGGCTATTCTTTTTCTGTTTCTAGAAAAATATGGTACCTAATAAAGCAGTTTCGGTCTTGATCAGCCCTCTTTCCAAGAATTGTTGAAGAAAACAGAGGAAAACTTTGGAATTCATCGTATCATCCCATGGGTGCTCTTACACTTCCTTTCTGACAAGACATCTTCTGTAACTCTCTATCACTAGCTTGAATTCATTTTTCAATGACAAAGAACATATAAAATTTTGTCCGGATTTGCATTTCATTTTAGAAAAAGAATAGTTAGATGTACAGAAAATTAATAATCCAGTTCGAGAATTTACTAGTACAATATTTTACCAAATTCTTTTCATATAATTTCCATCAACATGTCCAAGTCCAAAGTTCATATGTCCTCTCTCAATTTACATTTCAGAATACACTGATTTGTAATCTCATGCGCTCTTCTTTTCATTTAATCAAGAATGGTCCTTTTGTTGTATTCCTGGATTACTGTTTCCTAAGAAAAGAATGTTCTACTTCCAATCATAATAGAGAATTTACAAGTCTATCATTCTATACTTGGACCCCTTTTTTTACTAAACGCTAGACAAACAGCCTAGACACTCCAGCTACGTTGGTACCTAGGAATCCACGACAAGCCGGCTCCAGTGTTTGTTAAAACAAAAAGAGAGACATCCTAAATGCGGGTTAACCGAACCCTATATTGATAAAGACCTAAATAGACATCCCAAATGCAGGTAACCCTGTAGTGATAAAGACCCAAATAGTCCTCAGCAATTGAACTACTACAAAAGGATAATAAGAAATTAAAAATACATCCACATTAAGACCATGTTCTCTCTCACTCCCCTAAAAAAAAGTCTTGCCTAGCTACTGCATTGGCAACTCGGTTGCCAACATGATAAATATGAAAAACTCTGAAACTCCATTTAAGAAGCCAAAGAAAGACAACGCATCCAATCTTGTCTGAACTCCCAAGGCATATCCTTAAGAGCTTTTTAAGAAAGGAACAACAAGGTGACTAGAGTCGCACTCCAACCAAATTGTGCAAATGGCGCCCTGATTTCAGCTCTAAGAGCAAAGGAATATTGGAGAGGAAGGTGAGCGCAACCATGCCAATATCGTAGGACTCTAAGGTCTAGTTTATACACAACTTAAAAGGATCTATACATATACTAGTTCTTTTTCTGATGGAACTGTATATATACTAGTTAATTATATGGTTCAAGAATCAAAATTTGCATATAATCAGTTTTTCTAATATATTAGTAGTATTGCTTATTTTATAGTTCCATTCAACATTTAAAAATTGTTTCTCATAATTCATTTCATTGATTAAAAGGTGTACATCAATAATAGCATATTTATTACTTGTTGCTAGGAGAATGCTTTTTCTTTATATAATTTTCTAAAGAGGGAAAGAAAAACAGGAAGTAATTATTACTGTCCCAGGCATGAAGTAATTATATTTAAGTTCTCAACCTTAGCATGAGGTAGACATATATATGTGGTTGAAGACTCATGTAGGCCCTATCTATATTTTCTGATTAGATACAACACAAGACAATACCATGTGATCTCTCTTTATCTATGTCCAAACCAGATAATCTATGAGCTTTTCCACTCATATATACCCATGAATTAGTACTGCAACTTACAGCAAACACAAGTCTTCATATTCTCAAGAACACCAATTTCTCCTTTTCTTCCTTGAATTTTTTCCACCAATATTCAGTAAAGAGAAACATGGCTAGACATCTTACTGCACTTCTTTCCAAGCAAATTTTGCGCCTAACAAATAAATCATCTTCACACATACCTAAAGGTCTTGTGCCGGTGTATGTTGGAGAGACACAGAAGAGTAGATATGTAGTTCCGGTTTCATATCTAAACGAACCTTCGTTTCAAGATTTGCTAAGTAAAGCTGAAGAAGAGTTTGGTTTCCAACATCCAATGGGAACGCTGACGATTCCCTGCTCGGAAGATTCATTTGTTCATGTCATTTCTAGCTTGAGTAGATCATAACAGAAACAAAAGAAAGCAATTTTGTAAGACAGAATATGGTTCATATTTAGAACTAATGTTTGTGTATATACTTTTTCACAATAGAACAAAATGAGAAATGTTAATACACTTTTTTGCTCATTTCTTTCTTTGTTGAGACCTCAATCATTCAAGTATTTTGGTCACTAGCCTCAATTCTCATTGTCCAAACTCAAATCATTTTCACTATCTAAACAGCTGGACCTACCTTACTTCTTGAGAATTTCTCCAAGTTCTAGTTTAAATTACAAGAATAACGGATTTGGATATGAAAGACATCAATGAAGCTTTGAGACAAGATTGGATTCGGGAGTTTGTCAAAAAGTTAAGGGTATAGGCGCCCATTCTTTTGTATCATTGGGCTTTTCATTTCAAAAGAGAAATGGTGAGTTATTCAATTTAGTCTTCTTGGTGTTTCACCTAATTAATCCTAGTTCATTACTTTGGGGTAGGGTTTTAGCTCCTGTATATTAACCATATAATAAAAAAGAATGAAACAATGAGTAGTTGGTGAAAAATGAACCATTTTATTGAAATCTTGATAGGTCACTTTACCATATCTGTCTACAACAACATATCCCTTTCTCCTATTTATAGATCAGGAAATATAGACATGGATCAGGGGAAAAAATTAAACTCACACAGCTATTCGTGTTGCTTCATCAAAATAGAACACCTGGAGGTTCTTTGCCTTCCAATCAATCCAAGCTGGCACCACCACCAGTTGATATGCGGCTCATAACATCAGTAAATCCTACTTCGTCAAGAGTAACGAATCTCTTATTACTATGTTTTGAAGGTCCCCTACATTCAAATTAAATTAAAGATGTTCAGCCTCAGCTTTTAGCCAGGTTACGGACATCCAGAAGACGAACATGAGGTCTCTACCTGTAGGTCTAAAAAAACTATTTCTACGACTTTATCAAATAGTAAGGAAATTTGAAGCAGCCTAGAATATATACGGCAGCTAAGTAGTAAGTTGCAAGTGTCTGTTTAGAAAAGTGCAGTAGTCTAGTTGAGCATTTCCTAAGAAAGATCAATCTACATATTGAGAACAGGCATTTGAGTTATTAAATAATGAGCAATTTCAAGTTGATAAACTCTGAAAAAAAAAAAAAACCAGGCTACCTGTGTGACAGTTGAGGAAATAGTTTGATGCAATTCTAAAATTGATACTTAGTAATAGACTTAGCAAGAAGAGAACAGCTTTTGTAATTTGTATCAAATGAAAATTCTCATTAGGCAAAATTGTATGATCTTCTAACAACATGTATATATTTACATTGGATTAGCAGAGATTGCCATATCTATTTATTTTATCTACTCAAGTTGGAAATGGTATCATGGAAAGCTTGTAAGCTGCACGGAATGGTGAGGCCGCCCATAGGATGAATGAAACCAAACTCTTGTTCGGCCAAAAGGAGCAAATCTTGAAAGGAAGGTTCATTCAAGTAGGAAACTGGAACTAAACATCTTTTCTTTTGCTCCTCTCCAACATAAACTGCTATGAATCCCTTTGGCACAGACTTTCCAAATATCTGCTTAGCGACAACACCGGGCAAACGAATACCCATATTGTATATTTCTTCAAATAGCACAAGAAAGAAAAAATTTCTGTGGAGAGATGTTTTTGTCAACTGAGACTGTGAATATTAAGTTGAGTAGTATAGGTTTGATTAAGTATAGTATATATAGATAGATAATGTGTGCTGTAGAAGCAGAATTGGGTGGCTTAAAACCCATTTTCTGGTGAAAGTTGGGGTGACAGATGAGAAGGGTATCACATGGCTTGGTGTCAAACCTACTGATCAACAAGGTCTACTCTACTGGTGTTTGAATTGAAAGGATGGTTGACTAACATTACATTTATTTCTGCTTACAACCGGCAACTTAACACAAAGCATTAATTTGAATGATGGCCTTATATATATTCTATTAAAATGACAATTCAAGTTGAGCAACTTTACAATGGTTGAGTAACCTACTGAGCACGAGGACCTACTGCAATTGCTCTTGGCCTACAGCTCACATGCTTTGCCTTCCTTGTAATTAGAATTTCACTTGCAATTAGACCTTGTAGGTCCTACATATGTTTGGTGATTAGATAGAAGACAATACCATGTGATCTCTCAATATCTATGTCCACACCAGATAACAATAGCAGTGAATGGATCTTCTAATGTACTCCTCCACTTATATGTACCCATGAACTAGTACTGCAACTTACAGCAAACTTAAGTCTTCCTATTCTCTAAAACACCAATTTCTCCTCTTTTTCCTTGATTTTTTCAGTAAACAGAAACAATATGGCTAGACATCTTGCTGCTCTTATTTCCAAGCAAATTTTGCGCCGATCAAATAAATCTTCATACGTACCTAAAGGTCTTGTACCAGTGTTTGTTGGAGAGACACAGAAGAATAGATATGTAGTTCCCGTTTCGTATCTGAATGAACCTTCTTTTCAAGATTTGCTAACTAAAGCCGAAGAGGAGTTTGGTTTCCAACATCCAATGGGAACACTGACGATTCCCTGCTCAGAAGATGCATTTATTCATGTCATTTCTAGCCTTAGTAGACCATAAGAGCTGGGAAAAAAGCAATTTTGTCCGGAAGAGTTGTACATATAGTAAAAATCAATGTACATATATACTTTTTTAGTTTATTTGCAATAGAACAATTAATTTGAGAAATGTCAATACACGATTCACTATTAGATATCCTGTTGCCTATTTTGCCCCTTTATCTGTGATTTTGAGTAATTTGGAGATAAATTGTAGTAGTATTCCTACTATTTTATGGCTTTTGCTGATTATAGGTTCACACAGTTTATGAAGATTGTAGGAGAAACCTGTGCTTCTTTTCTTTCACAAGAGTTGTATTCTCAAGCAATTCCTAATCGTAGTCAACCAATTCCAGAAGATATAATAGCCTCCATTCTCACTATTCAAGCTCAATCATTTTCACCATCAAAACCAAATGAAGCTACTACATTGTTATTGAGAATGACAAGAAATTCTAACTAAAATAGATTTATTTGAAGCCAAAATTTTATATAGCATCAAATCATTGTGCTAAAGAAACAAAATTGTTTGAGTTTCAGCACAAAAAATAAATATTTTCGAAGAATTAAAGGATCAAAATGGAGTTATTGGCAACGATTCATTTGTATTGTAGGAATCGGTTTTAAGCTCCTAATTCTTAAGGAGAATGTGGAAGATTGATCCATTAATGACAGTCATTAAGATAGAAGTCGTTCCATAGATTTTTTTTACGTAGTATAATTTAGCTGGTCATGATTTCATCTAGTAAATGTTATGAGTCCGTGAATAGGATCTTGTCACGGGTCTTCCTACAGCGGAATCACTCGTGATTTCCTTGTTAACGTCTTTACCTTCCTTGAAGGGCCAAACTTCTTACTTTACGATTGGTGATTTTTTATTAAAGAGTTCACCAGCTCTTGTTCAATTTACTAATTAAAATTCTACAAAAATAAAACCCCAACAAACACTACCAGCTAATTAAAAGACACTTTCCTAAATAAGCAATAAGCGATAATAATGAATTATTAAAAGATCCTATTTAATGCTGAAGCAGCTCGACAACCTACACCTAGGCAGCAGATGTCCTTCCCTTTGATTTACGGATGTAATGTTTTCCCACAAAAGCATCCGTAACAGTATTAGAATTTAAACTCAAGTGTGCATTACTGGCCTGAGTCAGCAAAAGATATAGGATAAAGCAGTAAGAACATAAGGTGGCCATTGATGAGATTGAGTAGGGTATACGAGATATGTGGATTGTATTTTCGATTGCTATCAAATTAAGAGATCAAATTTAGAAAATTTATATATGAGCCTTTCCAGCCCATGTAAGGCAAGTACAGTTATGAGCTTCATGTTATGAACACAGGTTCGGGGTCTAGTTGTGGGACCTTGTACCTTAAAACCTAGCTCGTTAAGAGAGAGCCCCACGATCTCGTAGTTGTTAGGAGCTCGTTAAGAGAGAACTCCACAATCTCTTAAAGTTAATTGAACCTTGATTTGATTTTCAACCTGTTTCTTATTTCATTAAGGATCTCCTCTTTAAATAGAAGAGAAAGAATCACATAAAAGGAAGGCTGCATAGGCAGCACTAATAAGGAATAGAAAATACTAACTAGGATTCTACCAAATAGAAAACAACTGATGAAGAACTAGAAAACAGTCCTATCCGGAATATTAAATTCTAATTCTATTAGGAAGAAAACTAATTAAATAAGAGAATATTAATCTAAATAGGAATCTTAAGCTGCAAAATTCCTAAAACTTCACCTCTCTTTTGAGTCAATTCAATTCAAAGACTAATTATATATAGTTTGTGTCTGAAACTTAGAGTCTCCTGATACAAATGCTTGATGTGTTAAGTTGTTGGACAAGCCTAGACTAATTGCACCAGTACAAATTGTAGTTACAAGGCAAAGCATATGATCGTAGACAAATTGAAGTTACAATTTTATACAGCCCCTAAATTTACATTTGTTCTATCAAACCCTCATGTTCTACAGTATTGGTATTTGGTCAAACAAGTATAGATGATTGTATTGATTCCTTATTAATAAGGGTTCAATGAAATTGAAGGTCAATGCTTAACACCTGGACTAGTTTCTGTGATTTGAATATCCAAAATCATCTTCAAGCCAATTAAAAAGTTTCTTGTAGGTAAGCCATATGCCCATACAGAAATGCACCAGAACTATATCATATATTGCATGGAATAGAAGGTCAATGGTCAATACCTTATATAATTTCTGTTATTTGAATGTCGACAGTCATCTTCAAGCACATTAAGAAGCTTATCAAAGATATGCCAGTCCAGTAGATGAAGATATTTCTCTTGCCATTCCTTTAACAATCCCATTGCCGCTCTACCCGATCGATGCCTGCAAATCTCATCCAGGACTTTCCTGTATGTGATGAAATCAGATGACTCATGTCTTCTTATGATTTCCCACAAATAATCTACAGCTCCATCAACTTCTCCATTAGGAGCCAAAGCATTCACAGTTAGTTGTAGGACTTGCTACTTACGATGAAACCTTTCTTTTCCATCTACTTTGCTGCACATCCTGACCTTGCCAATGGTGGATCCTCCTCCTCATCAGTTGTGTAAGTTTGACTGGTAATAGACTAAAAACAATCATTTAACATCAAGGATATGTGTAAATAAACAGAAATTGGCATAAAACAAATACAACAAAAGACTATCAGCCAACATATGAATCCAAATATACAAATATCAGAAAGGCAGGAGAAACAACAGGGCATAATGGTAAAAGACTTGAAATATTGCCTTTTGCTCTTTTTGCAAGACAAAAAGAGAAGCTGTTATGCTGCAATGATATATTTCCACATGCATTTAAAATTGTATACGATTTTTACATGAAGAAAAGAAAAAGGATCAATTTCATACAGGAATATAAAACATAAAAAAGAACATTTGGCACAAGTCATAGTCACATGTTGGCACTTAAAACACAAAGCATGATAGGCAACACAATGCACTTATACTTCAAAGATGTTTAAATTTGATACAATTGCATTCTGGATTTTTTTTAAATTAATGTACAAAGAACTTAGCATAAAAAATGAGAAGGAAAACAAAAATCAAAAATCATAGCTTCAATTTAGTATTTCTCTAAAGTTCTCATTGTACAAGTATCAACTACAACAAAGAAAATTCGAATAAATTTATAAGACATATATTGAACAAGTAAAGCAATTTAGAGATGAAATGCTACTCTGTTCTCACTTTTGAAGAATCTTGTCGAAACAGATTTAATAACTCATCGCAGAACTAATTTACTTTTGTTTGAGAGTTGAATAAAATATCATGGAATGGAACATTACAGTCTTGAAATGAAAGTGCATATAGTCAAACTGACGTATTACATTTTGCAACAGACATGTGAAGGATAAGAAAGTCATGGATTGGTTCCAACCAAACAACGTCATTTGGGACTCAGAACACAGACAACGTTGATTTTGCATAGCACAACGAATACCATATACCAAAAGGCTTATAAATAAATATGGTTTGAATGTAACAGAACTATATCTTGTATGGCATGGAATAGAATTAGAAGTCAATGCTAACACCTGAACTACTTTCTGTTATTTGAATATCCAAAATCATGTTCAAGCATATTAAAAAAGGTATGCCCATACAAAAATGGAACAGAACTACATCATACATGGCATGGAAAAGAAGGTCAGTGCTCAATACCTGGAGTAATTTCTGTTATTTGAATATCCAAAGTCTTCTTCAAGCACATCAAGAAGCTTATCATAGATATGCCTGTCCAGAAGATATTTTTCTTGCCATTCCTTCAATAATTGCATTGCCTTTCTAACTGATTGTTTCATCCAGGAGTGTCTTGTATGTGATGAAATCAGGCATCTTGTGCCTTCTTATGATTTCCCACAAATAATATACAGCTCCATCAACTTCTCCATTAAGAGCCAAAGCATTCACAAGTGAGTTGTAGGAGTTGCTGTTCGGGATGAAGCCTTTCTTCTCCATCTCCTCACACAACTCCTTAGCATTATTAGTTCGACCTTGAGCACAAAATTGGTATGGTGGAGAGCTGAGTAAACTGAGTAAACTTGAAAGTGCCGAATTTCTCTTCACTTTCTAACTTGAATGTTCAATTTTCACATCTTGTTGCCAAAAATACCTGCAAAGGAGAATTGTAATCAACGTTAAACTTTGAGTGACATTATACGGAGCCATGTTCTTAAAATAATTCTTGGCATTTCAGCTACACTTAATTACAAATTAGAAGCAAGCTAACAAATCACAAATACTAACAACGGATTCTACAAGGGAACAACAAGAAGAAGAAGAAGAAGAAAAAAGAAGAATCAAAATTTGGTTATTAGGTGGTAGGGGTGT
Organism: Euphorbia peplus; assembly: GCA_028411795.1. Classification (NCBI taxonomy): domain Eukaryota; kingdom Viridiplantae; phylum Streptophyta; class Magnoliopsida; order Malpighiales; family Euphorbiaceae; genus Euphorbia; species Euphorbia peplus. The sequence goes on from CP110843.1 coordinate 25,696,598, forward strand.
TTGTTTGGGATCCTTATTTGGGATTATTTTGTTTTGAGTATTTTTGATATGTACATGTTTGTTTGGGGTCTTATGGACTAGTATGGACTAGGGGGAGTGTTCTTATTTTATGAGCCAATGTGAGATTAATATTTGGGTTGGAAATGTCTAAGTAACCCTCCCTCAATATTTGTTTATTCATTTTTAGTTTTGAATTAGAGGGGTAATTGGGTCTTTTCCATTTTTGGACTTCAAATTTAATCTCCAAAAAACTCCCAAACAAACAAGGACATACTTCAAGCCCAACTTAAAAATAATACTCAATCTCAACTACTCCATCTCAAACTTTAAACTTAACTAATCTCACCTAAGTCCCAACCTTTGCCAAACGCAGTGAGGGAAAGTAATTAAGGGTAAAAGAGTTCAAGTGCTTTACTTTGAGCTTGAATATACCGTTGGAAAGTTTGCGTGTCATAGAATATGTTAACCTAATAACATCATTATAATGACCCACTTTACTCTTTGTATATAATGCTTGAAACATGACATAAAATAATGCACAAAACTCATTATTTCCAACACAATTTTCTTATATATCACCGTTGAAGTCTATCTACTAAACAAAAAGAGTCTACTTGACATAAGAGTACATTCCAGAGCCTCTAAAGGAATAATGTGCTTTATGCATAAATCTATCATAGATTTAAGCATAAACTCTAATCACAAGTAGTCATCGTTTGAAAAACAAAGAGTTTAGAATATAAAAGGAATAAATTTGAGTGCAAAACTTTTATTTAGCCATTAGTTTTTTTCCCCCCATTTAGGGCATAAAACATATTTTGTTAAAGACCAACAATAGATACGAAAATCGATGCCTACACTAACTTTTATGAAAATATGAAGAACTGTTTTGTGAAACAACTATTCCGCAAAACTAACCAAAGTTAGGAAGTATAGATAAGAAATAACTATTTTTTTTCTTTGTTTGTTTCGTGAACAAAACGAGGCTTACTAGTAATAAAAAAAGAATTGAATTGAATGTTACTCACCTAAATTAATGAGATATAAGTCCTAAAGCTGAAAATAAGCCAATAAAAATAGGGTCTAATAAGTTCAATAGAAGTGAGAGTTAGAAAATGTGATGAAATGAAATGCGAATGGATGAAAATGAAAGTTATAAGTAAACTCATTACGACATTTATGGAGTTGAAATGAGTGAAAATCGATGGAAATTAATTAACAAATGTTACTCTTATTTATTTTTTTTGGTGGAATAAATGTTCGAAAGTAGATAATTAACCTTAACTCTTATTAACCTTAATTTGGAGTTCGAAAGTAGATAATTAACCTCACTAACTCTTTAAAACAAACTCTCGAGAATAATTATTATTTTCATTAATATCTTCCAACATTCTCAAAGTAGTTAGATGATTAATTGAGACACTGTTTGTTTACAGGAAAATATTTTTATAATTTCCGGGCGTTTGTTTGTTTAGCAAAACTGATCAACATAAAATATTAGGTAAGTCAACCTGAAAATTTATGAAGAATCTATGGAAAATGTTAAAAAGGAAAACATTTTTCACTGGTATCACGATAAAAATGGAAGCATCTCTCCCTACATTTTATTTTAATGGAAATTATCACCGTTCGCTGCCTGCCATTCTCCCCCTTGCTCGCAGTCGTCGTCCTCTGACTATTTCCAATCTCCGACAATTTATGTCGAAATACTATTTAGGTCTCTTTTCTGTATGACATTGAAGATCTTTTAGCATCTCGAAAACCCGTGATTCTTGATTTGTCTGTTTTTCAAGTTTGTAATGCTTCTCTTCAACTACCCATTATTTTAAATTTGATTTTAATATTTCTCAATCTTTTATGCTCGTGGTTGGGTTTGTTTTTGAGAAATAAATTTTACAATTATTTCTTCTTGGTTAATTAGTTTGTTCTCTTTGAGTTTATCTTCTATGTTGCTAATTTTTTTTTCTTCTTTAATGATGGATCTTGATTTCTACTGAACAAAGGAATCGATGCTTAAAACATGAACTTCTATTAAGTTGGAATTGGTTTAGTTTTGATGTTCACAATTTGGTTCTCGAAATTTGAAATTATTACCAGTGTTATAAAAATCGGATCGGACCGACCGATTCGACCTGTTAAAACCGCGAACCAGTTGAATTACCGGTTGAATCAATTTGACCTATTAAATTCTCGAACCTTTTGTAACGTCAATTCAACATCCGGTGCGGTTTTTAAAACATTATTTATTACCAATAATTGAGTTACAAGTTTGATTAAACTCTGGTCAATTGTGTACTAGATTTTATTTCAAGTTATTATGTGGTTATGCAATATTTGTTTTATAGTTATAATTATTGCTTTCGTGTTGTTGCCAAACATTAGAAAATATTTTGCAATTAACAACCAAACTCCGTAAACTGATTCTTTTTCGTAAAATATTTTTTATTGCACAATTTTTTCTCCAAACAATCACGAGTCTAAAGTAAATTTAAAATAAGTCTACAAAATTGACAAGAGCTACAAAGTTTGGGGTAAGAATAGAATTATTTGGGCCAATATTGAAATTTCGCAATGTAAAAACCCTAAAATAAACCTAGGTAAATGTTAGCAAAGATATCACACCCAACATCCTCAAATCACAATGTAGATCAAAATAGACGGCTGTAGATCTAACCACCAAATAAGTTGACCATCTCAGCATCAATCAAATCAAAGATTTTGATCTCACATAAAAAAAAAAAAACGATCCTGATGCATCCCGTAACAGACGTGGCACAATATCAGCCGTCAAAAGCAACAACAGCAAGTCCAAGTTTCCGCGACACACCGAAACTAAACCCGGACGTATCCCCCCGTTTGTTAACCGGATTTCATAATCGCCGATAGGTCCGGGACCTTTTGTAATTGGAGGATAGCCTCATTTTTTTCTTTCGGTCAAAATAGAACAAAAAAAAACCACCTCCGCCATAGAAGAGAAGAGAAAAGTCGGCGTATACACACAGCTCTGCAAACCCTAACGCGATTCCTCTCTTCGATTCTTCAAATTCGGCGTAAGCGTTTTGTGTTTTGATTAGGTTTTGATTTTGTTTCAATTTCTGTTTGATTTATTTTGTGTTATATGTTGATTAGATCGATCATTGTTCGGAGATTGTGCATGAGGTGGTAATTCAGTGATTGATGGTTTAAACTGTACTGATTCCACCGGCTTCGAGTTCTTGGAGGTCTAAGATGGATTTGGTAGCTAGTTGCAAGGTATTCCGGTTTCGTTTCGTGTTTATCTCTTGAATGATGTGTTTTTTGTTTGTTTTGAGGTTGCGGTAGAGCTGTGATTGCGGAACAGTTGATTTCTGACTGCATACGATGTGATTTTAGATACTGGTGTGTACTATTAGTGATTGCTTTGTTGCATGGACACTTCGTTTATTAGCTTGTGCATCCATGTCTGTCTCCATTTCATTTTGTTTCGAGTTTATCTCTTCCGGCTGTGCTTTTCATGTGTTTTATTGGTTCCGAGGTAGCGGTGGTGCTGTTAGGGGGGAAAAGTTAATTTCGTTCTGCACATAAATTTTAGATACTGGTGTGTACTATTAGTGATTGCTTTTCTGCGCATGGACACTTCGTTTAGTAGCTTGCCTGTCCATGTCTGTGTCTGTTTCATTTTGTTTCTATGTATAGGCTATTTTATGAAGGTTATATTTCAAAGAGAATGTTTCCTGTATCCGTGTTTGTGTGCATGCAACATAGGTGCTTAATTTTTTGAAGTTGAAATCAATGTCCTCAATTCTTTTTGAGGTGTTTTCATTGCTAAGTGCAAGTTGGAGTGATATTTATTAGTAGCATAGCTTTTTCGTTTGATTTGTGATTTACCTTAGTGACTAGCATTGTAATGGCTTTTGTTTTATTTTTTGTACTATAGCATTTTTTAAAGTTAAGTTCTTCGCTACAAAGTGTTGTAAGTTGGCCTTCTTTTGTGGTTCAGATATGACCTTACTGGTTTTTGATGTTACTAAGTTCTCTTCCATTACAATTTATTTCTGAATAATTTATATTGGTCGTGAAGTTCACAAAGGCAACATTCAGAAGTTACCGTTGTCATTCATTTTTTAGTGTGCATATTTACTTCAATATCCCCTTCATTTTCTCTCTTTCTCAAAGAGTTTAGAAAAGACAGATTTAAGGTTAGAAGTATTGTTTTTATGTCTCATTTGGTTCAAGATGCAGTATTTACATCATCTTGTCTTTCTGGTTCTGATGCTTTCTTGTTATCTTTCAGTTTTTATTGTCACACTTATCTGTTGTCATGTTGACCACATGTATTTCTCTTTTCATATTTTATTTGATGTTTCAGAACAGATTTGTGAAAACTTTGTCTCTTTGTAGGAAAAATTGCAATACTTCAGGATTAAAGAGCTCAAGGACGCGCTGACAACTTTAGGTCTTTCAAAGCAGGGGAAGAAGCAGGTAGTTGGTCAAACACTCCTTAAGTTGCTGTTTTTTAGAAAGGAAAATAGTAAACTGAAATGATACCTGATTTATTTCACCTTAGTGTTTTTGTGAGATAGAACCAGTCACACGTATCAGCTTTTTCTTACTCAATACCTATCAAATAACAAATTGTAGTTCATGTGATGTATTTTCTAACAGTGCATGAGTTCTACAGCGTGACTTACTGTACTATTTTGCTGTAAATTATAATGCAGGACCTTGTTGAACGAATATTAAGTTTTGTCTCAGATGAACAAGGTAAACTTTCCTCCTGATGTATGATAGAAAGATGATTTGTTTAGTACGAGATTGCTGTTTGCGTTTTAGTTTTTAGATTATCGCATCACTGACTAAGCCATGATCATATTCATTCTAACATATTTTATTGCTTATTCTTCTAGAGGCCAGTAGGCCACTTATATTGCTGTTGAATTGTTCTTTATAATAATAGGATCACACAACTTGTCATGTGCATCCACTTCAGAAGCTTTCTATTAATATCAATAATGAATGCACGGGTCTCTTCATTTATTGTGTTACTGGGTTACTTTTACTGGGAGTAACATTTGTTAGCTTTCGTACTTTGGATGTTAGGTTCACAGTTTCACTATATGCTATATGCATGGATCATATTTAGAGACTTCTGAGTTAATAATTTGCTTATGTATACATTTAAGCTATCTGAATATCTACATGCACTTTCTGATCAATTTTATCACAAATTGATTCCTTAGGATGGAAATTTGGGATTCTCATATGGACGTCAATCTTCCTAATTTTGTGTACTTGAATAAATTTCAATCAGATGATATGTTGCCTCTACAAATTTTATGGAATTCATTGGCATATAATTTTTGGATGGTTGCGGACAGAGCAATACAGTATGATGTTTAATTCTTCATGTGCCTATTTAACCATATGCTTCTACCAATGATGGTGACTTAGTTATCACATTTTGACTGTATCTTCTCAATTCTGTGTAGTTGATTGTTCTAATTAAGATTGGAAAGCATAATTCCAATTTTACCTCTATATTCTCATTGTAAATAGTGGTGATTCTGTGGTACTTAGCTTAGCTGTCTTGACAGATTGTGAGATTGCCTCACCAGGCAAGGGTGGGTATAGATCTGTGTATTCATGTATTTGTTATTTCTGGATTTTTGACCATTTGTTTCATGCTGTTTCACGCCCACAATTGAAATCTTGTACGCCAAATTGGTAAAACTTACATAATAACAATTGTGTCTACAGTTTCGAAATCGACAAAGAAGAGTTCTATTCGGAAGGAAGATGTGGCAAAACTAGTTGATGATATTTACAGGTCAAATATTTTATGCTCTACTTAAGACTTCTTGTTTTGATTTATTCATTATGACTACTGTGATCCAGCTGCAATTTTATTATTTTTTATGTTATCATTAGTTATGATCATTGCTATTATTAGGCAAAACAAAGCAGTCTAAAACTCTCAAACTTGTCATTTCTTCTTTCTATTGAGTCTCCTGTACTTCTATTTTAGACTTCCAGTAACATAAAGTCGGTAGAGTCTTAAATTTTACTTATATTACATCCTTAAAACTCAAACTTGAGCAACTTAAACCTTGTCAAACATCCTAAGGGGAATGCATTGCAATCTGCACTTGCTATCCCTTGACCTTCGAAGTATATAATTTTGGAATAGGTTCAAAGAGTAGATAAGTATGAATTACAAAACGATTAGAGAATAAAACTATTTACTTGTCAGTGTGAAAATGCAAACCTGCAATTTGCAAGGCCGAAGTAGCAGTGCCCATTCCTACTGTATGGGAACTGGCAAAAGTGGGAATGCCTCATCTGGTTCAGGGAAAACTCAGACAGGAAGTAGAGAATCCCTCCCTGTTGCCATTCTAAACATGATGAAAGGAATGGTCCTTCAAAAGAAAGTAAGAAAATGCAAGGAAATAAAGAGCAAGCTTCATATCGTTGTTTGAAACATAATTTCAATAATAAAGGGAAATACGATTCTTTCATGTGAACAAAATATTTCATGGTCTGAATTAATTAAAATAAAATTACAACGATCAGTAGAATAACTTGAAAAGTTTAGGGTTTGGAGTGTATTTGCCTGTTATTGTGATTAATCTGTATAACAGTCTAAATGTTTTTTTATGTGCTTCTATGTATTTTGTTGTCTTGCACCTGCTCACTTTCATTGACACGCACTTTGATGTTATGATAGCAGGAAAATGCAGGTCACAGGAGCCACTGACTTAGCTTCCAAGGGGCAGAGTGTCTTGGATAGCAGTAAGACAGTAGTAAAGGGAGAGGTGGACGAGTCCTTTCATTCGGATGCAAAAGTTCGCTGTGTATGTGGAAGTATAACGGAGCAAGAGTCACTGATTAAGGTTTATGCTCTCTGTATCTTGATTTCTTGAAATCAATTTTACTAAGACTTACAGTTTCAATAAGACTTCGAATGTTTTGAGTGGAAGAAGTCGCACTTTTTTGAGATATTAGTAAAATGGTTCTAAATTTGTGCTAGACTTAACTTCAACTTTCTTTCCAGATGAATACCATCCATGGTACTTGTTGGAAACCAAAATCTTATCTCTGTAGTGTGCTTATTTGCTTCTACATATTTCTGTTCAACAGCTTCTGTTTTGGGCAATTGCAAACCCTCGAGCATAGCTAGCAATCTACCCCCATTGATTTAGTATTACCTTGCATTAGGTTTCTTCAATTGTGCGTTAAATTCTTTAATAGATGTTCTATATCATGCTTCATTTTCCATATGAAATCTGGTATATGGCTCGCATCAGTCATATGTAGCCATGTAGCATTCAGATTTTTGATGTCAGGAACAGGTATCACAAATTTTGGTTTATTGCTGAGGTGCTCACACGCTCGTGTGCCATGTGTGTGTGTGAGCACTTCAGCAAGAAGTTAAAAATTTCATATGATATGTCAGTGTCATGATTTACTTATTCATGTAATGACTACCTGTTAATGTGAAATTATGTTTTCAGTAAAATATTATGGACTGAAAATGTCTCATCCGCTGTGCCCTTATGTTTCTATTGGCAGTGCGAGGATCCTAGGTGTCGGGTATGGCAGCATATGAGTTGTGTCATTATTCCTGAAAAGCCAACGGATGGCATTCCACAACTTCCAGATGTGTTTTACTGTGAGATCTGTCGACTCAGCCGGGCTGACCCGTATGTTTGTCCATGCTTCATATGTTGCATTTATTTGATTTTATGCTTTTTTCCTTCCCTCTCCCTCTCTTTCGTGAAGTGACCTTGTGATGGTATTTGGAGTAGCAATTGTATTTTGATGTTTTGTGCCTGTGTATGTTTTCTTAATTGTGTCTATTGTGGTCCCTGACTATTTCAATGATGATATATGTTGTATTCTGGTAATGGTGTTTGAGATCCTACTTGTATTTGAATATAGATGAAGGAATGTAGAATAGAACACAATGTCATTACGACACTAAAAGGGAGTTCTCTATTGCTTGTTGGTTTAGTGGTCATGTTTGATTGGAGTATTATGTGAATATGTATGGTATGAAAATCCAAGTTCAGAATACGTTGGAGCAAATATTTCAGGAAAAAAAGATTTGGATAAATCAGCTGCTATGGAGAGGACGGGTGGGTTCATTCAAGTGTTATAGTATGAGGTTGTATGGAAGCTTTGTTTAGAGACACCGGGGCCATTCTGTTGTGGAGATATTCTCTATTACATTTTCAGTGCAGCAATATAATTTTATACAGTTGGCTTAAACATCTTTTGGTGGATGAGCTGCTGGATTTAGGCAATGTACAACTAAAAAAAAATGCAAGTGAGGCCATAAGCTGAAGTGTTGAAGGTCTTTAGCTATAATTAAACCCTTGAAGGGAGTTTTTAAGTATCTTATGTTTCCATTATTTTATGCAATCTGTTTTTCTGTTAGATCTGAGTTTTTTCCGTTAAATTTGTTGTTTTTCTTGGCTAAGTCTTGAACTGTTTGTAATGCTGCTTGCTATTGGCCTCTCATTTGATCTTCTTTGGAATGTGTTTTCCATGTGCACTTGGTGTGATGGAACTATGGTTTCTTTTTTGGCAATTGAATTTATAGATATGTTAAGCTTTGTAATTAAAAATCACATTTGATTATTTCTCTTCTGTACAGATTTTGGGTTACTGTTGCAAATCCTTTGTTACCTGTGAAGTTGTCTACGAGTATTCCAACTGATGGGTAGGTGCAGCATGTCTTTGAATTGCCTACCTGTTAGAGAGTATTATTGAGCTTATGAACTGTAAAGATGTAACATCATAAAACCTGCTAAAGCAAATATTTTGACGTATAATACTGCTCATGCGGTTGAGTAGGGAAAGCTTAACATCTACTCTTCTCACAATAATATCACTAAATTCAGAGTCAGGCAGTTGGTGTGCGTGTGTATTTCTTCTCTCATCACTATGTCCTTTTTGACTTTGAATTAAAAAGATAAACGATTTGTCCTGTATTTCTGCTACGTTAGGGTACCCTTTTTTTCTTGTGTCTAACTGGATGCGTTTTATAGCTCAAGCCCCGTACAAAGTGCGGACAAGACATTTCCACTCAGTAGGGCTGACAAAGACTTGCTGGCAAAACCGGATTATGATGTTCAGGTTGGCTTGGCTCTTGGTTTTACTTTCTTGTACTGATCTATTGGTTATGAATTTTAAATGTACTAACAGTCTGTTTTGTTGTGATGGTCTCTATCAGGCATGGTGTATGCTTTTAAATGACAAGGTTCCATATAGGATGCAGTGGCCGCAATATGCGGATTTGCAGGTTAATGGTATGATAGATTTGCCTTTCATTGGTCATCAATATTCACATTGCTCTTCTATCTGAAACTTTCCGTTGGTGAAACCATTATGCCTTCCTCAAAGTGGTTGAATATCCATGTTTTTGCCTGTGCTGGAAGCTGTACCTTATGCCTGTTATATACTACAAATTGTTATCCTTTTATGCCAGTTATGGCATATAATTTGTCACATTGTTGTCATTGTATATTTCATCCACTGTCTATTTAACGCAGTTAAATTGGTACCTTCTTTTTAATTTATTATTTCATGTATGGCCTTAGGTGTGCCTGTGCGTGCTATCAATAGACCTGGATCACAATTACTGGGGGCTAATGGTCGTGATGATGGTCCTATTGTAAGTTATCCATCTACATTTACAATTTAGAATTGGTATCTTCAATTTGTACATTGTTAACTTTTAAGGTTTCCCTTTCTATTTTTTACTAATTTATTGTCTTCATTAGATCACTCCATGTGCAAAAGATGGGATCAATAAGATAACATTAAGTGGATGTGATGCACGTTTCTTCTGTCTAGGTGTTCGAATAGTGAAGAGACGAACTGTTCAGCAGGTAATTGTAGCTTCCCACTCTCTCATGTCTGCAATGCTGTTTTATTTTGTTTGAATTTTCCGCGAGGTAAACTAGGTTCTATTTTTAGAAGCTAAAGGATTGAGGTGCAAAATTCACCATTGGAAATATTCAAGTGCAAAATACATGAACTAGCTTTCAACTTTTTGCTTTTGTTCTGTTCAATCTCCACTCTTTGTTTGATTGGATCCTCATATTTTCATTTTTATTATCATTAGGGGTCAGTGGAGAGAATTGTTTGATATAAAGTTTGCTTGTCAATAGAAGTTTTTTTTTGCCAAATTATGTATTTTCCTACATTTAGATGAAGCTGGAAGAGACTGTGTTTCACAATTTGGCTGCAAGTTCTGTTTTATCCATTATAACCTTTAATTCCTAAAGTATCATGGTTTGAAACAGTTCGATAGCCTTCTTGCAGAAAAAATACATAAGTTGTCATAGTTGTTTTTAAGACCCGATACTTAAATATTACCAAAGCTATTAGAGTTGGCCAAAAAGAAGAGTTATGGTAACAAATTGAAGTTATACAACTAGAACGTTTTTGATTTAGTACACCTTATTCTTATAGATGTATTTGATTGGGAGGATAGAAAAGAGTTCTTATTTTTCTAATTATATTTTTGGATAAAAAAACATTTAATTCCTCTCGTTCCCTGACCTTATCTTTCTCATGATCACTATTTTGTTTGCTTGTGTAGATACTCAACTTGATTCCTAAGGAGTCTGATGGTGAATCTTTTGAAGATGCTCTCGCTCGTGTTTGTCGTTGTGTTGGTGGTGGTGCTGGAGAAGCAGATAATGCAGATAGTGATAGCGACCTGGAAGTTGTTGCAGACTCTTTTTCTGTTAATCTCCGTTGTCCTGTAAGCCATCATTATTTTATATTTAGATTGCTTGCTTTTTGCCTACTTCAGCTTGCCTCTTCTGTTCATTGTCTCTGCATTTAAAACTTTTAACCCTGTTTTATATATATATCATGTCCATGTGCTTGATCATCTTAGATTGTTTCAATGTTTGGCCAATAGATGACTGCATTTGTCCGTCTTGATGTTTTGTATTGAATCCTGTAATGAATAGACATTTGAGTTGATGACTATCAGGCTTGTTTCACAGACACTTCTCTTTACTAGCGTGTCTGTATCCGTGACTATATGGCAGTTTTATGGAAGTTGTGTTTTTTTTTTTTGAAAGCTGAAAGTTATGTTTTTAGAAATAACGTTTCCCGTGTCCGTGCCTGTATCTGTGTCCGGGCGACAGCACTATCAGGACAAAGTGGCTTGAACATGGGATCTGGAATTTTTTGATCAGTGAGCATGTTTTCAGACGAATACTTCCACCTGATTTTCATGTAGTGATGGAGATTGAAATATTTCTACCCTTCACTAGTAGTGCGTGTTTAAGTAGTTGGTAGTAGATTTGTAATTCTTTTTCCCCCCATTGTGATGATAGTTTGTTAATTTAAGAATTGCCTTGCATATTGATATATAGATGAGTGGTTCAAGAATGAAGGTCGCTGGAAGATTCAAACCTTGTGCTCACATGGGATGCTTTGATCTTGACGTTTTCGTGGAAATGAACCAGCGTTCTAGGAAGGCTAGTTGTTGCTCTTACCCTTTTTTAAATGCATAATATTGTATTTTACAACTCTGACAAATCATTGCTCTACATGCAGTGGCAGTGTCCCATTTGCCTTAAGAACTATTCACTAGAGAATGTGATAATTGACCCTTATTTCAACCGCATTACTTCAAAGGTAGGCATTTTCCTGAACTTAGTCATATCATGTCGTTAATTGGATCTATTATATTATTTGTTTATTTTGATATGGTACAGATGAAGCATTGTGGTGAAGATACAGCCGAGATTGAGGTGAAGCCTGATGGTTCTTGGCGTGTAAAAACTAAAACAGATTCTGAACGCAGGGAAGTTGGTGAGCTTGCACAGTGGCACAAATCTGATGGATCTTTATGTGTAGCCAATGGTGAACTCAAAGCGAAAGTTAAAATAGAAGAGAATATCAAGCATGAAGGTACTTCAGATGGTCATAATGGTACTGGTTTGAAACTAGGAATCAGGAAAAATCGCAATGGTTTTTGGGAAGTGAGTAAACCTGAGGATGTGAACACCTCCTCTTCTGGTAACAGATTACTCGAGAAGTTTGAAAACCATGAGCAGAAAGTTATTCCTATGAGCAGCAGTGCCACTGGCAGTGGTCGGGATGGTGAAGATGCAAGTGTAAATCAAGACGGTGGTGGGAATTTTGATTTTGCGAACAATGGGATGGAACTTGATTCTTTATCTTTAAATGTAGATTCAGCGTATGGGCTTTCTGAGCGAAACTTTTCTGCACCAGTCGGGAATGCAGAGGTTATTGTTCTTAGTGATTCAGATGATGATAATGATATATTGTTGACATCTGCTACTAATCAAACTGATATTGGCGGGGCTGCTTTTTCAATGCCCCCTCCTGGTATTTCTAACCCCTATCCTGAAGATCCTACTGTCGGGAGTGGATTGGGCTTTCTAAATGCTAATGATGATGAATTTGGGATGCCCCTATGGCCATTGCCTGCTGGAAGCCAAGCTGGCCCTGGGTTCCAATTATTTAATTCCGATGTCCCAGATACGCTGGTTGATTTGCAGCATGGTCCGATCAACTGTCCAATATCGATGAATGGTTACTCATTAGCTCCAGAGACTGTCATCGGACCTACTAGTTTAGTCCAAGATTCATCTATTGGCAGATCTGACACTGATATTAATGATGGTTTGGTTGATAACCCTTTAGCATTTGGTGGTGAAGATCCATCTCTTCAAATCTTCCTTCCAACTAGGCCTTCAGATGCTTCTGGACAGTCTGATTTGAGGGATCAAGCAGATGTATCTAATGGTGTGCGGACAGAGGATTGGATATCTTTGAGGCTAGGTGGAGGTGGTACTGCTGTAAGTCATTCTGATTCAGCTCCTGCAAATGGATTGAATCCGAGACCGCAGGTTCCAACAAGAGAAGCTGGCATGGATTCGCTGGCTGATACTGGTTCGTGCCCTTTTTGTTAAAGCTTTTTGTCCAGTAGAACGGTCTAGAATAGTTTTGTATTTGATAATTGCCTTATCTTGCATTAATATACTGTGCCTTTTTTTTATTTCATGATTATGACTGCTTCTGCAGCTTCTTTGCTTCTTGGTATGAATGATAAATCAGAGAAGGCAAGTCGGCCTCGAACTGACAGTCCTTTCACATTTCCTCGTCAGAAACGTTCTGTAAGACCGAGGTTGTATCTATCAATTGACTCAGAGTCGGAGTAGAAAAGTGGAACTTGATTAATGAGATAATTGTTCATTGCTTTTGCCTTTTTCTGGGGTCAGACGTTCCCTGTCATCCTGGGATAGTTTTGTGATTGAAGAAAAAAAGGGCCATCCATTCATGTGACATGGAAGCGTTAAGATGATGCAGGCACGAGTCGTATATAGTGGGAACAAGTGATGAGTCAATCAGGAAGCAGACCTGTGGAAAATAGATCGGCATCTGAAGATTAACTTTTGGGAATTGGTGAGCTGTAGGCCTTGTATTCCTTATCAATTTTGTGCAGTATAACACCTTTGGGTTTCTGATGTTCTTTGTTCCATCAGGGTTACTACAAGCACTCACTCATTTCAACAAAGATGTAATACAAGTGCTGGTAAATTGTACAGTAGATAGTCATTTGAATCGGGAAATTCGATATATCTTTAGGGTTTGAACTAAAAAGCCCTTAGGATCTAGTGCGGAAGTCCCTAGTTAGTAACACCACACCGTCAATCTTTTTCTTTTTGGTCTCTGTTTCAGGAAGAGAGCAATTTGCCTGTAAATGCCCCGCAGATCCACTATTTATAGTAAACAATAACAAGAATAGGGCATTAGTAGTGTTGATATCTCACCTTTGTTTTAGATATCATTTTGCATATAGATATCTTGTGGGGCTGATGTCGTCCTGTTGGCAACAAATGAGTAAATTTCAGACTATCGCAGACTTGTACGCTTGAGATCCCTTTCTTCTCCAATATTCATTACCTTGACATAACATGCAAGTTTTATAAATAATTTCTCTTGGATTTTGGAAATTTAATTGCTACTGTTTTCAATGATTTAGGTGGTGTGATTGTACATTAATATTGGTGGTGTCTTTCTTATCTCGGCTCAAGAGGGCATTATAATCGAAGCGGATGCTCAACTTGTACATTCCCATTCGTTAGTCAAAATAATAGTTCCATTCATTAGTCAAATCATAATTGACAGATTTCACTTGGGGCAAGCCATTAGTAATTGCAAACGTTTAGCTCCTTTTTTCAGTTCATTTACTTTTCTCGTGATAAAACTGCCAATTGTGCCGGGCAAATTTTGGCATGGGCTTTCTGCTTTAAAGTCTATTTGGAGCATTCGTCTTCTCCTTTTCTCCACACCATATTTCCATGGATTTTGTTTGAAATTTCTTACCTCCTAATATAAATGGTGGAGGGCGTCATAATCTGAGGAGGTTTGAACCCACTTGGTTATGAATTGGTGTCTATGTGCTTTTACGGGAAGGAAAATCAGTTGAGCTACACATGGCAAGTTACATTTGTACCCAAGCACTAAACTCGAAACATAAATGTCATTAAACTTTGATTAATTCTCATTACCGAATAGAAAACCAAGGTAAATGATTTATTTGTCCCTACTAAGGTTGTTGGATCGATACCTTAAACCAAATCAGCTTACAGACATGCTAATAATTGGACTATGTTGTTGTATACTTTTCAAGTACAAAATTATCTCGAATTCCTAAATTTATTTGAACCCTTCAATTCCTTTCTAACTGTTTATCACTTATTTTTATTGTCTAATTGTATAAATATATTTTCTCAATCAATATTATTGAATTTGTTTTAAATAATCAACCTTTTTTATTATCTAACTTGTTTTCAATGTCACTGAGAGGGAAAGAATATCGAACCATACAATTGCAAGCAAGCACCAAAGGAACTTGTAATCTATACAAAATATGTATCATAAACATAAAACACGGCCAAGTTCATATTAAAATAAAAACGCAAAAACAAAAGCAACCTATTAATTTTTTAAGGCATCTCAGAAGTGGGGATTAAGTAATCAAATCAAAAAGGGAATGATTGCATTGTTAAACAAACAACAGTAAAAGGATTCTCTTAATGAAGTCATTTTGGTTTCAAAACTTTAGTTTCCTGCCTTTTCTTTCATTATTTTGTATGAACACAACAGGATTAGGATTGGGATTGTGGTTATTATGATCAGAAAACATCCGCTGCTATACTGAAGTTTAATAAAAACTGTAATTAGATGTTAGCCATCAACCTTTCTGACCGGAGAATGAGAACTTAATGATTGTGCAACTAGAAATCATCAGATCCTCCTCGTACAAGACCTAGAAATTCAGGTTGAGACATGGTCCTTAATATCTAGATATACTATGCAGTTGTACTCAATGTTCTAACCCGTTGTACAAGAGGGTACAAAATTACAACTTCACCTTCAAAGACAGCTCTAATCTACTTATCTCAATTATCTTATGCCCTGTTAAATTAGGACCCCATCGCATCGCAACTAGATGCCCTAAATGATATCAGAGTTGTTAATCAAATTATCAAAATCTTAGATAACCATTTCTTTGCAGGATTTTCTGTCTGGACCACAGTGCATCAAATCAAATTGTCACTCAGTTTCTGAGTCGAGAACTGGTAGGATGCTCAAGGCTGATGAACTAAGATGCATACCTCGGACTATGCCTCCATATCCCACCTTTATCCTGTGACACAATAGCAAGATAGAATCCCACAATGCTGTTCTACCCTGTATATAAATCGCAGAAAAGGTTCAATATATGAATGCTTTTGTACTAAACCTAATATATGAATGCTTTTGTACTAAACCTAATATATGAATGCTATAAAAAGCACATTAAAAAGAGTCATCCACTTCCACCTATTGCAACTTAATTCCATGCTTAGACAACAAAATTATCCCAGTAGTTCACTAATTTGGCTAACTTAGCATACCTGAAGCGAGAATTGCAGTTTCTTATCCCAGTATAAGGCAAACACTGGAGGCGTTTGCTTTCCAACAACCAGTACACATGCTCCTGGATGAAGAGTGGACGGAACAACAGGTATGACAGATACATACTTCTCAGGAAACCTTTCTTTCGGAGGCAAAGCACCCAAGAACAAGGGATTCTTGCTTGACTGTCCACCGGCATAAGACGAGGGATCCACATGAAGCATCCACTTTGGGTGCTCAAGGAAAGCACAAAATAGATATAAGAGTAAGTGAGAATCCGTAGGAAGTTCAAGACTCCAATTTTTTTTCTTTCTCTCACTCACATCTCCATTCCCCAGATACTCGTAATTCTTCAAGCATGTCCCTTCCGCAAGCTCTGTTACATTTCATGAGAAGGTAGCACCATATAATGAAATTTTACTAGTAAGCATCAAGTAACAATATGTTTCAGAAGATAAAAGGGGCTTAGAGATATATAATAAGCGTCAAATGAAGTTAAAAAACTGCGTACCGTGAATCCTCTGCACCATATAACTTTCTGTGACATTGCTATGTGATAGCAAACCTTTGGCCCATTCCCCTTTCATCAATGTATGAAGCCTTTGGTGCTCAGTGATGGCATCAATACATTCCTGCATCATAGGGATCATAGGATTTTGCTGGGAGGTTTGTTGAAAACTGGCAGCAGGCAATTTAGCTACAAGCAATAAGGTTAAAAACCAAATTAAACATCAGAAATAATCCACATGTCAACTCAGACGCATAGGGCGGAAATTATAGTGGAGCTACTAACGCATGGAAGAATCAAGAGCCTGCAAAAGTGTGGCGCGTAATTGCTGGAGAAGTCCATCTTCATCAAGTGTAAATGCTGGTTGCCATTCCTTCCTATCAATGGAAGACACAGTAGCAGGAGCCCCACTGGTTTGTGAATCACTTCCTACTTGACTAATAGTAATCGAAACACCAAGTTTTGCAGCCGCTTGCATGACCTGCATATGAGGATAATAGAGCAATTAGCAGTCGACTTTCTAGAATGGATTTCAGGATCGCTATATTTCACAGTGGGACTAACAAAAAGAAAAGAACAAGTATCGATATTCAACAGACTTTAAATGGAATAAAAGTTTAAGATTTGGAGAACTATGCAGAACAATGAACTGCTGGTATTTTTAAAACAAGGTACAGTAGCAATGCATTATAATTATTAAGCTTCATATAAAAATAAACAACCTGAAGCACTGAAAAAATGATAAGTAGGATAGAACAATAACATTCATGCAATGTGAAACTAACATGTGTAAACAATTGTGGGGAAATGATAAGTAGGATAGAACAATAACATTCATACAATGTGAATAATAGTTTCCAGAACATGCGTAAATAATTGTGGGGGAATTTCATATCTCCAAGTACCCTTACAGATTCAAATTTGACAGATGCATACTAAAAAGTGGCAGAAGTAAGCAAAATAATGAAAGACCTGAATGTGGCTGGTTTCAATCTTGTTAACTAGAGGATTGAGAAGAACTGATGAAAACCACTGGCGGAGGCGGTCACGCCACTGCTCGATCTGAGGATAGATACCCAAATGCTTGAAAGCCTCAATAGACTCTTCCATAGACATTGATGGAGGAAAATCACCCTCTCCTTTCTTAGGGGGAGTAGTAAATTTCTGGGAATTGGGAGACATCCTCACAGGCCTCAACGGCGTGCTCCTTTTAGTTCCAGACACACTAGCTGCACTTGCCACGGTATTAGGACTATTTGCACCAAAACCCCTTAGAGTGGGTGGTGGGGTTGCCTGTGTCCTTGCTGATTCAGTGATTTGCTCATCTACTGCTGCCAAGAAGTGCTCAAGCTGTTCTTCTGTTGTTATTTCTTTCATACTGGAGACTCGCTTACTTGACCAAGGGGTTGAGACAGCTGAATCAATCCCTGGAGAAGATTGAGTAGAGCGTAGAGGTGAACCAGCCCCAGGAACAAGGTACAAGGAGGATGGAGAACTTTGTGATTTGGATGGGGTGCTAAAAGACGCCATCTTGTTTCCACTGCCAGCATTTGATTTATCAGAGCCAACTTGGGACTTCCGATTGGAACTAGTAATCGGCTGATGTATTGGGACAAGGATATCAGAAGGTGACAGTTGAGGTTTAGATTTGGGAGGCTTCTTCGCTGATTCAGTGGCAACCGAATCAACTTTAGGTTTCGTTCCCAAAAGCAAAATTTGACGATTGGATAGAAATAACTGGTCTTTAGTGTCTTTAGATAGCAATTTAACACATGCTCCATTTTTCCCTCTATAGAAAGTGAGAGCTTTGAAGATTGCAAATAAAGATGCAACAAAAACTAACCCCGTCAAAGTTTGTAATGCCTTTGTGAATACATCTGATACACATTAACAAAGTTGATTAGCTACCTGCTGGATACAACAATAAAGAGAGTAGCTTAAAGAAAATCCACCGAATCGGACGACTTACAAGCTGCTTCTTGGGGCAAGTTTGAGGATCTCATTGTCTCAACCAGTCCATTTTCCCTTCATTATATTAAACCAAACAATAGTGTCATGTCAATCACATTGAACTAACTCCAGCAACAAGGAAACAAAACATCCATATAGCAATGTGGGAGAGATTAATATAAAAGATGTTGTTAGCCCTTAACTATCAGCTCAAGCTTTGAGTTCAGTTCAGCCGGTTAAGTAACATGTTATCAGAGCGTTTGCAAAAATCAAAAGGTACCGAGTTAATACTTGAAGAAAACAAGTATAGAAAAGTTTAAATCTTGGTAAAACCCTAAAGACGCAATATTATTAAAAACTGAAAAGACAACAGAGTATGATAGACTGAAGCAACATACAAATACTGTGCTGTAGATTTCAAAAGTGCATACCACGAGATGAGAGCGACAAGACCCAAAGCAGAGGCGGAGGAAAGAGCGAAGATGAAGACAAAAGCGTATTTGGAGGGCACGATACTGTTCGCCGTAAGAGCTGCTGATAGAGCTGGATTCTGATACGCCGCGAATTTGGATGCTTTGGCTGCCGGAGAACCGCCGCCGCCGCCTTCCATTGATCGGAGTAACTGATTTTTGGAAGAGCTGAGCTAAAGATGAAAATGTTATGGCATTAGCGGAGAGGAGGGAAAGAAAAGTTGTTTAAGTTTAGTTCACACACCACTTTCAAACTTCAAACCCAACTATTTTTATTCGGGTATTGGACCGACTATTTGTATAACAATTAACAACTTATTTGTATATAGAAGTTTTATTACATTCGGCTTTCAAATTTCATCATGTTTTGGACAAAACATTTTTATTTGTTTACGTGAGTGGTAAGATGAGATTTTGTCGCATATGTTTCAAGTCGTATGGCCTATTTACATGTGTGTATTCGTCAAAAGATTGAAATAAAGGAAATTTTTACGTGTTTTCCTTTTCGAAGGAAAATTGTTTTTACGTGTTAACTATCAGTGTAAGTTTTAATTTAAATAACTTTATCATAAGAACCTTTTGAAGGAAAAAAAAACTCTGTAAAAATATCACTTTAAACTAGATCTTATGCTATATGTGGACATTGCTAAATTATTGAGCTAAATCATGAGCTATCTTGTTTCCATGTTCATAATGAGGTAATGGAAGATGCTAGAGTAATAACATCTACAAAATGAAGAAGAGAGCCAATTTAAAGAGGTTCCACCATCATTTTAACATCATATTGACAAACATTACGAGAAACCACAAACTCTAGCTAATTTAATAGTGCGCACTCACTTGAATCTTGTGACTATAGAAATTCACTTTGATCTAAACTCAAGGGTATTCGCTTCCGAATATATTGCATCACTCATCTCAACTAGCAAAAAGAGGATGTATAATGTGATACTTAATGCATGTGTTTTTGAACTTCTACCCTATTGTTACTTTTAATAAGGGAACATATTGCTTTTCGACACAACTAATAGGATGTTGTATTATATTATTGCTTCATTTGTACAATTATCAAATTGAAGTATGAAAATTACAATTTATCATACTCCGAATCATTTTATTTGTATCTATTTACAATCACTGTAATTAAAAGAAGCGAGTTTCGTATTCTATCATATAGTGAGACATGAGTGTGTCTCGTCCAAACCACATAGTAAGGCGTGCACCATACACGTCCCACCATATAACAAAACGTGCTAGTTTTACATTGTGGATTCCACTATGTGATCGGACATAAATCTTTTCAAACACCGAGAGCATTGCAAACTTTTCCACAGCTGAGTTGGTAAGACTACACTGCATTTAATAACACCATTTTATTAGTAGTTTCAAAATTGTAGACATGAGACATGGATGATTGATGTGCACTTTCTTCCTCATCTAAAACTCTTTACCCATTAATTAGAAAAATATGCCGAGTCAGCAAGAATCTGATAGTGATATAATTGTAGTTTAGTCAAGGATAAGTTATTTAAATAATAATAATGAAAACAAAGGGTAAATAAAATAAATCCATTTGTATGGATCCATAAGCATATAAATTCCATCATCTTCTTCTTCTTCCGAGTATTACAGTAGTTGATCTTAATCTTAATCTTAATCTTGATTCAATAATAGCAACCGAAGATGCAACGGCTCTTTTCGGCAAATATTCTCCGGTCTTCTTTAGTGAGGAAGAAGACGACGCAGATAGCTAGTTTCACTACATCTCTTCTCTTCGATGAGACTCAGCTCCAGGTTTATCTTTCGCTTAGATATGCTTGATGTTCGATTTTGCAATGCTTCATGTTCTAATTCATCCAATTGCAGTTTAAGGAAAGCGTACATCAATTCGCTCAGGAAAATATAGCTCCTCATGCTTCCCACATCGATCATACCAATCATTTCCCCAAGGTACTAATGCCCTCTCGACCTTAAGCCTAACAATATCTTTTATATTAATCAAAGGGTGCACATCACACATGCTCATTCCACCATGTGTTTTTAATTATTCACCAATTGATTAGATCAAACTCCGACCTTTCACTCACATAGGCTATGGGTACCTTGTTATTGACCGATTAAACTAAAAGCTCGAGATGATAGTTAAGGTTAACATCTTTTATATTAATCTCTGACAGTTATCATTTCTTTGTACTGATTTTGCAAAACTTGTAATTTTTTTCTAGGAAGCTAACTTGTGGAAACTTATGGGCGATTTTAATCTCTTTGGAATTACTGCCCCAGGTTTCACCTTTTTTTTAAA
Source organism: Euphorbia peplus (assembly GCA_028411795.1). Lineage (NCBI taxonomy): Eukaryota > Viridiplantae > Streptophyta > Magnoliopsida > Malpighiales > Euphorbiaceae > Euphorbia > Euphorbia peplus. The sequence continues at coordinate 25,717,770 of CP110843.1, forward strand.
AAATTTTTGCTTTTCGGCTTGTGGTGGGTTCTCTGTGTTTAAATAGATAGAATGATGTGTTTCAGAGGAGTTTGGAGGACTTGGTCTTGGTTATTTGTATCACTGCATAGCTATGGAAGAAATTAGCCGTGCTTCTGGATCTGTTGGTCTTTCCTATGGTGCCCATTCTAATCTCTGCATTAATCAGTTGGTAATGGAGAAAACTCTCATGAAGATTTAGTAGTTTTGTTCTGCCTAAAATGAATTGTTGATTTATTGTAATGTATTTTTAGGTGAGGAATGGCAATCCTGCTCAGAAACAGAAATACTTGCCAAAGGTTCTTTTTTTCTTAACCTTCTGTACTATCTATTTTTACATGATGGCACTTTTTGCTTCTAGTATCCCATTTATCATTAGATTCCCGTTTATATGATTAATCTTGTATTGCCTGAAAATCTTTACTAGAAAGAAATGCAAGATTATAACATTTCTATTCCATGGATGTTTCATTTCAGTCCAACAAGATAGAAATATGAGCCAGAAATATTTAATCTGCTTTTTAATAGTGATGATTATACCATTTTGTGAATTTTTGAATGATAAAATTCAATCTATCTTACCAATTGTATATTGTTGCAAAGCTTATCAGTGGGGAGCATGTGGGAGCTCTAGCTATGAGTGAACCCAATGGTAAATTTTTGTGATCTGTTAGATATTTCATATCTTAGACCTTGAAGGGTTCATACGAGCCTATAAAATTTCTCATCTAATTTTGATATCGTTGTCTCTTCCTTCAGCTGGCTCTGATGTGGTTAGCATGAAATGCAAAGCTGATCGAGTAGATGGGGGCTATGTTATAAATGGGAACAAGATGTGGTGCACAAACGGCCCAGTTGCTCAGACATTGGTATGCAAAGTTTCTTTGCAATATAAATCTTACTTATGCACATAAATTTACTCCCTTTGGATGGGCACATGTAAGTGATTAACTATTAAGTTAATTTTCTTAGTAATATGACCCTGATATTTTAATGGGAATCATTACTATATGATTTGAGTTCTACCTAATTTTTGAAGTTAACTTGTTCGTTATATGGATTTAGAATTGCCATTTCAACCAATAATCAATATCCTTATGTGAAAGATTTGTGAGATACGAGTAAGAAGCTAACCAGCCAGCCAAAGAAAATGCCATGATTGATCCAGTGAAGAAATGGAAAATTTAATATTTTTCTTACTGTTTAAAGAGTTATACTTTTATATATACTGCAGAGTAAGATTATAATTTTACAGAACAAGTTCAGAGTATGAAATAGCACGTTTCAACATGTAAAAGTCTGTCTTATATGGCGCTGTTGTAGGAAGAGATGTTATTCAGTAATTATGCAAAATGACCATGATAAAATATGCAGTGTAAAATCTTGATTCTGATATTTCAGATTTAAATGAAGTGAAAAATTTAAAAGGTAAACAGTAGCAATACTATCAAAATTATATTTTGGTATGGATTATGCTGCTACTTTGTTGTCTGGTTATCTGGGTTTCATTACACAATCTTGTTTTCTTGCTTGTTGAAAATGACCTCTAGAGTTGCTTGCAGGTTATTTATGCAAAAACAGATGTTAAGGCTGGCTCGAAAGGGATAACAGCATTTATTATTGAGAAGGGGATGCCCGGGTACATTTTTTTTTTTCACTGTTCAGATTTGTTATCAAAAATAAAAGAGTACAATGAAGGATTTTTATCATTTTAGGTAAGAGCCAAAACAAATGGCGGCTAGTGGTCTATTTAGTTATAAATGATGGAAATATAAATACAAATTCGCAGAGCAATTTAGTTATATGCTTATCTTCTAACATTGAGTTAGGTGAGCAATTTACTATTTCCATTTGATTCAATTTTTCTTTGGCACTCGTGCGAACCTTTAGAATTTAGGTGTGAAACAATTAGGTTAGCATACATTATTGGGTAGATGTTTAGTACTCTTTCCGTTCTTTTTATATGCCATTTGGCTTTTCATCAAGATCAATAAAATATTACGTAAATACCCTCAATAATCATCTCCTGAACTTTACTTTCCATTCTGAAATTCTTTTTTATTCTTAATTATGATGGCTTGATTGTCGTATTGTTTGCATTAGTAACCTCTCTTTGAGTATAAGGGTAAATGTGAGAGAAAGTTGCCAAAAGTGCGTAGGTGATATAAAAAGCGTATAGAAATGAAATGACTGATAAATCCAATATGTCATACAATAAAAAATGAAGGGAGTATGATTCTAATGGCAAAAGAAACCTGGTTGCAGTGATAGATGATATCATTCAGTAATCAATGAGGGATGGTAGCTGTAGGTGGCCATTGCCACCCCCATTGTTCTTTTTTAAAAGCATATAAGAAAGTATAGAATTGAAAAAGAAAATTAAATCATTTGGGCTACCCCCAAAAGGATTTGGGCTGGCTCCACCATTGTCCGTAGCAAAACAGAAAGTAGAGTCTACATCCTTGAAAGGCTTGAACTAAACTATGTTGCATTCTGGTGAATGCAGGTTTAGTACTGCCCAAAAACTTGACAAACTTGGGATGCGAGGAAGTGACACGTAAGCTGACAATGCTCAATTGGAATCCCCTCTATTATTTAATCCATTAGCCTTTCTATCCCTTTCTCTAACTTGGTTGACGGCTCGAACAGATGTGAGCTAGTCTTTGAAAATTGCTTTGTTCCAGACGAAAATGTGCTTGGACAAGAAGGAAAAGGTTCTCTCATACTGTAAGCTCTTTTTTATTTTTGTACTGATTCAGGTTAGATGTTTGTGAGATTTTTTCTCTTTTTCACAATGACTGGCACTCCTGGTTGCAAAGATACTCCCTGGGTGTCTTGTCATTATGTTACAGTTACTGGTACAGACTGGTTTCAATTGTCACATTAAATTTTGCAAATAAGGAGTAAAGTGGAATAAAATGCTTTTAAACAGAGCTTTAAGTTGGTTGCAGAACATATCCAGGACCATAGGAGGTTGCTGCTAAACTCAGGATGAACAATTATCATCTCATTCTGATTCAAATTGTTTGACAATAATGCATTTTTATTTGTGCTTAGATAACACAATATTGTCTAATCCTCATTGTTTCTCTTCTTTTTTTCTTTTAAGTATTATCATTTCCCTGCAGGAGTGTATGTGATGATGTCAGGCCTAGATTTGGAGAGGCTTGTATTGGCTTCTGGGCCACTCGGTATCATGCAGGCTTGTCTTGATGTTGTTCTTCCCTATATTAGACAAAGAGAACAATTTGGCCGTCCAATCGGAGAGTTCCAATTTATTCAGGTTATTTCCTATTATTAACACAACTATTTGGCATTAAGGACATGCAATTTGTTGTTTTGGGATCTAGCTAATTTGCTATCAACTGTTCTGTCATTTACAGGGGAAGGTTGCTGACATGTATACTGCTTTACAGTCTTCGAGGTGATTCTTTTGAGCAACCAATTCTTTGCGATTTGAGCTTCATGAGGTGGTTATTAATTATACTGTTATTGCAGGTCCTATGTGTATTCTGTTGCGAGGGACTGTGACAATGGGAAAGTTGACCCTAAGGTGCTGATGATTCTTTTCATATTTTTCCTTAAATTTTTGCCTTGCCCTTACGTAGATTTTTGGGGACCCTTACATGGGTGTTCCTCTATCTGCCATTAAGCCTTCAATGGTCACTAAAGAAATCCTACTCATTTTTTCCTGCTGTAGAGTCCAAGGGCCCTTTTTGTGTGTGTTGTGCTTTGCGCTTTGCGCTTTATGCTTCCATTTCCTTTTCCTCTCCTTATCAGTGTTCACCATTGTTTAGTCTCCACGTTTTCTCTGCTTTCTGGGCCCGGTGTATTGATAATGTGTTGTTGATTCTCATAATCCGTCGTGCAAAAAACTGAAACTCATGGCTATGTGCAGGATTGTGCTGGAGTGATACTCTGTGCAGCTGAAAGAGCAACTCAAGTTGCTTTGCAGGTAGATTACTAGCTATTCTTTAGTAGATCTCTTGTGCTTGAACTATGTCCATTCTCTTTTTCCAAGTGAATATTTTGGTTTCATTCTTGCACTCTCTTTTTCTTAATAAGAACTGGCAAAATGCAAACAACCGACAGTAAATGATATAAACATTACAGTTAACAAAATTAAATCCTTGATGTCCTGAAGTTTTCTTGTCTGGGGGCACTATTTTCACCAACCTCAACCTAAGCTCTATGTTATGCAACGATAATACTCTCTTAACTCATTTGAAAATTTTATAGGAGTTGTAAAGCTCCAATTTGTATCTTGACCTTGTCCTGACAGCAACAATTTCAGGCATTTTCTTGATGAAATGCTCTGAACAATCTCATATGTATGTGTTATCAAATTGCTTGCTTGATTACCATTTTTGCAGGCTATACAATGTTTAGGTGGGAACGGGTATGTGAATGAGTACTCAACTGGCCGGCTTCTTCGAGATGCCAAACTATATGAAATTGGCGCAGGGACCAGTGAAATTAGAAGAATGATAATTGGTCGTGAACTGTTCAAGCAGTGAGAAGTGCTATCCGAAGCTGACTGATGGAATAGAAGTGTCCTGCAGCATTCAAGTAAATGATCTTTTTTCACTCCGGAATGTAAAGTCATTTTACAACTTGCAGAAAGGATATTCTGATACACACATGATCCATGGAATAAAATAGTAAAATTTACCGTTTTCTTGAATAGAAAAAATGGAGAAGTTAATCTTTCTTTGTTTTGTGAATGAGCCAAAAAATTAATTTGAATTCTGAAGGTGTTATTTCATCATTTAATGCTTCTTCTGAAGTAAGCTGTCCGAGTAAATTTCATTTTAAGTCCCAGGTTTATCTTCTGTTGTCACTATTTCTTATCACTACCACTTTAGTTCAAGACTTTTGACAGTAATTTCATCATTTCCACTTCACTTTATTTCATTAGAAAAGAACTTAACCCTAATTAGACATTGCAATGATCAACCTTGTCAGAGTCTAATAAATATACTCTTTTTATATTTTACCACACCAGAGACCCCTTACATTTTATGTCATAGTCAACTTTTTAATGTATCAATATGATCAATTGTTATTAATAAAATGTAAGAAAAATTCAATACACTGTTCTTCAATTGTAAATTGACCGATAGTTTGTTAAATTTAAGTAAAAATATAATACAAAATGCACAGAATTATCTTCATACTATTTCAAAACTAAACTATCTTTCTGGGATATAGGAAGTAAATCTTTTCAAAATTAAGTAGGAAAATTTTCTTTACTGTAAATTGTAAATTGAAATTCTCCCCATTTTTTTTAATGCACGTCAGTAGTATTGTTATAGCCGATGGATTTGCTAATCAACTGGAAAGCTTGGCAAAGAAAATACATTACTGGTTACTGATACATACAGTTGGGGAGTCATTAAGGCAATAAGTTAAACACACTTTGACTTGAGCTAAACCTGATACAACAATGGTTTCTGAGCATCATCATGTTCCATAGCATTTTAAAAAACATAAATCTAATAAGTTGAGGTTTTGAAAACATTACTTAAACCATATAACTCAACTTCAAACCCCTTATTATGACTGTGGGGAATAATCGGGTTGACCCACTGATGAAGACTTGGACGCTTCCATTACCACATTTGCTTGGTCTAAGCAACTCTGCGTATCATCACCAGTCGCTCCGATCGTCATCTTCTCCACTTCTTCTTGGGTATATATATGGATCTTGGATACTACATTGCAGAACTCACTGTCCAATAGAAGAAAACTGATTAGGCACATTGTAGCATATCATCATGCAAATGTTGGTGTAAAAATGGTGTCACTTACTGCCATGGGTCGTCACCAACAACCATCACATCATTCTCGCTGTCCGTATACAAGATCCTCCATCCCTTATTTGGATCCCGCAGAAGGCCTTCCATGCTAAATAGGCGCTCTAGTTCATTCAAGAGGTCGCCGTAGCCATTCAGTCTCGAGAGATCTATAGCTCTTCCGACCATGCTACCATGCTTGTGAACCTTCAACAAAATCATGCAAACGTAGGTATGCAATACAAGAGAAAAAGCAAGTCAATGTCTGGCACAGTTGCTAATAATACCAGCTTACCTTTGTACAACTCCGCTTACCAGAGTTTTGCGAGTTTAGAGCAGGTGATTCTGCAGTCAAGGAGAATCCGAACAGCTTGCAGCCGGTCCCGGTCCCAGTCCCAGTCTCATTAATGGCATCACCCTTTTGATTTACCACTAAAGCCGGTGAAGCAGAGAGTGTTTCTTGTGGCTTATACTCATTTGATTGATTTGGCTTTCCAATTTCATCCCTCCTGATCTCTGTCTGAATTATAGAAGCATTGAACGGGAAAGTTTCTTTCTCAAAGTTGTTTGCATAAGTAGAGCGCAATCTAGGATCTTGACCAGATTTGAACAGATCACCATACGGAGAATACATGTCGCCGAGGCTTCCTGGAGCTAGTGGATAGAGATTTGGTCTAGGTGTTTGATACATGAAAGTATTATTTCCAATATTGTGTTTGCCCCAAGCACCTAGATTGAAATCACTTTTTCCGGTCAGTGATTTAGCCGGGCATATTTCTTGACCTTGCAAGACCTTCAGAAACCTATCAGATTCCGCAAAGCCGTTGTAAGTGGGGGTTCGAACCATTGTAAACTCATTGAAATTAGTCTTTTCTCTTCCGGTTGACACAGGATTTTGATGTGCAGGGGTTCGCATTCCAAAATCCGGTGGGTGGTTTACAGTGTCATGCCTATACAAGGGTGACACTAAACCTACATTTTCTTGACCTTGCAAGACCTTAGAGGATCTTCGAGATTCCTCAAAGTCTAAAAACCTACCCTTATCTGCGAAAATCAAAACAAGAATTCAGGTTTGGTAATTCAACTAGTTTAGACAAAACCAGTTCTTAAACAAAAAATGTGTACCGGGTATGGGGTTATCAGGTGGGGTTGGTTGCAGATTGCTCCGCGGCTTCTTCTGCCTTGGGGAAGGCTGAATGCTCAAGGGTGGTAGGGAAACAGAAGGATCAATTTCCCACGGGGAAACTCGTTCTTGATGATCACTTCCAATATCTTCATCCCATCTCACCTGCAGCTCAACAAGTATATCGGCGGTCTATGTTAGCTATGCCACACAAAAATCATGCTTTAACCAGCCACTTCATTCATGCAGAAAATTTGATCCCTGGATTCTAAACTTCCATCATAACTACAAGAGTGCGTTTTTGTTATGAGGTAGCAACTGAATAAATTGCAAAGTTTCACATCTTTCCAGAAAAAGAAAAAAAAGATGTAGAAGCTTATGATCAGGAGAATGAATTTATATTTACTTTACAGTAATTCTACAAATACCGAACTGGATGTATACCAATGTTCTGTAAGATTTCAAGATCCATATTTCTTCTCAAGGAAAATGACAACAGATAATTTAGCCATTGTACTTGGCACAATTTGTTGGCCATTGTACTTCAACTTTGGCACAATTACTTTTTTATTTTTAGCAATATATAATGTAATATATTCTGTAGAAGTTGGCCTCTATAAAAAAAATTGGATTTGTTTACGGAGACAATAATTTGACTTCATACCAGCATGTACAATATATTTCTAACAGAATCATTTGTCCAGGGTCACATTCAATGAGAAATTAAAGTAAGGGGGGAAAATGCACAAAAACTGAAGTAAAGGGGGATAAAATGATACAATGTGACAAGTAGATGAGCCACATTTAGAAATTTAACGCACAACAACGATGAAAGATTAAATTCTATTATTTGCAGACATGCGTTGTAAGTTAGAGAAAGAAAATTGAACAAATTAGAGAGCAAACAGTTTTGTGTAATATGAATTCAAACATTCATACCAGTCATTTTCCGTGTAAACATAGGAATTGTTTATAAGAAAGCGAAATCATCGAAGAAGAATAATGCCATATAAAATAAAGATTATGAAATTCACCATTAAGCATCTCCATTTTGAGTTAGGCCATCTATAAGAATCTAAGCCACTTATAGCAGTTACAACCCCGCTACACCTGCAACAAGATAAAAACATAATTTTCACAAGATATTATCATTGCAGGATGGAATTACTTTTGCCATATTATAAAAATTCAAAGACCTTCTATCCGGGGAATCGTCCATTTCAAATCTCATCTTGAACCTGGTCCCAATGCACACTGGATTCATGATGCTTTTGAGGTACTTTTTGTAAGGTACAACAAACTCTGCATGGTTAGCCCTGCATTTCAATTAATTATAGTCAAAACCAAATGAATTGGAGTGAAAAAAAATAAAAAATGTCCCAATCAAATATAAGAAAAGCTGATATTGATGGTCCAGATTAAATGCAGGCAATAATGGGCCAAGTTTGAGCAGCTCAAGTTCAAGGTAGAACCATAACAAGTTTGTGGCTTTATATGTTCGGAATAAACGGAACGGACCATAAGTAGGAAGTCATGAGCTTCTCATTAAATAGAACTGAGTACTATATTATCACTCCACTAATGGTTTGAGGGTATGTTGTGATGTTTCTTCCTCTATAAGTTTGACAACTTTGTTTCTTTTGGTAGAGCAATATTTAACCCAGAATCACTTAGTTTTCTCCAGATGTTAGAAGTGATATAAATGCTCAAACCAAGGCTTACAAGTACTAAATGTCCCTGAAATTGGTAGATTCATCATGAGCGTAAATTCAATTTGTTCCAAAAGAAACTCCAAAACTTCAACTAGGTTTCACAAAAATCTAAATCCAACCAACTCTGACTGACCAATTTATTCGACGAACCAAGAATCCTAATAAACGTTGACACTTGAAAAAGTAAGAACCTTCAAGCTCAAATTTTAACTTCAACATTCTCATGATGGGACTCTTCCGTGTCAATTAGCGGTTGTGATATCTAATTGAAGTACAGAAGTTGTTTGGTATGAACTAAAGTTTTGTGTATGAAACAATGCTCACAGTTTGACAAATTAGTCCTTTTAGCCCGTCAAAGCAGAAACTTTATAGAAAGTTATTGTTTCTGCTGTTGATGGAGATCTAAATGAAGTTTGATAGAATTGAAAACTAAAAGAAAAATATAGTTTACAATGAACCATTAGGCATAGTTGTCAAATCAAGATTCGAAACGTGAATCGAAAACCATATTTTGTGAATCGTGAATTGAATCGTAAGATTTGGTTCAAAAACATAAAACTGTAAAAAAAAAATATTTAGCATCTTTAACTTAAGATATATCAAAATATTGTCTAGAAATGCAATTTCAATGTCTCGAAAAAAATAAAAATAAATTATATCAACCATTACAATTAAAACCTAATCCACATGTAATCCTAAAAAACTGCTTTACAAATCATCATTTCATCCATAACCACAAAATTGCTAACTTTATAGATTCACGAAATCATCAACGTAAATGCGACATAACCTCGAATTTTGATAGATTTCGTGAATCGAATGAATCAACCGATTCGGAAGATTCACCACTGAATCGGCTGATTCACCACTGGTTCAGGCATCATTTGATTCGCCCAACAGATTCTATTTGAAACGGGTGTGGATCAAATCAAACCATTAGATTTGAATCGTGAATCACAAGATTTTAACAACTATACTATTAGGTGGAAAACTTAAAATATCCTGTCATCTAACTTAAACTCCAAAATGTATGGAATGCACCTTATGTAAGTTCTTTTAATTGGATCCTCGTATCCAAAAAAGGGCAAAAAAAGAAGAAGGAAAAAGACATGCATATATCGGAAGAAACCTAAGGTCTTATCACTTATTACACCCAACGGTCATTCAAATATCCTAAGCTAATAGATTCCTCACAGCTGAAGAAATTTAAGACAAATCATGAAATAGTATCCATAACATCCATATTCTTCTAGAAAGCACAACAATTCCATTAATCGACCATCTATACCACCTGCTTGTGTTGAAACACGCATTAGCTAGTACAGTAACACTATATGATCTTTATGCTGACCTTGTCATAGTTTCCATTGACAAAAGTCAAAGATCAAGAAAGAAAGAACTAAAGAAAAGCGATGAAAGAATGAATAAAGGGCTAATAGCACCAGTTTTCTGATAGCACAAATACCTTGGACTGTACAGAACAGTAAATATGCTCTTGGCGGATATTGCATTAGCCACTGGAGAAAGAACACTAGGATATGAATTCTGCTTGCCAATAACTGCATCAGGAAGTCCATTTCTAGGTCGAACAGCTCTCCGAATCCCCAATCTCAGTTCTCCATTCTCACCCCTATCAAGACCAACAAAACAGTTCAGCTTTTAAATTACATTGAACACCAATATCTGTACACCAAGTAACAATTGGGTTATTCTTGATAAAACGACGGAAAAAAAAAAGAAACTAGCAGAGAAAGAAACATTTATTATAACAAAATATTCCAAATTCTGATAAGTCTGTATAGCTTATAACATTCTTGTTCTGATAGGCTAGTTAGTATATCTGAAGTGGGATTTTGTTGGCTTGAAATGAGGGAAAAGAAATATATACTTTCAGAATCATTATCCAGTCCCTAATTATACCTCAGGAATAACACAGCATCCCCAAAAACAAGATTCTTTTGACTCACAAAAATGCTCCACCCCGTAGTAAGCAGATGCCTTCTTGGTTGACCTACAAAGCAAAACATATTTAGAATATATACATTTTACTAAACAGAACCAAAACCCGTATTCAATAAAGATTAACCTCTGTAAATATGGCGAAATTTCCACTCAACACCATGCAAATCTTTAGCCACAAGCTCTTGAGAGGGTCTCTGCTGCTTGTAATCCTACAGAACAAAAGCAATCCGTAAACAAATTCTGACTACCTCCATCCGTAATTAAACAACTGAAAATAAAAACCCTACCAGAGGTGGGAAACAGTCTTCAGCAGCTCTACGAGGAACCGAAAAACCTCCATGTGTACTAGTATCAGATGCTGTGAGTGTTTTGCAGAACATATGAGGAGTTGATTTTGTCAGCAATCCTCCTCCACTCTCTTCATCAATACCTATCTCTTCAAGCTCCTTGCCCCCTGAATCCTGCCCTAACTACAAAATTACCCCCACAAAAACAACACCATCAACTTCAAAATTCTAACTTTGAGCCAAGAAAAGAAGGAAATGAATTCATTACAAATCCTTATTCCCGAAATGATTTGGGGTAACATGAACCATCATAAAGAACCGTAAAACTCAATTCGTGAAATGGGACAAAACATCACCTCTGGTTGAGGAAGCAAACTAAGTTGAGTGTAGACCTCATCATTTTCCTTATTAGCCTGTTTTTTCATGGTGAAACTCAATTATTAAAAATTAGAAAAATTATAGCTTTTGAAGGGAAGTAAGAAGAAAAGATAGGGATACTTACAAGGAGTTGAACATTGACAACTTTGCAGAAGATATGAGGTGGGAGATCAAAAGAGGGCATGTCCGAAGGAGAGAATAGAGAAGAAGAAGACACTTGTTCAAGGTGTCCTTGAGGGAAGTAAACAACCACATTTCCTTTCTTGGGAAGTGAAGTGAGAGGACCAGCACAAGCATGCCAAAGCTCCAAGTATATGGAAGAAGCAACTGGTGATGGAGATGAATTTGAGGAACAAGATTCTGAAGTAGAAGAAGAATCCCCATTTGAAAAAAGTGCATTCTTTTTCTTCTCCACTTCACTATCTACTACATGGTTCAAATCAATTTCCATTAAAACACAAACCACATAACCCACAAAAAGGAACGGACTTTGTAGTAGAAAAAGCAAAAAAGCTAACAACTTTGAAATGGGGTGAATGAAATCATGGAAAGGAGAAGAAGAAGGAGGTCATATATATGTCATAAAGGGTGAATAGAGGAGGGTATTGAGGGGATGAAATCAAATAAAAACAAGAAATTGAAAGTGTGAATCTTCTTCTTCAAAGTCATCATCTTCACCCATTAGAAGGTAGTGAGAAGAGGGAGCAGAAGTAGACAATGGCATAAGAAGGAAGCACAGAAAACAAAAGGGCAAAAGAAGCCAATATAAATGGTGGCTTTTTGAGAAAGAGTGTGTTGAGTGGAGGGGACAAGCTATGACCTCTCCATTTCTCACTCTCTCCCCACCTCCTACCCCTCCTTCTTCTTCTTCTTACCTTATTAGGCCCGCGTTCATTTAGCTTAATTTCAGTAAAATTTAGTTCAGTACAGTTCGTATAATTCAACAAGTCTAGTTTAGTTTCGTTTGATCATAAATAACTGAGTCTAACTCTTTGCTTTAATCTTCTTTCTTTCCTTCTTATGTTGTTATTCATAGTTGAACTTATGTGAATTGAAGTGCATTGAATTGTATTTGTTGAATGAATGAATTTGGTTGAATAAAAATGAAATTTTGTTGAATTTAATTAAACTAAATTTGATTAAATTTAACTAAACTAAATTTTGGTGAAAATGAGCTATAATAACCGAGGCTTAATATTATTTTTGTTAATAAAATTAGATTAATCATCTTAGTAGAATTAGGGTTCTCCTCCCACCAAGACAAGAAGGGGGGTTTTCATCCAAGAGAAGAAACAGGAATGAATTAAAAAAAAATGACTTCTTTTTCATTGAAATCCTTTATGTGTTCTTGGATTTCAAAATGCAAACAACAAGATAGAAACAACCCATTAAAGTTACAACAACTTCATACTTTTCCACAAAAAATATCTAACATATTATCACTGTTGGAGTTTAAGGCATAGTGGTTTCTTAAAGTTGACAGTGATAATCAAATTATCTCAAATTAAATTTAATGATTTAATTTCTAATTCACAATAATTGATTAATTACCAAAAATCAATCAAATTTAGTGCCAAAAGATAATAAAGTTAGACAATTTTCATATATTACTAATTTTACGGATTAGTTAATACCTGAAATTTAATTTCCAGAATTTGATTTGATCGTTAAATTTAGAAACTCTTTTAACCTTTAATTTAATCATTATGACGATCAAGTAGACTGGAAGATCAAATTTTTCTTATAATCTCTTATTGAGTTGCTGACACGTGTTGTAAATAATGATGTTTGAAACATGTCAACAGTTGAATGAAAAAGTATGACAAAATACTATTTAAAATTAAGGATCCTCATTTATTTTTTAACACGTGTGAGATGCATCCATTAACAAAAAAAGTCTAGTAAATCTGCTTTTCATGTTGAAAAATAATAAAGATTTTTCATTTGATACGAAAAATCTAGACTCTCTACTGGATTTCTCAAATAAAATTTTCAAACTTGAGGGATGTTGATATGTATCCGAAAACTTGAGTTACTAGAAATGATTGAATCCATATTTTTAATTTATAAGGACTGTTTAAATCAATAATACTACTACATATAGTAAAACTTCTATATAGGAATACACTTTGAACCTAACCGTTCGTGTAACAATTGAAAAGGTAATTCTATATATAGATTAATACATAAGAGACTCTTACTATCTAAAATCAGACTTTTGTATAACAAGTAAAAGATTACTCTGGTATAGAATATACTCATAAAGGTTTTACTATATTAACTAACTAACAATAAATTAATGTATTTGTTGAACATTGTCTTGAAATAGTCCAAAAGACCGGACCAATTTTATGTAGGCAATTTTTATTTTAGTTTCTTTTAATATTGAGTTGAGCACAGAGTTAAATTCGTTTGGATGTACATATGATATCTTACAACATTATTATGTAATGATTTAATGAAATTTTGAGTCAAAAAGCATTCTGAGGCCCCTGATCTTTTCCTTTTCGGTGCATTAAGTCCTTGATCTTTTATTTGGATATATTAGACCCTTGATCTTTTTATATTTGGTTCTATCAAGTCCTCATCTAACAAAATTGGATGATTTGTTAACTTTCACAAATTAATAAGACCAATTGAAATATTGTGACACCTAATTAATTACAATTGATTGAATATTCAATAAATTATTCAACAATTTTTTTTAAAAATGAAAAAAAATTTCAGTAGTTATTGTTGTTGTTTTTCTCCTTTTCTAGTCATTTCGAAAGTGAAATCGAGGAGAATGAAAACATAGATGAAATCTAATGAGTGATGTTTGACCATGTTCTTTATGCCTTATTAGTACTTATCGGTTGTTCATTTCGGTTCAATAATTTATTTTCAGTAAATGTGTTTCAGTAATTTTCAGTCATAAAAAATTTGGCCTTAATTTGTGCGGCCGGAATTGAAGAGAAGAACTAAGATAAAAAAGAAAAGAAGAGCAAAGATGATAAAGTAGAAGAAACGATTACAGAAATGAACTTGAGAGACAAAGAGTACTAACTTGGAGAGAGATACAAAGAGAAACGTTTGAGAAATAAGGTTCGACGTTACTACATTTCAATAGGCGGAAAAAATAATTGTCAAATTTAAAAAGACAATATTGTCTAGAAATGTAAGTAGAAAGCAAAGTGAATCACATATATTAATGAACCCTCCTAAACGGGCTATATTTGTAATTGTGCCACAATATTTTAATCTTATTAATTTATGAAAGTTAACAAATCATCCAATTTTGTTAGATGAAGACTTGATAAAACCAAATATAAAAGATCAAGGGCCTAATGTATCCAAATAAAAGATCAAGGACTTAATGCACCGAAAAGAGAAAGATCAGGAGCCTCAGAATGCTTTTTGACAAATATTGGCACAGTATAATTAGAGTTTGTTTTAGGAAAAGAAAAAAAAAAGGAAATTTAATTTATTGGACAAAAAAGAAGAGAGAGAAAGATTGGGAGGCAGCAAGTAAGATGGGCGTGTTGTTAGTTGTTAGGACTCAGTGAGTCAGAGACAGAACACAACACAACAGAGCACCCCACTCTTTTATATCTCATGTCTTATCATCCTTTTTTCCTCACTCTTTTCTTCCGCGCGTGTTCTTCACTTTCTTGTTTTTTTAACGGGTGTTTGTTTGGGGATGGCATGAAATTTTTTAGGGCTGAGATAGGATTTTAGGGTAAGTACTTGTTTGGTTAGCGAGATGGAGAGGGAAATGAGATAGAAGAATAAGGGGATGAAAATGACTAAGTTACCCTATCCTTGACCCACTCTTTCTTTTATTTTTTTTAAAATTATGGGCTTCTTAATCATTTCCATCTCATTAACTTTCATTCCCCTTCAAATAAACAAAAGCTTATCAATCAATTTTTTCAGATTTCATCTCAACTCCAATAATTATCTCATCTTAACCTCAAATTTAATCTCGTCTCATCCTCATTTTTAAACCGAGTTCGAAATAAAAAAAACAGGTTTCTTTAATATGAAACATCATAATAAATCGCAAAATTTAAGTTATGTCAGTGGTGTAAATTATCTTCTTTCTCTCAATTCTATCCATTGCAATACGGACAGGACGGGAAGCGAACAGAACCAACCAACCAACCAACCAAACAGAAAACTGCTCAATCTAGTTTCACAAATGAGGAGGTACGTGAACTACACGCGACAAAGGGACGAGTGAGGAAAGACGTACATATAATAGCAAAAGATGGCCTGCGTCTTTGGCGCTGCTTCATAGGCCCCACCACATACATTCCTCTCTTTCCTTCGCCTCGATTTCCTCGACCCTAATTACTCTCAATGTTGGACATATTTACAAAATTGCCATTTCCTTTACTTTATTTTGGTATATAGTGATTACTGACACTAGTCTACTGCAGTGCACGAGCATTTACAAAGGTGTTCCCTCCCTTTTTACCCTTGCATGCCCCTCATTCTTTCCTTTCTTCCTCTATTATGTAAGGGCATTCCTGTCATTTTCCTGCATAACATTACATGCACATTCAAAATGTATCACACAACTTGTGTGGCTTTCTCATTATTATCTTTTTCACATCATTACATTGGGTTGTCTTTCTTTTTAAGAAGAAAACAACTTAATTTATAATTAATTTTTGAAATTTGCCAAAAATATCGTAACAATGTTATTCATGTTAATGACTGGTAACTCCACTAGTCATATTAGTTGAGTTTGGAAAAAAAATGATAGTTCAAGTTCAATTACTATCATTAAAAAGAAGTATCTTATTATAATCCACTAAACTCTTTTCTCGAAATGGAATTTGTCAGCATTTAATATGGTGTTCAGAAATCAGTTATATCAAAACAATGTTTATTCCCTCTTAAAACAAACAAGAGAAAAATACAAAAATAAATTATGTGATATTGACTATTTTCAAACATATTTATATTTTTGCAAACGGATACCTTGTGGTTTCAATTATTAACAGTTAGATGGTAATCAGACAAAAATGTCAATTGATGCTCACAAATAATAGTCAATTTTAGTCTCATAAGCTCATTTTAAATCTAATATAGTCTATCATCGTCAAACCTTTGACATAGTTGCAATAATATTGTTGATAGTTTTGGTTGATTAATGTTTTACCGCATTATTTTTCTCTTAATTAATAATTCGGTTCAAAATTTGTGAAAATAATGACTTTTTACTCCTGAAAACTTGACATATGCCAACAAAAGTTAACATTGTTGTCCTATTAGTCCCTAATTGCTAACATTCGAAACCATAAGGTACATGTTTGCAAAAGTTTAAACCACGAAAATTATATCTTAAAAATGAATGAAACCACATAGTTTAATTTTTTACTTTTCTTAAAAAAAAAAAACAATATTATTCCGTTAAAAAGTAACTTAGAATACCCAACCTCAAAATCAAGTATATATTGTTGACTCTAACTCAAATCTACGATTTTGGACCACCCGACTCTAAAACACATCACGTAAATATTGTATTCATCTCACTAATAAACCTCAATTATTCTCTTTCTATTTATGATGTGAGATTCAAGTTATTATTATCCTCATTGTCATCCGTTCAAAATGTTTATTGGTCAATCTTTCGTACCTTAATACCACTCACTGCTGTGAATGCCATGGTCAGAGTAAGAAAAGATTGGAATATATTAAAATGCAAAGAATTTAAAGCAAAATGAGTGATATTATACAAATATTGATAGATTGCTTGGATAAATTCAAGTCGCTAGTAGTTTCATTACACTGATTTAATATTATACAAATATTATATGTTTTGATCTGAATTTTTCACTCTATACCTCATAATTTTAAAATATGATGTATATTAAATCTAGGTGTAGGCTATGGTTACTTTGTTTTTCCCTTACTTTGTTTAATTCACCATTAGATTAGTTTTTAACTCATAATCCAATGGTTGACAAAACAAAATAATAATTACTTTGTGATAAACAAAGTAACCATAAAATATACCTCGAATCGATATCTCACTTACATATGTGACGACTCTCTCTTTCCACACTTTCTATGCGAAATTCGGTTTATTTATTTTTTATATATATTATTATCCCTCATGCTCAAAATGTAAAATCAAATTATAACATCCTTCCTAATTATTTTCCCTTAGTTATTCAAACCTAATTTATGTTATAGAAGCTCGGAATGAAAATATGAGAGAGAGCCTACGCCTTTTTGGCAGCACATTCACATTTTTTCATTGAAAAAAGAAGTATATATTTTTACATTATTCTAAAAAGTTGTACAAAAGTAATTTATAGTTTAAATTCTACAGTTTTCACATCTAACACTTTCAAAAAGGGAACAATAATACTTTGAAATTTTCGAAAATTATATATTTTTCACCAAAATGAGTATGTTGTGTTTTAAAAAATACTAGTGATAGATGTAAAAAGGAAAAGAAAGGAGACAAATGGTGTACTGTTTAAGTTAATATTTTATTATTATCGCCCGCGATTGCAGTACTATTTATTTAGGATCTGTCTCTCTCTTATTTCCAAACCCCAATGCTTTTCTTACTCTCTACAATCACCTTACCTCACTCTATTTTTCCTTCTTTTATTTCTTACATATTTATACTTTTTTTATTCAAACAAAAATCTAGATATTTTTAATTATCTGTTTATTATGTTATGTCTGTTTTTCTCTTTCACAAAATGTTATGTATGTTTATTCATGCTAAAAATACGATAATTATAAATTTTTAAAAATAAACTTTAAGCTGAGGTATTTTGTAAAGTTCTATTTCTTAAGTTTTCGAAATAGTGCTTCTTCCACCAGATGAGCTACTTCCTTCCCCTATTCATGAACATCCTCTAAATCATTTTAATCATCATACGAAGCACCATAAAATTCAGGAACATCACCATCATCATATTCATAGTAATAGATTCGTTTGATTATTATCTTGAAAGTCACTAGTATGATAAAAATTGACTTAATTACCATTTTTCAACTTCAAATTTACAAGCCTCTTAATTTAAATTGGTGGGGTTTTGATTTGGAGGTGAGGAAGGTTGTGTCCAAAAATCACCAAATTGCGACGGTCGAATTTCAAGTCATCTTCAATTTTGTGGGATTGGTCAAGAGAAAAATGTGCATAATTTGGAGATTCAAAATTGTGGTGGTTACTCTCTTTCTTCCTTGTTCAAAAGCTCTAAAAATAACGTTTAAAAATTAAATCACACAAATAAATGGGTCTAAAAATAAATTGAACTCATCAAAGGAAACAATTGTTGAACTATAGCTTTCCCTCGTGGTGCTTTTGCTTTTCCTATTGACATTTCTTTTGCTTATGTAGCTGAGCTTAAAGCTGCAATTCATGCCGTCCGAATAGCTTGAGAGCGTGGTTGGTATTGTCTTTGGTTGGAATGTGATTTTACTTATGTGGTTTCTTTATTTCGAACTCGGTCACTAGTGTTCCTTGGGAAGTTTGTGTAGATTGGTTGAATTGTCTTTCTCAAATATCACGAATGAATTTCCGGGTGACTCATATTTTCAGGGAAGGAAATGTGACGGCTGATGCTTTGGCTAAATTTGGTAGTTCTTCTTATAGTTTAGTCTGGTGGGATTCTAATACTCAATTTTGTAATAGGTTTGCCTTTGAAGATTTTAGTCGGATAGACCGATATCGATTCGTTTGATTTGTATTATTTTTTTTTCTTTGCTTCTTTAATATATTGGGCCTGTCTGTTTGTAGTCTGTCTGGGGGTGCCAACTTAGTTAGAATGTCCAGCTTTTACAAATAGTCAACTTCCCGATTTTCATTTATACTATTGTATCATTTTTTTTTTAATTTATAAATTGCAACTTATTTGATGTACTTATGGAAAAATCTATGGTTACTTTATTTTTCTTCACGAAGTAACCATTACTTTATTTTGTCTACCATTATATTATGGATTAAAAATTAATCTAATGTTAAATAGGACAAAGTATAAACAAAATAGAAGAAAAATAAAGTAACTATAGCCTACATCTACATCAATACTTATTAACTGTAAATTTTTTCAACATGCTATTTCTTTTTATGAATGAACTTGTAATTTCTTTTTAAAAGTTCTAAATATATCTCCGAAACAATATATTATCCTCTAAACTAAGAGAAAGGAAAAAAAAATATAAATTTTTTTTGAAATGATAGAAATAATCATGTGGTTTGGGACCTTGGAAATGGATCCTCCAATTTGGCCTATTTGATTTTGTAATTGATGGAGCTTTTGTGATTTTGTTGTTGTATAATATTTCAATTTAGGTACATGCACAAAATTAAGAGAGGCCATTGCATTGCTTTTACATAATGCAATAGACAAAATGGGTCCATTCCATCATAGGGGACAAATGGTATCTCATTATTACTATCTTTCTTTTTACAAAGTCAAGTTTCCATCATTGTTTATAGATAACCCTCTAAAACATAATCATATTTTTCAGGATTTTAAGGTTTTCTGCCCTTGGTTTTGTCTTATGATCACGCATTAATCACCAATCGATTAACTAATGACCTTAATTAGGTCTAATTTGAGACTCATTGTCCTCCAAATTTGGACTCTTTTTTTTTTATGCCAACATGAGATCAATTTGATCTTTTTTCAAAAGAAATCTTTTGAATTGATCTAAATTTAAGTTTGGATATCAATTTGAAGTAGTGCTTTACAAAGTGGAGTAAACAATAATCACAAAACGTAAATACACAATTTGAATGAGAATTGGTAATTGGAACTGAAAATGTGAATTGAAAGCAACAATTGAAATATGTACGTAATGAAATTGAAACAAACAAACTTGGAATGTCGTCTCGAGCAAGGAAATGTGCTTTGAATCCGAGTATTGAGATCAAATTGAATTGAATTGGCAAGTATGAATAACAATTGATTGTTTGAGTAATGACTTTGAATGAAAATCATCACTTATAGCTCAAACTTGATAGAAACATAGTTTCAAAGACTTCCGAGAATCTTGAAATTTCTTCAAGAGATTTAGATTTTATAAGTCGAAATGTTTGCTTAAGCCACAAAGAAAACGGGTCACAAGAATTGTGTGTGAAAATGTGGTCTGCAAGAATTATAGAAGTTTTTGGTCGAGATCCCAATTTTCTACGCTAGTGGGCATATTTTGGTGTGAACTTTAAGGGCTTTAATCGACAAGGAGGCCGATTTGGCCCCAAAAAAATGAAACTTGAAGATTGGCGTGTGAGGAAAGGAAATCAAGATTTGGATGAGTTTAAGGTACCTAAAAGCAACAATGGAAATAATCAAAGTTTGAGTGTTTGCTATTGTTACTTTATTCTTTACAAACTAACCATTCTTTTGTGTATTCACCATTAAATCGACTTGTATGAAATCAATCTAATAATGATAAACACAAAATAATCATAAAAATAAAGTAATCATAATCTACATCGTTAAGTTTGATATTAATAACTAATTATCATATCAATTAAATTTTAATGCGTACAGTTAATTATGAATGATTCATTATATTACATTGTAAAAACTATGCAAAACAAATATGTTTGGAAGGGGGTTGGATTAAAATCGACTTGAAGGCATAATATTTTTTTTCCAAAACAAATATACAAGTAAAAATTATAGGAAGGGGGTTGGATTGATAGTTGGGACAGCTATGGGCATAAGAGTAATAAAATTAAAAGTATGCAAACTAATTATGTGAAATGAAATATGTTTTAGGTTTGTGTTCCCTTCCCCAGACATGATTTCTAAATCCTACTAAGTCTTGTTTTTGTCCCCTAACCTAACTAACAATCTACATTAATCCATTTTTATTGTCCCTCACATATTTACCAACTCCTAACTCCTTCCTTCGCACGATATTTGTTTGCTTGTTTAAATTGAAGTAATTGCATTTTTTTTATTCTGAAGTTTATAGATCATTCAAGTTAAGATTTCTTTAATCTCGCTAGAGAAATAAAACACATGTCGACTAAAGAGAAGAGATTACATGTTTGTATGATTCTTCGTTTATATAACAATTGAATCAAATAGACTATGCATGTCGAAATTGAATTAGTCACCCAATTTAATTTGTGCTTGTATTATCTTCTCGTATGCATTTTATAAATTCACATATGTTTTACAATGTGGTACTTGGAGCTGTAACTGAGTCAAGATGGACATGAGCAACTCGGTACAAGTTTGACTCAGTTCGATTCGATTTGTACATGAGCCGCTCATGAGCACAATTTTAAGGCTCGTCTCATAAACGAGTACGTTTGAGTAGACCCAAGTTCAAATTGTAGAATGTGACTTTATCTCTACACTCTTAACTACCCAAAATACAAATGGGCTAACATGTTCTGAAAATTATTACAAAAAAGTGGGCCACATAATTTATATGTGTTATGTTTTGTCCGATATGGGTTGGGCCTAACCTTTTTAATTTTGAAGAAAAAATTAAATTTGTGGGTCTTAATTGTCTTCAATTATTTTGTTCTTTGTCTCATGTATAGGGTATCATGTTCCTATTCCACTAACTAACCATCTTTTGTATTCTTTTAAAATCCAAATCCAACCATCATATTATGAATTTATAGCTGCAATTTCTCCCTAATGATTTACAGGTGCTTAATTCGTTTTTTTAGAAAGGTTTAGGGAAAAAGGAATGAATTCGTCATACACAATTCTAATATAAATTTTTGTTAGTAAGTACTCAAGCTTTCCTCCTGATCCATTTGGATTGATCTTGCATAAAAATGTCTTATTTCCTTTTAGTATTTTTATTTTATATATACAACAATAGCTTCCCAAAATTTGAATTGACAGAACATGACTATTTGATTGATCTTTAAGGATGGATTTATTTTAGTGCTTCTCAATTTGTAATTTGTTGTCCATGTAATCCGACAACATATGATGAAGGGACATAAATAAATGTCATTAAGATTTTATAACGTTTAGTTGGCATTTACTTCTAAATAATTCTACAAATTATTACATATACAACATTACATTAAAAATTAGACTTAAGAGAGGAGTTTTTATTTATTTTTGTTACTTTAAAGTTTTTTTTTTTTAAAAAACAAAATCCTCTTAAACTTCAAATCTAAAAATATAACTTTTCTTGCTAAATTATGGATTCGGGAGAGAAGATGCGGACAAGATCGAGGAAACAACACCTATAGTTAGTAATCATTTAATGTTCTATTGATTATTTAAGGAAAAATCGGATAAAAGTTCATATTTAAAAATTACGAAATTTTTGTCCCACCACATGTAAAAATTTAACCCAATTTTTCAGTGAGAGGAAAAATTGACTTTTCCCGAGCCAAGGTAAAAAAAGTGGAATGCATTTAACAACACCCTTAATTTATTAGTCAACGAATCGTTATCATAAAAAATTTCAATTTTTGTACGAGAATTTAGAGTATTGGGCTTTGATTGGGAGTGAAGTTTAGAGGGGTTAGGAATGAAAACGTAGTCTCCTATACCCATCCCTCTCAAAGAAGGGTTTTTATATAGCCTCCTAAACTCCTCCTTTCCATTCCTCTCTAAACCCGCTTCCAATCAAAACCTTAAAGACATTATTTCATCCTGATTTTAACAATAGGTGCTACGAAAACATTTAATGCTTAATTGTCTGCACTTATAAGCTTTTATCTAGATTCATGGAAATTTTGGCCCATAAAAAGATCCATGCTTCAAATATTTGCAATGTATGCGGGATAACGATTCTCTATTCTCATACAATCCATCCTAATGGAGATAGAATATCCTACCAATTGTCACAGACACAATTCATAGCCAATTGTCGAACGTGCAACACTAGCAATATTTCTCCCTAGTTGCTAGTGAGCTTTAACCCATAAAAGAAAGTGAGGAATAACTACTTGTATTGAAAGAACAAAAACACTCAAAGGCAACACTTTGATGCTAACCTTGCTAGGTAGCTAAACTAAAAGTATCATTTACAACTATGGCAACACTTATTTATAGTGTTATAATCGACTTAATGAATGACTAAGATCATTTTGGTCCAATTGTTACAAATAAAAATCATCTTTTTCATGGAGTGAGGATGGATAGAAAAAAAACCTCAAGGGTAGAAGATCTCCACTGCAAGATCCACGCCTTACCATCGTGATGTCCCTTTGAAGATATCATGTAGAGTATATGTTGGTCGAACTTCAAACTAACTCAATTGTGCTTATAGTAAATAAAAATTTTGTGATTGTTTTTGCCATGTTTAAAAAGTTTGACTAACAAATTTTTCAAAAGAATTAACGAAAATGGCTAAAGTGTTGGTTGTGGCAAAACTCAAGAATAGAGTAGTGTCTTTTGAAAATTACAGAAACTAAACAGTGTGTTTTGTCATATCTCGGATAAATTTATTTTATTATTGATATCAAATAATGTTTTAACTTGAATCCAATTTTTCCCATTATTTTCGTGCAATTTCTAGATTATTACATCATGCTTTTTAAACTTAACAGAAATCAAAATGGGCATTTGGTCTAGTGGTATGATTCTCGCTTAGGGTGCGAGAGGTCCCGAGTTCAATTCTCGGAATGCCCCATCTCTTTTCATTTTTTTCCACAACCTAATCTGATAAGTTATTAGATCCAGATATTAAATTTATTTTTTTTCCAACACCTGTTTTTCGGTAGTTTACTTATTTTGATTTTCTTTAGCAAAAAAAAAAGGGTTATGTAATCATAATATTACCCAAAAAAAACAATTGTTGCACAAGTGCAAAGGCAATTACGTCATATACCTTAAAAGAAAAAACCCGACAATGCTTTTAACTTATGAGACACGAACGCTCCAACTTTCTCTTTACTAACGTACTTGTACCGGAATGTTTATATTTCAAGGCTGTTTCATGAAGGTTACAAATAACGCTTTCTGTGTCCGTATCCATATCCGGGCAACATAGCTCTTAAACTTGTTTGAATTGAATCATTCAGCTAGCTAGGGATGTCAAAATAAATTACAGCCAGTGTTATATGATATATGTAACAACGAAATATCAGACATTTCAGAAGAATCAATCATCTTCTGTATCAAAATTTGACAACTCTTATATTCAATATATTTCATGCTCAACATATACTGCAAATGAACAAGCTCCAAAGCTTCTTCTGCTAATAAAGGTTAGAGATTGCCGATACGAACTCATCTTCATCCATCAATAAACACAACTATTCGATTGAACACTATAACCACAATCAAATCAAACTTTAAATGATCCAATGATTCATCAAAAACCATCATCTACACATGTATATATTGAATATCAAGTTTTCTAGCTGATTTAGCAATTAGCTTAACAAATTCGTTATCCTTTTCGGCGTATATTTCCTGTGGCCATATGTCCACATCTTCCCACCATTTCTATACTCTCATCAACTCTCCATATGATTCGAAGTTCAAAAACGGCCCAAAAAGCAAACAAAAAATATTGATATACCGTTTCCCTCAGCAAATTTTTCATCAAACAGAACCTATGCTATGTGCATTTTTATAATTTGTAGATTGTAAATGGGAAGCCTTATCTTGGTTCTGTTGATACAGTTACGTTAATTCTTCCTGCACCACGCTCTCGACCTCTAATGGCATTTGTCCAAGTTTTTGCTCATCAGGATCTGCCTCTTCAGCTGGAGTTTGATCTTCAACAAATGGAGCTTGGTTTACTTCCACAGTGATGTTCAAGGGGCCTCGAGGGGTCCCAAAAAGTGTAGTGAAAATCTGTCTATGGCACTCGTCACAGAAATAGATATATGTGAAATGGCCCTCGTATGGAAGCTTATGCACCGCAGCTCCTGGTAGAACCCTGTGCACGAAATCAGTCATCATTGGCGGTACGACCTTATCTTCCATCCCCTGCATAAACGTAACAGAATCATAAATATTATTTACTTTGGTTCTATTATGCCGATGCAGGTGATAAAAATTCAATAATCGTTTGAAATGAGTAACACTAACACATACATAAACAAGCAAATGAATATAAAGAAATGGAGAAAAAACTTACTTGCCATATGTGTATGGGACCAAGAAAACCTGTATACTCATCTTCAGATCCAATTAGCAAAAACTTGAGCCAGTTGAGGATACCTTTCCCCAACTTTTTCTTCTCCAATTTGATGTCGGCAAGGCTGAAGTCCCAATTTGAAACTTGCAGAACAGATTCTTCTAGGAAGGGTTTAGCGTTACCCTGTCGAATGGACTCTTCTACATCTCTTTGCCAGAATTCCTCATGGATTGGGTCCTCGACCAAAGCTTTGTCCTATAAAGAAAAGCTATTATGTTTGACGGTGCTTAAATGACAGCTGAAAAACATAAGGTCTTCTCTTTTTATTGTCATTAGCCTTTCAATAAATGTGGAAAATTCAAAATTCAAAATTCAAAATGTAAGTAGAATTTGCGAGGCCGTGTAGATATACGAGAACCACTTTCTTCTCAATACTTAAAACACTTAACAAGATTACAGAATACAAACAGGCTATGCCAAATTCTTTTGGATTTATGATAATTCCGAGCTATCAATGACTGTTAGACAAAATCTACTCACTCTTTTTCCCAGGGACAGTGAGAGCCACATGTCGATCTGCTCATGCCTTCCAGACAAGAAGCTCCGGTGATAGAAGTAAGGAAGAAACCTAGGAAACCTCCGTGCTAAGAAGTACATAAATTTCCTTTTCCGAGTCCACTTTTCCCAGATTCCTCGTCTTTCGTCTCTGTTCATCAGGGAATCATATGGATTAACCAGTGGAGCAAACATGGCAGCACCTGCACGTCAACCATGATAGATCAACTATAATTGATTCCATTAGCAAACTACCAGAATCCGTCATTCACACATATCATCCAAGTGAATGAGAATGGATAAGTTTTGGACCACAAATAAGAAAATCTGACATTTTTAAAGATGAACATGAACAAAATTTTGCATAAATCACATGAAATGAATAATTTATACAAACTGTAAAAGACATTTGAGCTTCATATAAATAAAACTCAGGGAAAAAAGGGCGTTTTTCTACCTGCAAGTCTATCAGGGATGTATCGAAGGGCTGCCCAAGCATGGAGGCTTCCGCTCGAGTATCCCATCACCCAGAACTTGTCCTTCACACCTAGAGCATTGACTAGGAATAACATATCGAATGCTGATGACTGCAGGTTTCTATTCGGATGAGGATCACTCTCTCCAAAACCAGGAAGATCATATGTTAACAAGTATATGCCAAACTCTTCCAACAGTGAAGCCTTAAGCCCAGGTAGCCCTAATATGAAATTTTTTAGCAAAAAGCAAAAGATTAAAAAGCTAGCGATTGTCATTTCTGAACAACTTAAAGTTTGAATGGAGGAAAACCGAACCTGCAAGTCGGGAGGAGAGAAAAGCATGAGGAGCTACGATTGAAAACCTAGCTCCTGCGACTGATACACCCTGCTCTCTGTATGCTATGTATCTACCATCTGGAAGCAATATACGATCAGCACTAGGAGGATGTATAAACACCTTCTTAACTAAGATCGCAGAGGTATCACGTTCATTACTTACATTCAAGACTGCAGAGGATTAAACTATGTCAGCTGGGTTTTTCAAACAGCTATACTGGTGGCAAAAAAGCAAACAAAGTCATTCAGAGGATTAAAATATGCACGTAAAACTAAATTACGTATCACGTTTATATCTTTTCCTCTCATAATGTTGAAGTTAATTATGCTTGAGATATATTCACAATTAAAGATCATCATGGCCAGATTGGAAAAACATATCTCGTATCATTAAGGACAAAATTATAACTAAATCAAAATATATTTGATTCATTACATGCACAATAAGACATTCATAGATTTGTAGAAGGCTTACTATATAGGGGCTTATACTTGGCTAATAATCCGATTGCCCCAATAGCTTTGGAGAACTCATCAGCTCGTTGAAGTTGCTTAAAGTGACCTATTGAATTTCCGAACTTGCTTATAGTGACATATTAGCTCCTAAACTTACTAGAAGTGATACGCACTTCTACTTATCCGACTCTCCACTTTGCTTGTCACTTACGACTTGCACTATTCATATCACTTTAAACAACTTTGAGAAGGCTAATGAGTAACGAGACATCTCCAAAGATTAGAGGGTTGATCAGACTATTTGGCCAACCATAGCGGCTTCATATATCAAGCGATTTGCAGATTGTCCATAATTTACTAGAATAAAAGAGACAGTTCCGGTCGAAATTTGTTTGTACAGTTACTGGACAACTAAGGTAGGAGGTGGCAGTAAAATGTCCTCTGTCAGACTCTTTAGACATCAATTAGAATCATTGTTCCTAATAGATGATCTTCAAAAAGATTGTATATAAACATAAATATGATCAATTGAAACTATAACATGATATAAAAGAAAATGTCCTTCTCCCTAGAATTTCTCATCCAGAACACCAAATTCTAACAAACAGAACAAAACACAACAACACAGTATGTCAATGAACTCAAAACCCATATTCAAACAACTACAGAAAAAACAACTAATGCAAAACAAACCCAGATATGAAATATGATAATTTTACCTGCAAAAGCAAGAAGAAACACTAAGCATATGACAGACCAAGCATGAACAGGATCCTTATCCTCAGGCAAGTATTCATTGAACTCTTCAAATTTCTTAAAAACCTTATTACATCCATAACCAACTTTGTTCCCAATATAAGACCCTCTTCCAAAATTTCTCACAAGAAAAGAATCTTCCTTCCCTAGGCTCTGCACCACTATATCCCTACACCCTTTACCAAATTGCACACTCAATTCAGCTGCCCCTTTCGTAAATTCTCGAACTTGGTCCTGAAAACTCAGGTGTGGATTGCTCACATACACATAATCTTTCCCCATTCCAGGTGCAAATGTAGGATACCCATCTTGATTTGCATCCATCAATTCCCAAGAAAAGCTTCAACCTTTTTTGTAAAGATTGCAACTTTATCAGCAAAAGGGTAAATTTACCCTTTTGTAAAGATTGCTACTTTATCAGCAAATGGGTAAAATTAAAACCCTTTAGTAAAGATTGCAACTTTATGAGCAAAAGGGTAAAATTAAAAGGAAAAAAAACTAAATGGGTGGTGAAATTTAGAAGATGGCATTGGTAGGAAGTTCAAGGAAAATGTCACTGAGTTGGAAGAAAAGGGCAAGGTTTTTTAGAATAAAGAAAAGAGAGAGAAGAGGAATTTTGGGGATCTGAAAAGGGGTTGACAAGAAAGGGAAGAAACAAAAGTAGTTAGTTGGGAAAATGGGAAAGTGGTAATGTGGGTTTTTTTTTGGTTACTTTTGAAAGTGACTGAAAATGGTAAAAAAAAGTAGTGAAAAGAGTGGAGTGAAGAAGAGTGAGGAGGGAGAGGAGTGGTGAAAATGGAGGGTGAAAAGATGGGGACAGGTCAGATGTCAGAAGCAGGAAGGAGGTTATGTTCAGGCAATGGGACTGACAACTAGGATTAGGGGCTCAGAAAATGTCGGTTACTTTTATAATTAGCCTACGGTTAGCATTCCCTACTCTATCACCTAAATGGTACTACAAGGTAGGCATGTATATACCATTTGGGTGGTGGGAAATTTTGGAAGTATTTTAGTTGAGGATATATTGAATTTTCAGCGTTAAAATGAATCTAATTAGTAATCAAACTCTTTAAATTTTGAGTGATTAAATGAATCTCGGCACTAATAGAATTTTTTGAATTTTGAGCGTTTAAATGAATTTAGGCAGTAATTGAATTCTTGATGTTAAATAGGTTTATGTGATATAAACGACATTCATTTACAACACTAACTACATCGAGGGTTGAAACTAAGAGGAGATTTTTCATCCTCATAAAGAATTCACTTTAATGACTATAAGAAATCTCATTAACTTTTTTCGTGGGAGGAAATGAATGGAAATAAAAAAAAATCCTCAAATGCATAGTAAATGAAATGGGAATGAGAACCTTTCCCATCTCATAGGATTCACATTCTTATTCCACTTTGTTCTCACATAAATTTCGTATAAAAATTATTAAAATTGTTTATTTGATAATATTTGCATACGTAGTACTATCAAATTTATGGCAATACTTTAGATTTCACCAAATAAAAATTATTTATAAAAAATATGGCTCAACGAGACCCAGATACCCAAGGGACGAGGATGACAACTATTCTTTTGTATTGATGAATGAAGTAGTACACATACTAAAAACAATCATAGTTTGAAGTTTATAGAAAAATAATAGGTGGTACTTGAAATTGCTTTTGACATGATGAGATGAAATATGTTCCACTAATGATTAACTTCATAGTTTTCTTTTTGGAATAACTTCATGAACTTTCAATGAGACAGATCTATACGATTATAGAGAATATTTTGTATTTGCATGAAATAAAACACAATAGCACTCATAAATCGACACACACGACAACTCTTGATAGAGGAAGACAAACGACCAACTCTCAATACTTGATAACAAAACTACAACCACCCGCACATAGATAGGGATGGAAACGGGTTGGGAACCAGCCTCACCTAAACCTTTTTACAACCTTGTTCAAGATGCCATTTGCCATGAATAAATTAGATTCAACAGTCCTTTAAAAATATTCTCATCAAATCCCAATAATATGAAGATAAAAGCTCTTTGTTCTTCAATTTTGTGCTTTTCAAATTTTTTGGTAAGTTTGAAGTTTTGAGCCAACTAGTCAAGACCCAATACTTCAGATAGATATTGCCACAAAACAGGCATCAAAGACTTGTTTGATCACAGAAGAATCCCCATCCATCACTACTCACAATCAGATCAATCATGGAGGCATTACCCACCATAGTGTAATCAAATTTCCATGGTTCTTGTTAGGCTATCTTTAAAATAAAACTATTCCAGTCTCATTTATAAATCTTACTCTTAATAGGAATAGAAAACAGATTCTACAGAATTAAAAGCATTCCACATATGATCAACCTTACAAAACAAATCAAATGAAGAACTCAAGAAAGGATGTATTTCATTTGGGTCTCTGCAAATGTGAATTCTTTCTTTCCCATTTGACATGATATAGTATCTATCAGCTTATTGATCAATACAGCCACTTCATGAAAGGTCAAATCCAAATTGCATTGCTAATTCCAAAAATACTCGGACAACAAAATCACAGAAAGACCATCATACTTCTTATTCAACAACAATTCTCAAAATTCTTTTCCCAGCCTTTGAGTGAAATAATCAATAACCCCAATAATCATTGCGGATTTCATCGTCAAACTTCTTCTTTAGCTCTGGATGCTTTTCAAAGTATTCATCCGCAGTCATGGTACTAAGCTTCTTCTGTTAATTTAGCCAAAAGGATATTGTCAGCAAAAAGATCGTCAATTTTTAAAAAAAAGAGGGAAATCAAGAAAGAGAGATTGAATGGTAAATCAGTAACCTTCAACTCTTGGACATCTGCAATCTCCTTCTCTAGTCTTTCAGATTCTTTTAGAGATTGTTCCTCTGCTTGTTTCAGTTCTACCAACTGTTGTCAAGATTCTCAATTTCATTAGATTTTCAAGAGTGAGTTCCTAGAACATTAGTATCAAATAGAGAAGCCAAGAAGCAACCCCTATCTATTCAACATTTACTTTTGTATTCAGAGATCATGAAACTAGATAAGCAAGATCCTCTTCATAACTTCTTAAAAAGGTATGAGTCCATCGGCCTTGAAAATGTTCAAAGAATCTAAACAGAAAAGTATCAGCAAGTCCTCTGGGAAAAGAAGTTGTAAAACTCACCAGAGACTCAAACTTTGGTTTATATTCAGGAGTGACGGTGTCCACAAACTTGGGAATTTCAATACCTGCAGTAACAAGGAAAAATTTAAGCTAAGTATGTCATCAAATATGAAACAACATCAGCATTAGATACATTTTAAATTTGGTCCCATTCTCTGTAGTATAAGTCAGATACCACGTCACTAAATACTCATGTCAGCAAGTAGAATGCAAGATCAGAATCCTAGTGCTAGGCTTCATTATAAATTTATAGCAGTTTCCAATGTGTTAGGAATCAACACAGTTTAAGAAACTTCATAGCAGATTGCATCCAATATCTAAGTTCTATTCTAAAGCAAAATGTTTTTTCTAACGAACTATAAGAATGCTTTATTCGGTAAGAAAATAGGTGAAAAGCACTCTCAATCACCAGATAAGGAACTCAAGTTTTAAAGACCTTGCATGTGAAAGTTTTACTATTTCCAAATAAAAAGATAAGCTATTCTAATATCGATCAACAGGTTAAGGAAGAAAAATATAACCAAACACATGTAGAGAAGAATAACCATATAAAATACATACTGTCATGTGCTTCCTTGTACATGTCAACCAAGCGAGAGCCAATGTTCTTTCTGTAATAATCCCAGTTTACTGGTTCAGGTTCCTGCAATTGGACCGAAAATCATTATATGTCAAGACATAATACTTTCCAAAATCTAAGGAGAAATCCACAGTTAAATTGCAAATGTGCAACCCAGAAATGAAGCACCAAGCATAAAGATAGGATCATGGATACTTGGATAGAAATGAACCATCCCAAACAAGAAAGAACAGTTCATAAAATTAAATATTGCTTCCTTAAATCTACCCACTTTTCCCCTGATATATAAGAATTTATAACAATGTGCAACAATTTTACTCTTGGTCCAAGCCATTGTGTTGCCACGTGACACGTAATAATTACCAAGTGCAGACTTAACTTGCGTACGGTAATGCAAAATTCACCAAAAGGGTCACTAGATCAAGGCTAGACAAGTTCAGGTTTCATGGAAAAGATGTTCCACACTCAATACAACAACAACAACAACAAAGCCTTAATCCCAAAATAATTTGGGTCCGGTAACATGAACCATCACAAAGAACCGTGAAACTCAAGTCGTGCCGGCGACATAAATTCTCTCCCGCCACTCCGTCCTATCCACCACCATATTTTCCTGAATCCCTAATAAACTCGCTTAGGTCTTCCCCTACCCACACTGTTTCCTCCCCTTGCCAGTTTCCGGCCCTTCTAACCAACACATCATTAGCCCTTCTTTTTATATGGCCAAACCAC
Organism: Euphorbia peplus; assembly: GCA_028411795.1. NCBI lineage: Eukaryota > Viridiplantae > Streptophyta > Magnoliopsida > Malpighiales > Euphorbiaceae > Euphorbia > Euphorbia peplus. The sequence goes on from CP110843.1 coordinate 25,750,157, forward strand.
CTTAGTCGATTTTCCCTCATCTTATTCTCAATACATATAACCCCTTAGTTTCGTCCTAATTATTTCATTCCTAACCCGATCTTTTCTTGTATAGCCACACACCCATTGCAACATACGCATCTCCACCACCGACATATTATAAACGTGGGCACTGTTTCACTGCCCAACATTCTGTATATCTACACCATATAACAGTGCAGTCTAATAGCAGTGCAGTAGAATTTTCCCCACTCAATGAGAGACAATAATATCAGCTTATTTGGGCAATCAAATTCAAAGCCTCGTTAAAAAAACCAGATTAAAGTATGATTCGGGGCATGCTACCTGATTACATGAAAGACATAAAAAGCAAAATTATGATCGAAAAGGAGCAAAATGACAAGAAGTTATAACCCTAACTGAACTATAATCTAAAGGAAGCACAAAAGGTAGACACTTTATCGAAGGAAAAAGAGAAATCTGAATCTGAAATAGCTCAATCAAGAAAGCGCAAATCGTACAAGCAAGATCGAGGAAATCTGAGCTGAGAAAACCCTAAATAAAATCTGGGCGGTTGAATTAAAAAAGAAAAGAAACCCTAAATAGGAAACCCTAATAGGGGAAGATAAGATGGGTACCTGGCTGAACTTAGTCTGGAGCTGGGAATTAACGTCGTCGAAAGCGCGGCGGAGGGAATTGAACTCCTTGCGAGCTTCATCGGTGACGAGAAGCTTAGCCATTCCTTCCCAATCGATGTTTTTGGATGCCTTGAAAGCGACATCGGTCACCTTCTTCACTGCTCCTCCACTCATCGTCTTCTTCGTTGATTGATTTTTGATTGAGCCCCCAAATGATAAAACAGATCGGATTTCGGCGACGAGGCTACGCTACCTGTTCCTAATATGTATCCCCTATCTAAACGACACAAACATCTAACGCCACACTTAGCGGATTATAAAACGCTTTGTCGTTTCCAAGTGCAAAATGAGGTAAATTTCCAAAATCAAAACAAAAGGGTATATAATTTTTTGGGTTTTTTTTACTAATCTAGCCCATTTGAGAGGCTCATTAATATAATTGTGGTGTTCCTCCATCTCATTTATTCATATAGCAATTGACATTTGGACAAAAATACCCCTATCTTCTACATAAAATCTGTAACTTCACTTATTCATTTCTTTTCTGAAATAAAATCGTGAAACCGTTCCACTCTTGTAGCTATTTGGGTGCATTTTAGAGAGATTTTTGTGCGACTCACGGCGATTACAAGTTCCGACAACGAACTATAAATATCCATATTGTAATTAGTCATTGAAGACGAGTCAAAAACCGAAGTTAATTTGTCACTTATGTGATTTCAGTGTTATTTTACTTCAAATTAGAGTTTAATTGTTAAAAGCGAAGTTATTGATGCATATGTGTGGAGATTGTATAATTTACAGTCAAAAAGCTTATGTTACAATAATGGCGGACTTGTAGCTTTTATGAAAAAACTACAGAACGCGATAAGATCTGATCGCGTTCATGTAACGTTTTGGTAAACACTACTTGAACGCGACAAGACCTGACCGCGTTTTTGTTGCTTTGAATCTTTAAAAATGTAAAGTTTATGGCAATATAGTCTTGAGAATACATTCCGAAGAACATTTCTTGAATGCTCATGCTCCGGTATGTTGCTTTATTTCAAGATATTTCCATTTAAGCTTGAAATCGTTTGAAAACAAACAACCTACGATCTTAAGGAAAATGAAAATTGATATATTTAAGCATAGGCCATCTAGGTTACGACTATTTTGTTCGACTTGATTGCAATAACGACTAGTTTTGAAGTAAAATAACATCGAATCACATAAGTAATGAATTAACTTTGATTTTTGATTCGTTTTTCAATTTATCCATTATAATGGAGCTTTAGTTCATTGCCGGAACTTGTAATCGGACAAAAATCCTCTCCAAACTTGCACCCAAATAGTTGAGAAAGTCGAACGATTTCAGGTTTTTTATTTTGAAAAAGAAATGAGAAAGTGAAGTTATGGTTGGCGTAATGTTGAAGATGAAAGTATATTTGTCCAAAAGGGTATACATCACTAATTATGTAAGAAAGATAAAGAACACATGAAATATGTTAATGAGTCAGATATGTAAAAACCTCATAATTTTATTAGTCCCCAACGTATGCAAAAGTACACATACTGTTTGGTCTTTATGTTTTTAAGAATACACTATAATGTCTTAATATTCTGCTCAATCCCCAAGGTTCAACTGTGACGCTCCATATCGTGCTCAATCCAATTTGGTGTCCACCCCTATGAACCAACAATCTTGGTGTCCACCCCTATGAACCAACAATCTTGGTGTCCACCCCTATGAACCAACAATCTTGGTGTCCACCCCTATGAACCAACAAACTTGGATTGTCGATTATGGAGCAACTTATTACATTACCTCTAATTTGAGAAATGTGAATCTTTATTCTAGATACTTAGGTCTAGAAAGTTACAATTGTTAATGGACTTAAACTTCCAGTCTCTCGTGTTGGTTATTCGATTGCTTTGATCGAGTCATCAAAATTTAATTACATAACATTTTACATGTTTCAAATCAAATTTTGTTATCTACATAAGCGCTAACGAATTCCAACCATGTTTCAATTGAATTTTTTCTGATATGAAAACTAAGAGAATCAAAACTCAAGGCCGAAGTAATACAAGTTTAACTAGTTCACAAACTTAGCATAATCTTTTGGGACATACCTCTTCTCTATTGTTAAACGTGTGTTAGCTTCAAATAAAATTTCAGTTTTAACTGATAAAATTTCTCTTTGCTCTCTTATTTTGTTGCCAAGTCTCATATTATAAATCTAGTGCACCACTCAAGTTAATTTACTCTGATGTATGAGGTCCTTTGCCTGTTACTTCCATCGATGAATTTCGATACTAGCTTGTATTTATTGATCATCACACCAAATACAATTAGCTTTACATTCTCACACAAATCATATGTTCATACGGTCGATCTTATCTTTATTCGATTTCGTGCTTTAGTTGAAAACTATTTTCATACCACTATCAAATCTTTACAGTCAGATGGTGGGGTAAATTTCCCAAATTAACTGAATTTATCAAATAAGCATTATGAAATAACAATTTTAGTTTGCACTGAGAATCTTACCAAGAAGTGTTAAACTATGCTTGATAAATAAACATAAGTTACACTGCATCTTCTCACTCAACAAATTGGAAATAAATGGATGGATAGAGTAAACTTAAAATGGCATCATCCTTCCTAAACAAGAAATGCGCAGTTCAAAAGCATCAAAGCCTAAACTTTTCATTTTACCTTCTTATTGATAAAACTTTCGAATAATGATGCCAAGAATGTAATATGATAGACAAGTAACTTCACTATAAGCTTCAGCAGGAAACCATATTTCGCGGAACAAAAACACACATCATAGAAATCAAATAACTTATCCCCGCATCCAAACACACAGATTTAATAGCCTTTGAAGCCAACTTTAATTGATATTTGCCTGAAGTACGAGATGTCAATAAGCAAAGAACAGAAAAAAGCTAAGAAATAGATGCCAAACTTGAGTAGAAAACAGTATGTGAAAATATATGCCAAAAAGAGATTCCTCCTCGCTCCTTTTCCAAAATTAACAGGTCAGTTAACATAGAAGGCTGCAATAACCTAAAAAACCCAGTTGTGATAATGTAATTTCAAATCAATTACCGCCTTGGAACATTTCGTATAATGTTCCGCTCATCCCAGAGTTTGCATTTGCAAGTTGGATTCTTGTTTTTCCATGGAGCTCCACAAGTATAGCAAAACTCATATCCACATCTGCAAAGTGAAGTAAACAGTAGACAAGCAACAAGTTGCAAAATGCAAGGATTAGTTGACTGGTAAATAAAGATATGCATTGCTATAAATAAGACTTCAGCAATTATGTATCGGCTTTGTGGAAAGATAAATTGTGTCTATCACATTCATGACAAACCTCGTCATCCTTTCCTCTCAGCTTAACTTGCTTACTTAAAAACTCTAGGAAAATCCCTATAATTAAGTGCATATAGAGTTTCCACTAAGATGTGACAAGATTTAATTTGGCAAGGCTCGTTCTAGAAAGTTGTTACTCAGCATGCAGTTAACATGGTAAACTATTAAACCTGTGAGACGCTTACGGTCATGTCTTTTCACCTCCATCTCTATCGCACCTTCCTTGACCCCATATTTTATTGGAACCATAGTTATCAAAGGCACATCTAATATATCACCACAGCAGGACGCACAAAGGCGTACCTCGGCGAACGCCTAAGTGAGACTGCCACACCTTTAGCATGCTAGGTGCTTGGTCTAGTGCCTTGTGGGCCTGAAGCCTTATAACAACTATGTGCTCAAATCAGTTAAAATCCGGTCTTTCACTGCTGAATTCATATTGACTCTGCTTCTGGAAAGACTTCTGCTGCATTATAGAAGTAATCACAGTATTCTCCAACATTTAACATAAAAAATAGAGATCCTTAATGTGATAACCTAAACTCAAAGAACGGTCGACTTGATTTAAATTACCCTAAGATGCAGCTTCCTTTTCGGTTAGGCAATATTTTGTTCCCTAGTTGACAAGAGAATAAAAGAAAAATTTACATTAATCAGACCAAGTTTCTTACCTGCAAGTGATGTGGTAACAACCTTCAGCAAGTTCAACCATGTGTTTGCACATCACGCATTGGCGCCATCTTTTCGTTTTGGCTAATGAATCAAGCATCGAGTCTTCTCTCTGGCCATGAGGGTAACGGCGTTTATAATCATCGCAAGTCATATTATTATGCCAAGCAACTTTACAATTTATGCAGAAATAGCTTCTGCATTTCATACATCTCCTAGCTCCAGTTTGTTCAGCCCCAACATAGTAGGCTTTAGTATATTCCAGAACCTCACTTTTTGACATTAATGCTGAGCATCTAGTGTGTGGACAATAAACCTTCTCTGAAACAGGGAGAGCAGCTTCCTTCTTCCTTTGGCTCATGATCTCAACTAATTTTGGATCCAAAAAATTTCCACATTTATCAATACTCACGTTAGACTTGCATCCTTCATGTGGACAACTAGCCTCCATTCCATTAAGCACCTTCACTTCAACATGTTGTTTCATACAACCAAAGCAATATCTGTGGAGACAGCCATCAACGGAAAACATTCGGTCAACATTTGTATCTTCGTAGCAAATTGCACAAGTCTCTCTCAAATAAGCTTTGCCTTTACCAGGTTCTGCAGGCCAAGTGATCTGGGAAACTATAGCATTTCTCGCCATTTTATAAGCGAATTTCACGTCAGTACGTGCAACAAGAACTGGTGTACACTCTGTGAATTTTTTCTGGAGAAGTAACACTTCATTGACTAGGGTTGACATTTTATTGTCCTTTGATTGAACTCTTCGTGTGACCTGCTTGTACCAAAATAATCAGTTAGTTCTTCATCAACTATGAAAAGACCCGTAAACAACTTAGCTTTGCTGCCATAATCCCTAATTAAAGGGCAGGTAAAAGAGACACAAATCCTTTTTTGACCGTCTTTTTGTGAAGTTACGTGAAAATTACTGTCACAGCTGGTCAGCAACAGAGTAGTTATATTATAAGATCAACTCCAAAATTTCACAAAAGAGCAGCCAGAAAAAGAAAGCTGAAAATCTTAATAATAATGTCGAAACCAAAATGAAGATAAAAGGCAAAGAAATCTTCTTATCTAATATCTACAGGTTATGATGTCTCTGGAATTACTAAAACCGTTCAAAGTTCACTCCTTGTAAGTTGATTTAGGACATACAAATAGAACCCAAGCACAACTAGTTACACAATTGCCTATATTACCATCAATCTTAATCTAAGAACCACTGCCAAAACCAATGCTGAATTTTAATCTAAGAACCAACCAATCCAAGCACACCCTAGATACACTACTAACCCGAAATTTGACACGACACAAACACGAAAATTGTCAGACCGTATTATACAATCAAACACATTATCTTTTATATTATCCTCAATCACTTTTCAAACAAGATACCATTTTGGGGTTCTGTTAATCACCATAAAAGATTCCAACCATAAAATAAATCTTCTTATCTAATATCTACAGGTTATGATGTCTCTGGAATTAGTAAAACTGTTCCAAGTTCACACCTTGTAAGTTGATTTAGGACATACAAATATAATGCAAGCACAACTAGTCACCCAATTGCCTATATAACCATCAATCTTAATCTAACAACAAATGCCAAAACCAATGCTTAATTTTAATCTAAGAACCAATGCAAACACACACAGATAAACTAACCCGAAATATGACACGACGCGAACGCGAAAATTGACAGGTCTACCAAGACGGTATTATACAATCAAACACATTATCTCTCATATTATCCTCATTCACTTTTCAAACAATGCAAGCGCACCGAGATACAATAACCCGAAATTTGACACGACACAAACACGAAAAATTGTCAGGTGTACCAAGACCATATAATACAATCAAAAACATTATCTTTTCTATTATCCTCATTCACTTTTCAAACAAGATACCGTCTTGGGGTTTCTCTAAAAGGAAGTGAAGGACTTACATACTGAAAGACCATAAAATCATCACAGAAAAGATTAATTCTTTTCAAACCCAAATCGACAGCAGCATTCAACCCTTCAACCAAAGCATGAAGCAACAACAACTGCTCACTATTCTTCCCAGCAAGACAAAACCCCACTTCCAAACCCTTACTAACTTCAAAAATAATATTATCCCTATTATCACAAACAGCAACCCCAACACCACCCACAACCACCTTCATATCCTTAATCATCTCTTCACTCTCCAACCCTTTACAATAAACCTTAAACACCTCACTCCCAACAAAACCCACTTCCCAATTCGACCCCGAACCCGAACCCAAACCCCCATAGGGTCTCTGATAATAATCACCACTTTTCTCCCACTCAGCATTACCAATCTTCAAAATCTCAGAAGCCAACTTCTGATCATGTATCCGACGATCCAAATCTTCCCTCATCTCCATCATCAAACCCTGGGACGCTTCGCGGTCGTGGCGTTCTTGATCAAGACGTTCAATGTCATCAAGAAGAAGACCCAGATAGTCGAAAGAGTCGGCGTCGGCGTCGGCGTCGGGGGTGTAGGAGACGGTGGCGGTGGAGGGGGAGTAGGGGATGGAGAGAGAAGCGGAAATGGCTTCTTCCATTTGGAGTTTGTATGCAAAGTCATCGTCGGACTGTAGGGCTTTAGCGACGGAAATTTCGTGTTGCTGATCGGTGAGTAGGGAGGTGAAAGAAGGGTCGTTTGAAAGAGGAGGAAGTGGGCTTTGAGGTAGGTCGTAAATTATAGGGCTCTTGCCCTTGTTTTTGGTGGCCATTGATGCTTGTTTTCTTCCCGCTGCGACTGTGTTATTAATACTACTGATCAGGAAGAAAGAACAGGGATAGCAAAAGTCATTTCTTTTTATTTAATCTCTTTAATCCTTCCAAAATAATAGTAATAAATAATGTCAATAAATATTTTTTTTGTTTAATACATTCATATCTAGTAAACTTGTTTCAAAACTTCAAGTGTTTCTATCAACTTTTCAAAGTTACAAATTATCTTTTGTATTGTTTAAAAGTAATAAATGATTTTTTTGTTTCAAAATTGGTGTATCAAAACGTGAAAATTATAAATTATTGTATATTATATGTGCAAGTTTATGATACGAACAGTCGGAAATCTTATAACTGATGTCATCTATCGTTTTCTCATTTTGATATTTTTAATTTTTGAATTATGGGGTCATTGCAAAAATTCAGACAAAAATAAAGAGCCATTGTAAATTCTGGACAAGAATGAGGAGTTTTTTTTTTGTAATAGTTAAACACGAACAAGAGGTTAGTTATTATGTTTAGACAAATATAGGTGTCATTTGTAACATTTGAAAGTTCAAAAAGGTAGTCGAAGATTTTGGATATAGTTTAATGAATTGTGAATGTATTAAACCTTTTTATTTAATATTATTAAGGGTAATTCTAAAAAATTTCCTTTTACTATATTTTTTCTTAAGTTTGTGGTTTATTTTATTTTCAAAATTTCACAACAGAAATCTCAAATTGGGGATCTTGAAATTTAATTTTATAACAATGACCGTTAACAATCTCAAAACAAATTTTTTCAAGAATTGAAGTTGTTCAAAAACATAATATTTAGTATTTTATCTCTTTAAACACATATTCTCTTTTCTTACCAAAAGATACTTAAATGACATTAAAAGTAAAAAAAATAGAAAAATTAAAATTGCTTAAAATATTACAAATCTTAGAATTATTGATTTTTGAGGTTATTAAAAGTCATTTTGATGATATCAACGAAAAAAGTCTTTTATATGAGAATCTATGTACCCATAGGGTGCAATTTTGAAAAAAAAAAAATCACATTTGAGAAACAATGTAAATACCGAAACTCGATGTACTAAAAATTAGGGGTGAGCAAACTATGGTAATAACCGAATACCAAACCGAAACCAAACCGAATTACAAATTTGGTTCGGTTATTAAACCTTATTGGTTTGGTTCGGTTTTAATTGTTGTATATATTGGTAATTCGGTTCGGTTTCGGTTTGCAGAAAAAAATTTGGAATTAACCGAAACCGAACCGAATTACATTATATGTTAGAAAAAATAGAATTTAAATTAGGCTCATGCCCATTTAATTTACATCAACATGACAATTGTCAAGCCCGTTGACATTTATCATTAACTCGTTGGCAATTTATGTGATGAATGAATGTATTTATGATGAATTATATACATTATAGTAGTATATTTATATTGTTATACTTATACATACAAGATTGAAATTAGAAGATAGATTAACATTTTCAAAGTTTGGTTAATTGGTTGGTAACGAAATATTTTGGTTTGGACAAAATTGGTAATAGTTCTATTTGGTATGGTTTGGTTTCTATAATTAAGTAAGTCTGGTTCGGTTAGTTGCATATTCGGTTCGGTTATTAACCAAACCATACCATTGCTCACCCCTTCTAAAAATACACAACTAAATGTGAGACAGGTAAAATACGATACATTCAATTATATAGATACTGTGTCAACTAAAAAAGCATGATTTGAAGGGGTTGTTGTAGTCAATGTGGACACTTAATCAACGTAAAGTGAAGAGTCATGTTTCATGTTTAAAGATACCAGTACGCGAGACATTTATGTGTTTATTCGCGTATTGTGAATTAACGTGCTTAAGTTCATTTTGTTATGCAAACTCACAACTTTTAAACTTGAACAACCTAGAAATGTTGTTCTTTTTCTAGTTGGAGGATTGCACATGTACACATTCTAAACTCATAAAGCATATATATATATACTAGAAATGCACAACTAAGTCATAAATATACAAGTAAACTCTCATACGAGAACTTTTTTGTCCTATTCGCAAATCTACTTTGGTCTTTTGTGACAATGTCAGTGCAATTTACTTATCTGATAACCTGATTCAACACCAACGTACCAAACATATTGAAATGGACATCCACTTCGTTCGCGAAAAGGTTGCCAAAGGAGAGGTTCGGGTTCTTCACATCCCATCACGTCACCAAATTGCTTATATCTTTACGAAAGGTCTTCCGCAAGTTCTCTTTGATGATTTCAGTCCAGTCTCAATGTTCGGCTTCCTCCCGTCTCGACTACGGGGGTGTATTAGACAGTATACGATATGATTTTGTAATTAAGTCGGTCAACTAAAATCTCTGTATTTATTGGTGATTATATCTTTCCTATTCAGGAGAGTTTACTTGTATATTTATACTGAATCGATTAATGAGAAAGGTCACGCATTCATTTCTAACAGAATCATCAAAACTCTAATTACATCCAAGCTTCATCGAGATGTATACTTACACTCTTTCATCTCATTGCTAATAAATTAGGACTTGCAATCTCTTTAAAGTTATAAGATGAATCAAAATATTTAAGAAATGACCATTGGCATCTTGATGTTCACGTTTGCTTTCCCTTGGTTTCCTCTGTCTCACAAATGCTTCCACTTTTCAAATGAAGGGCGTCGTGGAGGATTCATTCCATTTTTGTTGTTGTTTGGTAGCATGTCTCTTTATCTTCTACTCTACTTGCATCTTCCACCTAGCCTCTACTTAACTTTCCGCTGCCTTACTTCGACACTGTCTCCACTATATATATATGCTCATCCATACCGTCTCCTATTGCTTTGATGTTACACTTTTCGGCTTCGCCTCCACCTCTAGACTTCGACTTCTTTCACCGAAAATCGCCTTATCTAAAGTTTGATTTGGAGTCATCTTTCCCACTAGTTGCTTCGAGTTTTCTACCTCACTGGCTTTCAAGGTCTTATCAACTCATTCATTCTTCATTTTTCCTCTCTGTTGCTTTGTTGTATGTAATTAGAAATCTTTGTTTGGCTAACTCTGTTAATTAAATTGCTTGACAAATATAGTTTTGATTTATTGCTTTGTTGTTTGTTTTGCTCTAGAGCTACTGATAGGTACATCCATACAAGCAACTAGTGGTAGATTAAATAAAGATTATATACCAAATTTGGCTTAAATACAAATCTTAAAATAAGTAATAATTGTCATAAAACTTTAAATCAGACCTCATCAACTTTTCTTTTATCTCTAATTCCTATGATGGTCATCCCATATATAGTTTTCATCCCATATTGGACAAGAACATGTAGCCTTTTTCTTCCTCCACTCGGCTCCACATTTATAGCAAAACTCAAAACCGCATCTGTATAAACATAAAGAATAATATTGTCACGATACATAATACATCACATATCGTTCAAATGATACCATACAACTGCCCATACAAAGATTCAAATATAAGAAAAAATACAAGGGAAAAAAATAAAAGGTCATAGCATTTTTGTTCTAACCAAAATCTAGTATAAACAATAACACTACTTCACAATATTTACAGGTACACGAATATCTTATCATATTATATACGCGCGCGTTAGCAACATAGAACAACATAGCACTAACTTTATCTCTTGAATTGCCTAACTTCCTAAATCGTGTAATTATGAACATGTCACAATTTACAAGTATAGCCAAAGGTGCAGAAAATAAGGGCCAAAGATGCAGCATATCTATATGTGTGATCTGAGAACAAGTTATAAGATCTCTATTATTGGTAGATTACTTTTGTTCTTAAGATTTCAAAATGGTCCAACTTGATCCGAGTTGGATAAATTTTTAGACATGATTAACGAAACTCTCTCATCCTTCAAAAACCATATGCTATTATGTAATCACTTCTAAAATTGGATTTGGTTGATTTAGGGTATAGCTAAAATTGGTCTAACTTGACAATTTAACAAGTAAAATCGCATCATTTTGAGCGTTAAAAGTAAACCTGGTGCTAATTGATCATGTTAAGTATATTTTTTACCCATTCCCCGTGATTTGTTATATTGATATTCTTCCACAACTATAAGGTATGCGAACGTAAAGAATCATCAGCAAAATCAAATCGTTAATGGGATCAACGACTAACATATCAAATCAAGAATGTGGTAAATTTTTACCCTATAGGTGTAAATAAAATAACAACATACCTTAAAACTGGTAATTAGATCGAAACATAGTACCTGCAAATGATGTGATAGCAGCCTCCAGCAAATTCAATCATATAGCTGCATTTGACACACTGTCGCCACGAATTCCGAGTAGCAAGAGACTTCAATTCCACATCTTCCGCGGGAGCGTTAGGGTTTAAGCGTTTGTAACGGGCACAAGACATGTTCTTATGCCACGGGACCTTGCAACTAACACAGAAAAAACCAGGACATTCCAAGCATTTCTGAGCACCCGAACCATCAATTTCTTTTTTCGACATCAATGCAGAGCAACGAGGATACGGGCAGTAAACTCTATATGAAACAGGAATAGAAGCTTCTTTGATTCTTTCCCGCATGGTCTCCAATAACTCCGACGTCAAGAACTTGGTAGAGCTCTTGAGAGAAAGTTCAGAAGTGCATCCCTGATGAGGACATTTAGGGAGGATACCATGGAATAACTTGGCTTGGACATGCTTTCTCATGCAAGAAAAACAGTAACGATGGAGGCATCCGGGGACTGAAAATATGCGTTCAAAATCAGTTTTCTCAGAACATATTACACAAGTAGTTGCATATGTTTCCTTGCGCTTTCTTTTGGTGGCCATAGATTGGATTTGGAGAGTGATGGTCTCTAAAGTTTCTTCTGTACGTTTTCTAGCGAGTGCGAGTAGTGTTTGCTATTAATTAGGAAGGAAATCTGAATGGCCGACTTAATCTTAAATCATCTCTTTTATCGAAAATTCTACAGTACATTGCGAGGTACCGCAATGTACCGTAAATTTATCCATTATTAAATAAAAAATAATAAAACAAATTTATAAAAGTAAATAAGATAATTATGTCCTAATTTTTCTCTAATAAACAAGATAATTATGTCTTAATTTTTCTCTAAGAAATAAGATAATTATGTCCTAATTTTAAGAAATAAGATAATTATGTCTTAATTTTTTTCTAAGAGTTTATTTTTATCTACATCTCCTACAAAATAAAAATAATTGTAACCGTTAAACTATAGTTAATTAAAAATATTTAATTGGCTTTCAAAAAAATAAATATTTAATTGAGATATTAAAAATCTAATTTCTGAATTAATTCATTCTTCTCAATCCTTCCTCCATATCTTCTTCGTCAACTTCAACATCAAGAACCTAATTTTTCTTTTTCTATTCATTCCCATCAAAAAATTTCCAAAACTGTTGAATTGAATGACGTTAATCCCAAATTTCTAAATTGTCTGCAATAATTAATTAAATTTCATAAACTAATAGATTTGTAATAAATTAAATCATACACAATCGTTCGTTAGCGCAATAGTAGCATGGGATTACGCTGGGTAGGGAGGTCTGCATATCGATCTTCCACAACGGCATTTGGGAGGAGTTTAAATACCATAATTCTTAGACCTACCCAGAATACGGATTAGTCGGCTCACTGTGAGTTTGAATACCGGATGGAAAACCACAAAAAAAAAAAGAAAAACTTTAGCCTTGTTTGGTGAACAAAAAGTTTGGGCTAAATTTAAAAGTTTTGACCACTCAAAAGGCGACTAGTAAAAATTTCTCTAATAAATATGTTTGTTGAGGAGCCGGTTGTAAAAGCGGTTTGAATTTAAAAAGCTAATTTTGAAAATTAGTTTAAGAGACTTTTACACCTTTAAATCATCACAAGTATTCTTTTCTTTTTATTACTTTAAATTCATCCGATTTTCTTTCTATTTAATTAAAAATATTCTTGAGAATAATGAAAGCAAAGATTTTTGAAAAACATACATGAGTGTCTTAAATGTAAAAAATTTTTTGATAAAAACTTATATACAACTCAATTTAAAAGATTTTAATAACTGAGATTAGAGAAAACGTAAATTTTGATTTTTTTAATTTATTTTAATTACAATTAAATAAAAATTTTCTTTTTCTTTTTGTTATATTGTGTCGTTTTGGCTAGTTAAGGTTGACCTGAGTGATAGGAACATTTAGTCGCTTAAATTCATTTCTCGAGTTTAATTCTTAGCGTATATATAAAATTTAAATTATGATAACCTCGAATTCAGTAATCGAATTAATTAACTAAAAAAATAAAATTTAGCATTGTACTACATTTGTATGTAATATATAAATACATAATATTAAGCAAGATTCCTATTCCAACATATAGAGTAATATATAAGATCATATTTTATCATTCTTAAGTATTATTGAATGCTATGTAGTTCTGCGCAATAAGTTCAATGTATGAGCACTAATGAAATGACAAAAGTCTATGCATGATGATATTTTCTACTTTTATTTATATGTATGAATATAGATTTAAAAGCATTTTTTTCTTTAAATATAATTTTATGTATTAAAAATATCAAACGTCTTTTTTTTTTCATTTTATGGAAACAACTATTAGCAATCAGCTAAAAATATTTTGTCAAACAATTTTTACAAACAGCTAGTAAAAAAAGCTAATGTAATCAACTATTAGCTAATTGCCAAAGGTTTTACAATTCGTGTGTTTAATTTGGTTATACTAATTTTTTTCTATTGTTAACGACAACTTTTGTCAGAGAATTTTTTTATAGTACAAATGATACAATTGGTTTTACAATAAGTCAATGTTCTTTTTTACTTAAATTCAGTAAGATAGTATTCAATTTTAGTTCAACAAATTAACTCAGTAAATTCAGTTTGGTTTACTAATATTTTGTTCAGTTTAGTTTGTTTGGGTCAAATTGGTACCATTTGGATAACGTTGAGATCATATTAGTACCATTTATACGTTAGGGTCGTTTTGGTGCATTTATCCGTTTTTCTGTCAAATCATAAATTGATTAGGTAAATAATTTACACATTCTAATATTTTTTACATATTCTACTAATTAATCCTCGTATTTTTCTTATAAAATTATTACTCTCAGTTTTGATTTTTGTATTAGGATACATTTTATTGTACGTCGAATGTACAAATGACGTGGTACACCGGACCAATAAATAATTGCCATGTATCAGTCCGACCAATAAAAAATTTAAGCTGTAGAGTTAATTATAAATATGTTTTTTTAGTTATTAATATAAATATTATATTTTAAAATAAAAATCTTAAGTCCTGAAAATGATCTCAAGTTCTAAATTATAAACCTTAAATAATAATATTTACGATGTATCATTAAATTATGTTCCGAATATGGATGATATGGTACGCCGGATGAATTTTAAATTTTTTCTTATTGTAATCATAGTATATTAGAAAGATATGAGAGAGAATGGTTAAAAAAAAAAAAAACTGAAATTTTTTTTTTGTTAAGATATTTAAAAAATTTATGAAGATTAATACATTGAATCTTTTGAAATAATAATTACAGTAGAGAAATGTTGTTTTATGGAGGAATTATCTTGTTTTAAACAAGAAAATAATATATATTTGTATGTTTTTTTTCCTGCTGGAATGTATATATTTTGTTTTTATTAGAATATATTTATTTTGGATTTTTTAAAATTTTATTGAAAAATAATTTTTTTTATTACAAACATATAAATTTTATTACAAACTGGATAAAGTTATGGTACATTGCGGTACCTCGCAATGTACCGTAGAATCATCCCTCTTTTATTCAGTGTCAATAACTCAGAAAAAAAGGAAAATAAATAATTTTTACAATAAATTTTACCTATCATAAAAAAATTGGTAAGTGGTCCATAATAATTTCTATTTTATTATCGAGTTTAACTCGCCTGGACATGAATCACATTATTTCTAAAACACATGCTTCATAAAGTAGCCTAAAAATGATGTATAACACGATGCCTGACACGCGTCGGAAACAGATACGTATAGGTTATAGTAAAAAATGTGTATGAATTCTCAAAAAAGGAAGTGTGTAACATAGTTTTGTTTGTGAAATTATGAAATTAGGATATGCAAATAAATTATATTAATGTATATGCAATATAGTTTTTAGACAAAAGAACTAATGTGCCACTAACAAATAAATGGACAATAAATGCAAATAGAAAATACCAGGTAAAACATCAATGAATAGTATAATCAACATCAACATGTAAATGTGAACACTGAGAAAGCTAACTCATTAGCTAATCTCTGAATGAAGTGAACTGTTAAACCGTTTTTTGAGCAAAAATAAATTTGCAATGACTCACTACATCCCCAAACTTACTAATTCTCCGTCCCTCCATTAACCGCCGAGACCATCAAAAGAGAATCCAACTCACCCCTGACTCATAGCCCAGCTCCACCACCCATAAAATCGGCTCCATTATTTGTGAAATTATAAATGCGAAATTATTAAAACATTATATTTCTTTTTCAATTAATTATAATCTGAGTTGAATTTGTTAGACAATTTTTGGGTCATTATACGATTTGGACTGACTTGTCCGTTTAGGGTCATTTCAACACTCAAAATTC
Source organism: Euphorbia peplus (assembly GCA_028411795.1). NCBI lineage: Eukaryota > Viridiplantae > Streptophyta > Magnoliopsida > Malpighiales > Euphorbiaceae > Euphorbia > Euphorbia peplus. The sequence continues at coordinate 25,766,189 of CP110843.1, forward strand.
AATTTATTCTCAATTAGTTCTCTAACTAGTTATAAAAAGACTCCGGCCGCCTTACTATAGTGCCAAACGACATTTATAATACGTTGTGTACACTATAATTCGAACTCAAATTTTTAGTTTAAGCGACTAGAGAGCCTTACCTTTTCAATCTTAATTGATATAAAACAATTATATTATGAGGTCGTTTGGTATACATGGGAATTTAATTTCCGTGGGAAATTCAAATTCATAGAAAATTATTTCCTTAATGTAATTCCCATGAAATAGCCAAAATGTGTTCGGTTAACATTAAAAAATTTGAAATTTCCATGAATTTTGAATAATCAAGGGGGGCTAGGTGATTAATTTTCCACATTATGTGGAAATTTGAAATTCCCATGAATTTTGAGTGCCTCCATTTTCTCAATTTCATGTCAACCAAACAACTATTCAAATTAGAAAATAATGATAATTTCTATTGCCTACATAAATATATGTATACCAACCAATCACTATTAATAACAATTAATAATCATACATTAATATTTTTCGAATCATGAACTCTTCACTCACATGCATTAGTGAGTTCACCAATTGAGCTACGTCATACATTATTATTCATTGAATACATAACAAAAAAGAAAAAACAATACTACTATGTAAGGTTGATTTAATTGCTATCGTATTGCTTATGCTAGAATTCACCTATATATGAATGTCTAGCGAGCCTTGAACACGAAAAAATGAATAGAGTATGAAAAAAAAAAATAACAAAAACAATACTAATAACTTGAAAATAATTATAGCAATCAAATTAAATTCAATACACTTCAACAAATTGATTCCTGTAAATATAATCTAAAATCTGAATTAACTTAATATAATCTCAGTTTAGCTATTACTGTGAATACAATTGATTAGATACTGTAAAAAACTTTTGGCTCTTCAAATTTTGAATTTCACTGGTTTTTAGTCAATTATATTAATTCGGTTCATGGCTTTTTAAATTAGACTGTAAAAGACACACCAAAACATTAGCAAATGCAACCGACAAAGTAGTAGATGTGTGTAAATTAGAAAATGCAACCAACCCATACAAATCTAATATCCAGAAAACACACCCAATTAGCAAGTTTGAATAATCAAAATTCTAAAACTAAAATATAGAAATATACGGGCACTCATGAGATATATGCAGAAAATGTTGCATGAAGACTATAGAATGCAATGCTTTTAAGAAATTCTATACCAAACACCGCCTATATGTATGAAGAAAAAGTCATTATGATATAAATAATCTACAAATATTAAATCAATTATCAACAAATTCAAAGTAGAACCCATAATAATAATCTTCTTCTTGTTTGATCTCTAATCTCTATTTTGGTCATACCATATGTAATGTTCATCCCAAAGTTGACAAGAACATGTTGCCTTTTTGTTCCTCCATTCGCGTCCACATTTATAGCAAAACTCAAAACCACATCTGTATAAATTAACACCAATTAACAAACATGATCTCATAGTTTAGACAAATGATTAAGAGATTACAAGTATAATTAAATATGGCACCTATGTACCTGCAAATGATGTGATAGCAACCTCCAGCAAATTCGATCATATGGCTGCATTTGTCACACTGTCGCCATGAATTCCGACTAGCAAGACACTTAAATTTCACATCTTCCGCCGGAGGATTATAAACATCACATGTAATGTTATCATGCCAAGGGACCTTACATTTAACACAGAAAAGACCATCACATTCCAAGCATTTCCGAGCACCAGAACCATCAGTTTCATTTTTTGACATCAACGCGGAGCAGCGAGGATAAGGGCAGTAAACCCTATCTGAAACAGGAACCGAAGATTCTTTGATTCTCTGACGCATCATCTCTATTAATTTCGACGTCAAGAACTTGATAGAGTTCTCGAGAGAAAGCTCGGAGTTGCATCCTTGATGAGGACATTTAGGAACAATGCCATGAAGAAGTTTGGCTTCCGCATGTTTTTTCATACACGAGGAGCAGTAGGTATGTTGGCATTCATTGACTGAACATAAGAGTTTAAAATCAGTTTTGTCTAAGCAGATTGCACAAGTAGTCTCCTTAACAGTGTTCATTGACGGATCGATGCAACAAATCTAGAGCGCTCGCGAAGTATATACTGCACTCTAGAATTTCTATAGTCTATGGCTCTAGTGTTTTCTAGGGAGCGGTGTGTGTCATTGACTAGTAAGTGGAACGCCGCAATATTATTGAAAACAGCGATTCAGAAGCAAATTTAGTGATAGAGATGTTATCCATTTTCAGCTCTACAACTTTGGATTTTTTTCATTAATTAAAGTTTAAATCAAATAATTATTAATTACTCATCAAATTTGGAACGGTACATCAGACCTAACTAATGAAATTAAAGAAGTTTACCACCTTATTGAGAGATAGATAATTGGTGTAAAGAAACAATAGTACAAATGTCGTATGTTTATTAGTTTGGTCCGTTAGACCAGATCTTTAATAAAACTTGTCTCAAATTTGGCCAGTTGCATGTGTATAGGTAATCACTATATTTTTAAAATTCCACTTTGGAACTTTATTCACTTTTTAGTAAATGCGAATTGATAGGCTAAAAAGAAGCTTGCTAATCTCCAAATTTACAATTAACTCACAATCTTAATTATTTTGAAGAGTAGTGATTGATTTAAAATTCACTAATAGAAAATTAATTATTTTGAAGAGTAGTGATTGATTTAAAATTCACTGATAGAAAATACTTGGGATAACAAAAAAAAATTAAAAATACTTAGGAGTACTTTTTGGTGATCTATAAGTCTCAATTGATTTTTTTTTTATTTTTTTTCTGGTTTTATGTTTTTTTCTTTAAAAACTTTCTACAGTTTTTTGATAACTTATGAGGACAAATGGGTTCTAAAGACCTCATAGTCCCTATTGGATGTACCAAACTTTGCATACATTAGTTTTTTGATATTTCTGACGACAAATGGGTTCTCAACCTCATAGTTCCTCTGGATGTACCAATGCTTAAGGGTGAAGATTTCCACATTTTGGTACAAGATCAAAAATTCACCATTCTATGAATCTCTTTTATGCAACATCACCAAGAATTCACCATTTACTCCGTGAGCCTAAATTGAAAACTCAACTTGGCCTTATACTAGTTCATAACATGATACTCGTTTTTCGACATGTGCTTTGACAATTATGGAATCTGGTAAACTCTAATTACTCATAATATATGCCACTTGTTAAGAACCGAATTGAAGTTTGTTATTATGAACTTGTTATGTGAAACTAGAAATTAGATATGCAATCATTATAAACAAATATTTATGTGATTCAACTATTTCTGTTTACATCATTTAACAAGTAAAAATGCATAATTCAACAATAATCTTTTTTATGAATTTTGCCAATTTCTTAGTTCCTGGGATACCCTTTGAGTGAATTTTCTCCCAGTTAAAGTATTGCTCGTACAACAAAGACTCAAGCGTAAGACATGACTTAAACCCCTTGAAATTTTTACCCATTCAAGTCAACCTTAATTGGTTAATTGATGGTAATCTTTAAATAGATAAAAGAATAATAAGAAGAATCACATTCTTTACTCAAATTCATAAACAGTGTTTTTGAAAGGCATCTCTTATTTATCTGGACATCAAAATACTAGTAATAAACTAATAATCATCATCATAATAAGATTCAAAGTAGTCCATCTTCATTATCTTTATATGCATAGCGAGAGCTAACACAAGCATGTTGGGGTTTTGTTCTTCCACATAGCTCCACACTTGTAGCAAAACTCAAAACCACATCTGTGAAATCCATGAAGCAGAATACATGATCACAAATCAAACTGTTAGGCAAAACTTAATTAAGTTACTTCAGTTGTACAAGATCAAACTAAAATTGTACCTGCAAGTCATGTGATTGCAACCTTCAACACGTTCAATCATATGGCTGCATTTCGCGCACTGTCGCCATGAATTCCGAGTAGCCAAAGACTTGAGTTGTACGTCTTGGGGCAGAGGCTTATAAACACCACATGTCATGTTATAATGCCAGGGGACCTTGCAAATCACACAGAAAAACCGATGACATTCCGAGCATCTACAACTACAAGCACCCAAACCAATTTGTCGTTTTGACATCAACGACGAGCAATGGGGATATGGGCAATAAACTCTGTCTGAAACAGGAATAGAAGCTTCTTTTATTCTCTTGTGCATTGTCTCGATTAATTGAGATGGCAAGAATTTCTTACAACTCTCAAGAGAAAGCTCAGAGATACATCCTTGATGAGGACATTTAGGGAGCATGCCATTGAGCAACTTCGCTTCCACGTGCTTTCTCATACAAGAGAAGCAATAACGATGTCTGCATCCGTTAACAGAAAATATGAGATTAACATCAGTTTTCTGAAAACAGATGACACAAGTCTCTTTGACAGAGTTCCTTCCCTTGCTTTTGCTGTCCATTGTCTCTTCAGTTTTCTAGTAGTGCAAGTGTGCATGTGTTATTTATTAGCAAGGAAAGCAAACGACAGAACATAATTAAACAAGATAGCAATTACCATATTTTAAACCCCTCTACTTCCTAATATTTTATCCATTGAACCTTGAAAATGTTTTATCACATTCAACTACTCATGCATCAAAGTAATATTAATTATAAATACTATACATCTGCTAAGCATCCACTGCTCTTAAGGGTGTCAAGATGACATGACACTGATTCATTTATTCAACATACAAAAATAAGTTCTATATCAGCTAGTTACAAAGAAAATTAGCATCTTGCTTAGATTTCATAGCCCCATTGTTCTTGTTCTTGTTCATTCTTTTTTTTCATGTTTTTCTCTTTTTCTTTTATCGTTTTCTTGTTTTCACGTATTTTTATTTTCCCACTTTTCATACATTTCTCAATTTTTCAGTTTGTTATAGTTTTCCGCCATCTTCTTGTTATTCCATTTTGTTTTCAATTATTCAGAGTTCTCTCCATTTTCATATATTTTGGTTGTATCAACCCGCACGTTTATGGCCCAATAATGAACAGGTCAATCCTAATTAGTGTTAACAGGGCACTACACTAATTTAAAATCCGTAATACTATCCAAGCAGAACCAATGGAGAAGAAGCAAGCCAAGGAACATACAGATCCCAAAACATGCATAGTTTTTCCTTCAAAAATAACTTATCCAGTAGGTGATACATTAAACATTTCAGTAACCTAGTCAGTCCTTGGATAGATTTGATCTCTATCTTGAGAAATAAAAGCATGAACTTGTGACGCTCCTTCCACGACGGTGGGCATTTAGGGATCATGCCATAGACACAAGCAAGCAGTAAAAGATAAAACAGATTATATATACAAAATCCAGCTAAAGATTGTATTCCTCCTATGAGATATATACAAAAAAATGTCACAGCAAGACTTTAGGAAGAATAAATTCTGTATGGTACAATGTACAAATATTAAAACAGATAATCATCATCATCAGAACCAAATTCAGAATCAGATTCAAATCGGAGAAGATCGTCTTCTTCATCTCTATCTTCGTCATCCCATATATTATCCTCATCCCATAGTGGACACGAACATGTTGGCTTTTTGTCTTTCCACTCAGCTCCACAGTTATAGCAGAACTCAAAACCACATCTGTAAACACATTAACAAACATAATGTCAAAATGCATTATACATCGCAACTCAAACTGTTAGACGACGTCACTTCAGGATCCAGATTGTAAGACTGGTACTATACCTGCAAGTCATGTGATAGCAGCCTTCAGCAAGTTCAATCATATGACTGCATTTCACACACTGGCGCCATAGATTCCTAGTAGCAAGAGACTTCAGTTTCACATCTTCTGCCGGAGGGTTAGGATTCATCTTTTTGTAAATATGACATGACATGTTACTATGCCAGGGGACCTTGCAATTAATACAGAAAATGCTCCTACATTCCAAGCATTTCCGAGCACCAGTAATGGCAGAACCAACAATTTCTTTTTTGGAATATTCAGAAACGTCATGGTTTGACATTAATGCCGAGCACTGGGGATATGGGCAATAAACTTTCTCTGTAGCAGGAATAGCTGCTTCTTTTTTTCTTTGGCGCATTGTCTCTGCCAATTTAGATGTCAAGAACTTGCTAGAGCTCTCAACATCAAGCTCAGTCTTACAGCCTTCATGAGGACACTTAGGCACCATGCCATGAAGCAACTTTACTTCCACATGTTGTTTCATACACGAGAAGCAGTAACGATGTCCACATCCTTCAATGGAAAATATGCGTCGAACATCAGTATCCTCTAAACAGATGACACATGTCTCATTAACAGTGTTCTGACAGTTCGGTTCGACAGGTTTAGTGATCTGAGAAACTATTGCATCTCTTGCAAGTTTAAATGCAAATTTTATATTATTACGTGCCACGAGAGTGGAATTGCAATATGTAAATTTTTTTTGAAGAACAGACACCTGATTTACTAACATGGCAACCTTGCGCTGCCTTGCTGGCCATCTTCCAGAAACCTGCATTGCATAATAAATATCACAGAATTGAAAATTATCCACACACGCACGCAAAAGAAAAAAAAAACAAGAAGCAACACTAGAAGAGCTCAGCACAAGTTCTTCAAGGGGAACTGAAGTACTGAAAAGTTGAAGTGGAGTACATAAAAAGAAATCCACACATTTCAAATCCAAAAGAACAATCAACTGGAGAAAACTAGCAAATATTAACATCATAGTACTCAGTCCAATCAAAGAGCTGCTAGGCAAGCCGAGTACAAACACATTAAGAACGCCCTTTGGCTTTCAATGAACAAGACAGACATAACATTTAGTAAAATAAAAAAATATACATACATAGATACAACAAATGGATGCCAAATCCGGAAAACCACATGTATTTTAAATTTCATTGTGATTTATATAGAGAGTGTGTCGTGAACGTGCTGTTACGATTCCTTAGTCTATTAGGATTATTAGCTACTATTTATTATTCCTTGATGACGAAGTCTACTAGGATCAGTTTTATTTAGTATTCCTAGTTTGCTGATGCTTTCTGTTTTCCTAGTTAGTTACTGTTTTCTATCTCCTAAATAGTTGTTGTCTACATGCACGGCACCACTAGTTATGATTATTCCTATTTCGTAATTTATTCTCTACCATTTGAAGAGAAGATCACTAATAAAATATCAATCAATTCAACAAATCCAACTGAAATCCAACTAAACTTAAGAGATCGTGGAGTTATCTCTTACGGAGAGCCTAACAATTCCGAGATCTTCCATTTCAACAAGATAGGTAATGGAAGGAAGACTTTTAAGCATTCTTTCCTAAATGGCCATCTACAAATCTGATCCGGAGAAGGACAAGGCCAAGATGAGGCAAAACAACAAGATATGTCGGCACGATTGGATGCACTTTCTCGAAAGATCAATACTAGTCATACCAATGATAGAAATTCAGAAGCAGAGAGTAACCACCTGCAAATTAATACCAATGACAAAGGTACTTTTGTTCGAATGAAAACTTGACTTTCCAAAGCATGACGAAGAAGTGGGCTTGGCATCGTTCCACTTAGACGGTGATCCACAATTATGATTTATCAAACTGAAACGAGATAAACTCCACCCTTCTTGGGACAAGTTAAATGAGCACTGCAATTTGCGGTAGGGTCCACCAATTCGAAGCAACAAATTGGGTAAACTTACCAAGCTGAGATAGACGGGGACTATGGAAGAATACCCAAAACGGTTTGAGCAGTTGGCTGCCCAATATGATGCATTATCATCACAAGAGCAAGTTGAGCTAGCCTTGAGTGGGCTTAAGGATTCTATTGGAGTTGAGGTGGAAATACAAAAACATATTTACAAAGAACGACGAATTGGCCATTTCAAAAAAGCCAACCAAAACAACGTCAAACAATTACAATTCACGAGGGTAAACTTCCTGTGTCAAAAGACTGGGACAGGAAGATACGGAGGAGCGTCAAATCAAAGGGATTTGTTATATTTCTGACGAAAAAAATATTGCTAGGCATAGACGCAAGAAATTAATTTTTTGGTCGAGGAGCACAAATCAGATATCGAGGAGGATGACAAGGGATGACGATACAATTTCATGTGCATGAAGTCATGCACATTTTCAAAGGGGAAGGCAGTGTCACAAATCTGCTGTTGCAGTTCCTTATTCACTATTGTCCTCAGTCGATTAGGATTAGTTATTAATTAATATCCTTAGATCTCCTAAGTCTTCGCTGTTGTTTTCTAGTTCCTAGTCCGTTAACCCTTTTCTAGTTCCTAAATAATTACTGCCTATATGCACCACTAGTTAGTATTATTCCTATTTTGTAATTTTGTCTCTTCTATTTAAAGAGGAGATCATTAATAAAATATCAATCAGTTGAAAATGATTGCAAATCCAAATATCCTTAAGAGATCACGGAGTTCAGCTCCTAACAACTCCGACATTTGGGGGGGGGGGGGGGGGGGGAGGAGCCACTTCTACAAGATAAGAGACAACGGAAAGACTTTTTAACTTCTAAGCATTCTTTCCTAGAAAATTCTAAGGTACAATGCCCCATAACTAGACCTCAAAACCGTGTTCATAACAATGTGACAACAAGCAAGTAAGCACTCAATTCACAATGCAAAATCTACAATTACTTCACTCATATGCCAGTTTACAGGATTCAAGTAAAAGCAACAAGGTCCTGTTCTTTATGACTGAAATTTAGTGAACTGCATGCTACTGAACTAATACTCGACGAGCACAACACAAGAATGACAATTTCAATTTAACAAGAAGTACAAAACTTACAAATTGATAAAGCGGTTTGTAATCACAATAAACCGTGACCCTTTTCAGCTCCAAAGCAAGAGCAGCATTAAGCCCTTCAATCAAAGCCTTAGCTTCAGCCGCCTGTCGGGACAATCCATTCCCAATCAATGGCTTACTAACCTCAAACACCAAATTACCAACCGGGTCACAAATTGCAACCCCAATCCCACCCAACACCGCCTTTTCGCCCCTAAAAACCTCTTCACTCGCCAAACCCTTAAAATACAATCCAAAAACAACACTCCCATTATCCTCCCCCACATCTCTAGAAGTTCCCTCCCCATAAGGTTTCTCAAAATGATCACCCCATTCTTCCCAATCATCATCAGGGATCCTCGAAATCTCGCGGGCCAGTTTCTGATCGTGGATTCGACGGTCAAGATCTTCCCTCATTCGACGCATTTCGAGTTCTGATTGTTTCTGATCAGTGAGTAGTTGTTCAAGTCGGTCGAGTTCTTCCGAATGGAGGGCAGGGACGGTGACCCTTTTTTCCGGCGGAGAGGTTTCCGGCGGCGGAGCTGAGGAGGAAGACGGGAGGGCGGCGACGGAGGCATTGATGGCTTCTTGGAGTTGGAGGTGGAAAGCGAAGTCGAGGTCTGATTCGAGAGATTCGGCCGCCGTGAGTTCACGGCGTTGCTCGGAGAGGATGCAGTGGAGATCGTCGGCGGCAGCCATGTACGGTGGTTAATGCGGTGAAGTGAAGTTTCCGATGTAGTGTTTTGAAGAGAAGTTATGACTCTTCAATATACACGACCCGATAACGATTCAATTCATTATTGCCGCTAAAAACGATTCACTAGTGTTAAAAAGTTAAATACAATGTAAATGTTACTAATTACAAGTATTGTAACTTACTCTAAAAAATAAATTATTACTAAATACACTTAGAATATTTAGTTAATATTATTGTCCACCGTAATCTTTTGACGGAATGTGGTGTTAACTCGAAACTGGAATTACGCGTTTCGAAGGAGAATTGAAAATTGGAAAACCGATATCACTAACATTGGCTGACACTTTCTTTTAAAACCAAACTCAACAAGTCCGATTTTAGAAAAGTGATTGATGAGCCATCACTTCATTGTTTGAATAATAATTTGCACAAAATGTCCAAAAGTTCATGACTTTCTTACATTGCGCAACCTACCAATTTGCAATAAATATACAATTTAGAGACTATTAGACATTATGCCACTAATAAAAGAAACTAACTAACGCAATTTGTGACATCTTAAGTCAACAGTCTATGTCATCTAGTTAATATGACACGTTTAACAAAAAGTCAAGATTTTATTGTGTTACATAATCAAAGTCCTATCATCAAAGTCAATATGACATGTCATAAAAAACTAACACCATTCCTCAAATTTTATTTCCCAACTTTATAAACCACATGTATGCTTTTACAAATTTTGAAACCACTTTCCCCTAACTGCAAATCCGAAAAATCACAAGAGTTTTATTTGTATTTTGTGATAAAAAAAATATTTGTAAAATATATGTGCCAGAGTAAATAAGTTTTGAAGAACTATAAGAGCGACCGACCAATTTCAAATTATCCATTATCGATAAACTGTTTTAAGGTGTACCCAATATTGTAATGGAAGAGGGTGTCGGACTGTCCATTGGCCCAACCTTAAGCCCACGATTGAAGGTCTAAAGTCTAGCCTTGCAAGACCCCATTTTAAACCCTATCCATTCTAAATCCAAACTTTAGTTATAAAGAAATCATCACTCAAAGACCTTGAATTTCAGGGTTTTAGTTTTTCATACACATGACTTAGCTAACAATTCTTAATAAGTACATCTATAAAATAATAAGCTTTCTTTCAAAAATAAAAATAAAAATAAAAATATAATAAACTTAATCAAGAAAAATAAAATAAAAGGACCAAAGACTTAAATATGCTTCTTTTTCAATAACTACAATAATGATAGTAACTAATATATTTATTTGGCTCACTTTCTTTGTTTTATAAAATTTGTAAAGAGCATGATTCAAAACTTGGATCTCCACTCACGCATTGGTGAGTATACCAATTGAGTTAAAGCCAATTGGTATATTTGGCTCATTGATTCAGTTTATGGTAGGTTTTGTGAAATGAGTTAACAATTTAATCCAATCGATGTAATATAAATAAAATTTAAGATAAATTCTGATGAGACAAAGCCTTATGGTGAGACAAGCTCATTAATTATATGGTGAGATAGGGTCAAACTACGTTGTTTTGATGCTAAGTTAAATGGAAGAAATGCGAAAAATATGTTGTAGGAGAATCAAATCTGCGTTGCAGTATCAACACTATGGTGTCTTACCGCTAGGCCAATCCACGCTCTCTAATTACTTCACAGTTCGCTTCTATATAAACTCTTTGTTTATATTAATTTAGGTGTGGGCTATGGTCATTTTGTTTTTTCCTTACTGTGTCTATACTTTGTCTTTTTCATCATTGGATTAATTTTTAACTCATGATCCAATGGTTGACAAAACAAAGTAATGGTTACTTTGTGAAAAACAAAGTGACCATAGAATATCTCATTAATTTAACATAACCAACTAAATTCAACATAACTATGCCCTAAATAACACAATTCCTAGAAGAAAAAAGAAAAAACATACACATCTATAATTAACCAACTTAAAAAAAGTTTAGAATATTGAATCTTACCTCCCCTAAGAAATACCACTATTTTCTCTAGGGGTGAGCATGGATCGGTTCGGATCAAAAACCGAACCGAACCGAATTGATCCTAACCTAACAAGAAAAAATTTTATTATCCTAACCAATCCAAATTTATTTCGGTTCGGATCGGATTTGAACCGAAATAATTCGGATTGGTTCGGTTAGGTTCGGATAAAAACCAAATTGAAAATTTATTAGTTTTTTTTTCTATTTTTTTACAACTAATAAAAAGTTTAATACTAATTATGTTAATTCTAAGTCAATAGTATTTAACATTTGTATTAAATTATGGTTAATAGATATTGTTAGGTTATTTTACAAAACAAAACAAATAAAAGATATTAAAAAAAATTAATATATCATATAAAATACTAAAATTTAATAATATTATATTGTAGTTCGGATTGTTCGGTTTGTTCGGTTTTCATCCAAACCAAACCGATCCGAACCGAAAACCGAATTACTCCAAAAATGAAATCCTAACCTAACCAAACAAAATATGGTTCGGATTGGTTCGGTTTGGTTCGGATCGGTTTTTTCGGATTTCGGTTTACGGTTCGGATTTGCTCACCCCTAATTTTCTCTAAACAAAATAAAATAACAAATGCCACTAATAATGGTTAATTTATTTTATTTTATGGATTTGGATTCTCTCGTGTATTGCATAGACAAGAGAGGATTTGTTAACTAAATCTTTGCTATTTATTGAGACTCAAATTATATTTGTCTTTGTGGGGGAAAAGTACTATGTAGGTAAAGATAATAATAGTTATGATTTCCCGCCATGCAAAAAAACTTTTGAATTTAAGCCTAGGTTTGATTAGTTAAGTAGATGTAGACATTCATTCTCTTTCAAATGTAAAAAAGAAAATCAACTAAATTAGAAGAAGTGTGTCTAGATGTTAGTTATATGGCAATAATATAACAAATTATCCTGATTGAAATACTTTTTGAGTGGCAAGCCAAACATGGCCTACAAAATATATAAATAAATTCAATGAAAGAGGGCAATTAACTCCTCCTTTTGCATGATATCCAAATTGATGGATTCTCACTTCTCATATAAATAAATAATGTAAACCCAAATCCAAGCAAATCATGATTTTACGCGTTGAAAGAAAAACAAAGAAAGAAAAAGAACACAAGTGTGTGTGATTGTGAAGAGGTTTAGAGTGATATGACTGAAAAATTGGGGGCTAATAATGATGATATCAATAAGAAAAGGGCAAAAACTTTGAATGATATTAATAATGGATATGCATGAACCCGCACGGGACTAACAACTATATATTAATATTAAACCCACTTATCTATCAATATTTGTCAATTGTCCTTTTGCTTTCCTTTTAGCATTTTACATTGTCAAGTATAATGTAGTTAATTTGAGGGTAAAAGCCTCTGAACTTTGATCAATACAGTATAGTTTAGATATCCACTATTGTAATGTTGGCTGAAATGATATTCCAAGCAAATTTCAAATCTTGAAAGTTTCAATTTTGATATCATATATATCTATCATTTGGTTAATAAAAAGAAATGAATGTTTAAAGAAGAAAAAGAATAATATGGATAATTTTAAAGATAAAGATACAAGAAGTGACTATAAGAGATGACAATGGAATATGAATAAAGTGAATCACACATCGGAAATTGAGTGAATAAAATTGGAACTTATAAGTTACATGTGGATCCAATACACACATGTCGCATTTTAAGGCCGTGCGATCCAATGATTATGTATTTGGACCTGTTATCACGTAATATTTTACAAGACACGTGAACCAATGGTTGTTTAGTTTAAAGCCACGTAGGACAAAGAAGCTATGTTGAATAGTCTTAGTGTCCACGTAGACGTGCGTTGAATAGTCAAAGCTATGAGGATATCTCTCCTACGTGGACTATATTTCTCTGTTAGTCTCCTGATTCGATTAAGAGAGTTCAAGCTAATTAGGACTATGATCGTTAGCCTAAATAGGCGTGATTCAAGATATGTCCTAATACAACTAGGATTCAAATTCCATCAATCTCTCGAGAACCGCCACTTTATGTATTTTTCCCTTGAACATCCTATCTTCGGGCGTGGGGACAGCACAATCGAAATCCTTTAGGTAAGAGAATTTCTTTTTTAGGGCACGAAGTGCCTCAAGCGTGTCAATTTTTGACACTTCGTGCGGCAGGGCTGTTTTCCATTTGCCCTGATCTGGATGTGGGGTTCGAGGGGGCATTTGGATTGGTGGGTTAGGGTTACGAGAGGTTGTATTTAGGGCGAGGTTGATGCGATTTTGCTCAAGCATCCGAGGTGGAGAGAGTTCCTCCTCAGACCAGTCCATTATTGTCTCGCGACGGTGATGGTTGAGTTCTGGGTCTGGGGATTGAGAAGTTTCGTTTGAAGAAGAAGGGTTTTGTGATGTAGAAGCCATTTTTGGTATAGAATCGAGAAAGAGAAAAGTTGCAGTTTACTTACGATTAGGATGAGCTAGCGGAAATCTGGAGAATGAAGATGCAAAGATACTCGAAGATTTTTTAAAGTGTGAGGAATGAGGTAGTTTTCGTTGATATTTATAAGCGGAATGAGATTTTTGAAGCACAAAACCTTTCGTTTGCTTGGAGGGAAGTTATGTTAAGAACCACGCCTGATGATAAGTGTGGCAATTCCAAAGGCAGCGTGCAAAGTGGGTGTGGTTGGACTTAATGGTGAGAGACATTGGGCTAATACCCAAACTTGAGGAATGGGCCTGTATAATGGGCTGCAAGTATTATTTGTTTGAATTTAACTAGACATAAGCCCTGCAAGGGCTTGTTTATCCTTTTGGGGGGGCTTCTGTTATCACGTAATATTTTACAAGACACGTGGACCAATGGTTGTTTAGTTTAAAGCCACGTAGGACAAAGAAGCTATGTTGAATAGTCTTAGTGTCCATGTAGACGTGCGTTGAATAGTCAAAGCTAGGAGGATATCTCTCCTACGTGGACTATATTTCTCTGTTGGTCTCCTGATTCGATTAGGAGAGTTCAAGCTAATTAAGACTATGATCGTTAGCCTAAATAGGCGTGATTTAAGATATGTCCTAATACATCTAGGATTCGAATATATGATCAAACTACTATAAATACATGGGATTTTCTACAATCTAAGGTACATTATTCTTGACTCAAGCTCTGAGTTAATTACTTTCCGATTACAAGTTCACTACTGACTTTAGCATCGGAGAGGGGTCGCCGGTCAGCGGCCTCCTTTAGGCTAACGTTTACTATTTTACAGTTACTATAGCTTACGTGGATTCAAGTTACAGTTTCAAGGTAACAGGACCAAAGCGAAAAATATATGCATGGCATTGGATAAGGGTGTTACAATTGCAATTTCTGAAATCTACCCTTTTTATTGTTAGTTGTTAGAGGATATTTATCATGTTTTGGTTCATAGTAATATTGCACATAATATTCAGGGCAGATCTTGAGGTTTTGGAGGCCCTGGGCGAAGTATAAAATTGGGGCCCCCAATAAACAAAATATGGCTTTAAAATAAATTTGTTGCACTTAAAAAATGAACTAATACGAATATTTCACTTGAAAAAAACATTATTTAGCTATGAAGTTTCTTATATGAAGCGGTGTCTCCGAATATTTTTAGATACAAGGTTACCAATACATTCTAACATATTTTCTCGATACGTACAATGACTAAACTATTCAATCTTTCGTGACACTCACAAATTCAAATAATGTTCCAACAATTTTAACTTTGAAAAAGTGCAATGTAATTTGTAAATATTTGGAATAACAATATGATATTTTGATAAAACAAAAAACTTCAACTAAGTCACTTGTCAAAGTCGTTTGTAATACTTCAATTTTTGAAAAAACATCATTCGAATCAAACCTAAACATTAAAAGTCGTTTGCAATACTTCCATTTTTAAAAAAATATCATTCGAATCAAAATCCGACCATTCAAAGTTAATTGCAATACTTCCATTTTTGAAAAAAAAACATCATTCGAATCAAAACCCGAACATTCAATTTAATAAAATGTATGTTCTTTAAAAAAACTAAACTGAACATAATTAACTTAATTGAATTAACGAACTAAATTTACTGAAACGATTGAATGTATGATAAATTTTGCTGAATTTTTTTAAACTAAATTTTGTTGAATTGATTGAAAGCCTAATAATTTTTGCTGAATTTTCTTAATTTACTGTAACTTTATTAAAGTGACTGAATTTTAATGAATTTAAGTAAAATAGAACAAATCCTTACCCCCTTTAGAAAAAATCTAAAATATTTATACATGTAAATTTGGAGCCCTCTCGATTTTTGGGCCCTGGGCGGGTGCCCCTCCTACCCATGCCCAGGGACGGCCCTACAAAGAATAGAAGTCAAAATAAATTTCATAAGTGAAACAAATTCAATAAAAGTCAAAATCAATGTGCAAAATCGGTAGAAAAAAAGTCAAAATCAGTCAAAATCAAAGTACCTTATACCGCAACCAATACAAGGTGTTATAATCTTCTAGATGGATAACTTTGTTTCTAAGGAAACGAAATAGTTCAACAACCGACAAATCTCCCATATCAAAGTAGACACTATTTATTTTATCCTCAAAGGGGCCAAGATCAGTGCCAAACTCAACTCTATCCGACCATCCTTGAAATGATACAGATGCCTTAATAGAGACTTTTCCTATACCTACACCAAGTTTTCCATGATTTTTCTGCGCAACATTCTCTATAGAAGAGAGTCTTTGAACATCGGTAAGGATAACAATATGCATAGGTAGCAAGACTACCGGGCTGACAAAAAAAAGAGAAAGTTAGCTCATAGATATTCTTTACTATTTCAAACACAAAGAAGAAACAAAAACAATTACCAATCTGTATCAACTTTCTGGAGGCAATCGAGGAAATGTTTCATATCATTCGGTGCATGGTCTATAGAAGAACCAAATATTTCAACAATGACCTTCCGTAAGCACAAAAAATCATTTTTGGCATAATTTTTTGTCTCCCGAGTTCTTTTCATGTCGACCCAATTATAAAACACAACCTCACCATCTTTCACAACAAGATTTGAAAGTGAAAAACCAAGAGAAAACTTGTTAAGACTATACAAAGATACTACGGTATCTACCAGAATCTTAAAGTAAGATCTATATATTTCAGGAGTGCGATAAGCAATATAAAGAGGTTCGCTGTGACTCACAGAAAGATCCAAACCTTTCATTTCAAAGGGCATAGAAGGTTTGATATTCTTACTAGATAGAAGAGCTAAAACTGAAGCCAATATGGCATCATACCTATCGTAAAAAACGTAGCCAGAAGTCCTATCAATTTCTAAGATTCTAAGTTGACTAGGAAACTGGGAAATTTGAACCTTAATTCGGTGTATATTCTCCATACTTATGTCGACTCTCACAAACTTCTCAAACGTGTCATCAAAACTGACAAATCTAGGACCATTTTTCACCTCAATAGCTTCTGTGTATGTATCTAATGTGTATTTTCTAGAAAATGACTTTTAACTATTTCATTCTTTTGACTAGATTCAGACCTTTTCCTTTTCAGATTTTTTTTGGAACCTGCAAAACAAAATTGAAAACACACAATAAAAAAAACCCAAACAATAGAAAGAAAGAAACCATACTCAAACAAAACAATTGAAAACAATAAATCCAAGACAAAACTACAAAAAAACGTACTCTTCCTATCGTGGTAACTCACAAACTTAGATCCCATTATACCTTTTCATCTGGTCCAGCAAATATGCATAACTTAGTTCCTAAAAAAACACAAGATTCATAGCATAAAAGAGCCGAGTGACATGTTTCAATGATTGGACACATTGTATGTAAGACAATGACAAACTAAAATCCTAAGCATATATAATAAGAGCATCAAATCCTAGGATAGACTCAATTTCAGATTCAAGTAGCCTTGATTAAAAGGAGAAAAACATCAAAGAAAAAAGAATATCCCTTGGCCGAAACCTGAGAGGAGTTCATGGCATGTAAATTTTCGAAATTTGGAGAAGAAGAGAAGAATGTACTTACCGGTGGAAGAAGAAGCCATTAGATTCGAAGGAAAGCTTGAAATCGCAAATTGTTAATGGAGGAAGGAAGATGACCGTTCGAATAGAGGAAGCAGGGACTAGTGGAAACCTAATAAGCCCCTCCCGTTTGAATAGATGATTTTTTGACTACCTTATATTTGACTACCGGTTTTTTTTATACAAAATGATTTATTCGAGTATTTTTAAAATGCAAAATAACTAATTATAATGTACATATCGATATATTCTAACATAATCCTCTCATAAAGTGAAAAAACATTTCTTATGACATCGATGATATTAAATAAATTTTTCACAATTTTAATTTTTTTTTAACATATGTAATGGTCACTATTATAATAAAGTAAACTCGAAAACTAAAGAAAATATTTGGATTTCATTATGATGTTTTGACAAACTTGAACACTTCAAGAGTTGACAACAAGTTATTTGGTAAAATCTTTTGCAAACACTTTCATTTTTTATTCATTACAAATTTATTTTAACGAAATATATGCAAAGAATTCAAATGACTTCAAATTTTTTGAATTACGTGAAAACTCCGGATGTGAGTGATGAAAAATTAAAAGAGCTCATGCATATACAAGTAATACACAGACAAATTGGGCCTCTATTATTTTTGGGCCCTAGGCGGACACCCCTCCTGCCCATGCCCAGGGACAACCCTGATAATATTTAAGCCATCTAGATTCTCGAGGACAACAATGATCCTTACAATTGTTTCAAATATTTACGGATTGCAATTTCTTCAAAATTGCGTAAGTTTCAAGAGGTAACATCTATGATTTGCTAGTTTGTGTAGCTCAATACGAATGGTTTCATACGGAATGAAACAATTACAACAACACCAATTAATTTCTATAAGGCCATCGTTTCTCTTGATAACTAGAAAAGGCAAAACTCATTGTTGGTCCTTCCTAGCAACATTGTCAATTGGTTTGTACCGTCGCAGGGATGTGTTAAACTTAACATCGACGTTGTTGTTTTTGCTTAAGCAACTCTTAGTTGTGTATTGCAAAACTTATCTATGGGTGTTTGGTTATCTATTGCTCATCTGTTTATTTATAACATGTTTGCTGTTGGTTCGTAATTTAGTCTCTATTAAGAAAAAAAAACTCACTGCAACACAAATACTTGGCCTCGATATAGAGAGATTCTAGAACACTCTTGGAGTACGATACTCCCTTAATTCGATTATATTTTCTATTAATACCGTAAATATAGCACCAACTCGTCATGTTTTATATTTTCATACTAGTATGAAGTAGTATCGTATTCTGAGAGCACTTCAGATCTTTTTCTCGATATAAAGTAAAATAATGACCATGGTTATTAAACCCGGCCCGGCCGATTCAACCGGTTTGACCCGAAACTGGAAGGTAAACCGAGCTGAAGGTCCCTATTTTTTCACAAAACTAAAACCCGCTAAAAATCCGGTGAACCGGCCGGTTGAACCATCAATCCGGAAACCTGGTCACGGTTCACCGGTCTAAATGGGTAAAAAATAGCTGTCATAATAAGTCCTAAATTAACTCAATTATTTTTAACACCTAAATCTCAATAGTCTTTCTAATTCAAATTTTGCTCTTCTATGAATCCCATGTACTTTTGTTCTCTAGGTTTTTTTTTTTTCAAGTATTTCATTCATCATTTTTCAATATATTGCTATTATTAAAATTTTAAATTTTAAATTTATTATGTTTGGAGGTCAAATATAATTCAAATTGTTAGATTTTTACTAGAGTTATTGACGCCCGGTTTAACCCCAATTCAACTCCGGTTGAACCTTAAACCCTTATTAACCTTTTAGCTCTTCCGGATCTTTGACCGGGCCGGGTTTGACAACCATGATAATGACCATGGCAAACTTTTGTAAGAAAAAATAAAACGTTTCAGCAGATCAATCAAAGAAGTTGAAAAGCCAGTTCCAATCGATGGGCCTATTGGACGACACGAGGTGTGCTGGTCAGGGCCGGAGCCAGGGGGAGTTCACCCAGGCGGACGCCTAGGGCCTCAGGGGCCTCATAAATCTAATTCATTGTACTACTAACCCGTTATATATGTATTATTATTTTAAAAATATAAACTATACCTCTCAATATGAAGTGTTGTATTATAATTTAACTAGAGCAAGTTGAGAGAAATGGAAGATGAGAGAATGAAACATGTTTGTGCTCTAGTTGAGATTTTTAAAAAATATGGAGACGATTTAAATATTTTAACTGCTCAGAAAATTATTACGAGATAACTTATCTAAATCAATTTAAGTGATAGAATACATCAATAATTTACATCTTGCTTTTCTTAATGCTTGAGTTCCTTACATGATCATATTGACTATAGCGGATACATAGTTATTGTCGAAAGAAGTTTCTTGAAGTTAAATTTAATAAGAATGATCTTCGTACAACTATGTCATAGGAGTATTGAACGGTTTGACCATATTGTCAGTTGAGAAACAAAGTTTAGCTAAACCGAATTATATTTAATTAAAGATTTTGCACATATAAAGTGAGAAGAGTAATAGTTCTTAACTCTAGGTTTTTTATTATTTGATTTTATTTGTTATAAGCAGGTTTTTTATATGGGATTTGTTATAACCAGGTTTTTTATATGGGATTTGTTATAAGAAGGTTAATATATGATTATGGCTTCTAGTTAATATTATACCACTCGTTTTACTATTTGGTATTTGTTTTTTATAAAAGTTTAATAAATTTTATATTTGTTAAAATAATACAAGAAAAAAAAAAACTAGCCTAGGGCCTCCAAAATACTGGAGCCGGCCCTGGTGCTGGTCGTATCCTATCATCACTTTACATAGTGGACATGCTCGTCCAAGAGAGATTTGTGCTTGTCCAAGAGAGATTTGTGCTTGTCCTTGCTAATTAGTCTGTCGTCGCTCGTCCTGTCTATCCTATAGTTGTCTATCTCCGTCACCAAGAGGAGGGTTTGCACCATAAAGTGGTACAGATCCACCAGTCTCCTAAAAAAAGGTCAGTGTTTTGAGATCGTTCAACACAAGAAGAAGCAGAAGATTGAGCATTCGCATAGAAAAATAGTGATCAAATAAAGTCCGTTTGTGCCGGTCCGGGTAAAGCTACCTGTAACATGAATATCAAAGAAGTGGTGAATTCATATTGTTGTTTTGACAAGGGTAAAAAATGGGAATAAGATTCCAAATAATTTTTTTATTTTTTTTTGTATGTGACTTTTTCATACCATTTCTTCATCAATTCACTAACTCGAAATGGGTCTCGGTTGATAAGAAGAAAAACAACCAAAATTTCATGCGAAAAAACTAGCTAATTATCATCCTTCAAGGTTAAATACGGTTAGAGTTATAATTAAAAACATCATGTGCAAATCACGTGAAGTTGACGGCTAACGAGTTAACAACAAATGTTGTTACCTGTCGGCAACCAAATTGTTAGGTTTACTTCTCTTCATTTTATAAATTCTCCCAATGAGACAAAATCTAATTTTTTTCCTGATTTTAGTATTTTCTTTGCCTAAAATAGACAACTTTTTAGGGAACTTTTGTTTGTTTCTTTGAATGTATTGGGGTGTGTTAGCATCATAGTATGTTTCAAAGTCAAATTAACAAAATCTTAAGACTATATATTTTCACACACATGTTAATTGGAAACTTGTTTGCAGATTTGTCAAAATTTGAACTGGAATCAAGGATTTTAATCCAACATCTAACTATAGTCCCTTCACGTACCAGGTGCTTTAAATGTGGCTAATTCATATATAGATGTATCATGTTAGTTAAGTTTTCTATGCAATCTAACAAAAACATGATAAATAAACTCATGTTAGTTTAATAGATTCTATTCAAGCGTGGGCGAAAAACATAATATTAAACTCATGTTAGTTTTTGTATATAATATATATTAATTATTTCAGACTAGCAATTTTTAGTATAATCCAATCATTCTAATCGTTTTTCACCAAATACCATTAGTAGAGGCTTTGATTAGTATAAACTCCTAAAATAGTTATGTTGCCGATATTTTTGAAATAATGATAATTTCGAACTTGTCACGTGCTCTTTTGAGTGTGTGTACATCAAAAAAGGTAATTTACAGTTAATGTGGATGGTTAAAGTTATGAAAGATGGTCAACACAACCTTTATCAACATCTAAAAGGACAAAATTTCATGGCCCTTCACTCCCTATGACAAGATCACAATTGCTTTTGCCCGAACAATTGAGATGTAAGGCCATGTTCTTTATGCATTATCAGTAATTGATTTCAGTTCACTTCACTTCAGTAATTTCCCTTCAGTAAATGCACTTCAGTTCAGTTCAGTAAATTTCAGTCATAAAGAATATGGCTTAATAAGTAAATATCTACATTGATGCACTATGTGTATATTATTGATCAAGACATTGAGCACTTATGGAGTGTTGTCATTGAGTCTCCGCTAAGCATATGCCTTGGAGAAGAATTATTAGTTGGTTAGGAAGAAGAGTGTCCGACAAATCTCAATTGGCTTGGCAGGGTTGTTTTCTCCGTGACTGTGTATCAAGTCTGGTTGGTTAGGATTAGATTTTACTTCCAAAATGCCAAGTTTGATTGTGACCAAGTCATTTCATGGTTCGAATCAGCCTTTCTACCCTCGAATTTCTTCCTTCTGCTTTCTCTAAAGCATGGAAGTGATTTTAATCTTGTTTCTACTGCAGATAAGAATACTTTTATGTAGTGTAAACAAAAACATTAACAAAGGATTGATAAATGTTGACTCTATGTGTGTCACTAGAGTGCCAATTATGCTTTTAAAAAAACAAGGAGTCCCAAATTATTATCATTAATGTAAGTATGCACAAATCATAGATTTTTCATCTTTAAAATATTGTGTCTAAAAAATAGAATTACATAGATTTGTTTAGGTGGCATTAGTATTTATTTAAGTGGTATTAGGTACTTAAGTTTAGTTGTTAGTAGAAAAAAAGAAATAGTGGCAATAAAATTTAATAACTTAGTATGACAAAATAGAAAAAGACAAAAAGAAATAACTCATTTTCTCACAGAGTTTAAAACAATGGGTAAGCAATAGTATTGTTGTTCATCTTTTGAAATATGTAATGTAATGAACAACCAAAAATAAATAAATTATGAATTTAATTAATCAAGTCAAATCCTAATGGGAACAAAGACTCCAAAGCTAAACTTTTTAATTTTCGTTCCAATTTTTCCCAGCAATTTTTCACGCCTACAATAATTTCTGTCTTTACCATTAGTACAACGTAGATAAATAAACTTCTAGAGTTTTTCCATTCATTAATATTAACATTGTTATGTAAAATGTATATTCCTAGTTTGATGCCTTATTTTATCTTTAAATTTATTTTTTCAGGGAATTTCTTATTTTCTAAATGTCATAGTTAGGAGTGATCATATAACAAGGTAAATAATTCAAAATTCCCTAAATATAACTAAATACGATTATTAATTGTCGATTGCACACATTTTATTTGCTAAATTGCATCAATAATTGTTGTATATGTATAATGTGTGACATACAAATACGAGCAAGAACCAACCTGTAGCTGAATGCATGTATCACCAACAGCAACATACAAGCCATTCAACATATATATTCATAACAAGGATGGACAACTTGCTCATCGTAGCTCGAGTCAAGGTTGTTTTAGAACAAAACATTTCCACATTAGACCAAACTATTTGTTGCTCTTCGGATTTGAGCTAGACACTTGCCTCATCAGCCTTTACTCAATATATCCAACAATTTCTTCTTTTTACCTATGAACTCCTTCACATGCTATTATAATTTAATTCTTATTTTATTTGAACCGAAACTGAAGTACCCTTCAAACAAGATCCAAAACAAATTACCGTACTAATTGATCCGGTAATTCTTACTATATTCCGTTTTATGTTATTATCTTTATCTATTTTCCTAAAATAATTTGCTTTCCAGAGAGAATGATTTTCCTTTTGAATAGTTTTTTTTATTGAAAATAAAAATAAATGTTGATAGTCAATATTAAAGTAGAAAATATGAGCAGAGAAATTCTTGTTTGTCAATAGAAATAACAGAAAGAAGGTGAGAATAATATTTTGTTATCTTGTTATTTTATTTCTTGAAACTGATAAGACATGGCGTTATCAGTAATTTGTCATTTAGGTGCACAACAAAACCAAGAAAAAGAAGATATAAATACAACACCGCGGGTTTATTTTGAAACACTACTATTTAACATTAAAATACATATATAGAAACAAAAGGCCAAAATCTATGTAGCTAGATGGAGGTGAAATGACTGAAATCAACATTATCTCGACACTGGAGCTAACACATATATAGCTACATTGCTTGGAATTTGTATTTATTGCCAAATGAAACTGTTGAGCAAATCATCATTAATTTATTTGTCAATTTTAAAGAATGGTCAAGATTATACATATTTGCACACATTTACTCTTCTAAGGTTCAGAAAAGCCATCTTCTATTTATTTGAAAATATTACATTATTTCATATTTATTAATTTGGTTAATTATTGTATTTTATATTTGCCAAAATTAATTTCATTAATAAGTTAAAGACCATCACAATTGATTAAATACATAATCACTCAATAGACACACACATTGTTATGAATGCAAATTTAATGAACTCGATTTTTATTAAATTATTATCTTCAATCTTTAAATACTACAACTACTTAATCATTTGAGACATTTCCTATGACTAGAAACCTAATGAATTCAAGCTATACGGGACGTAGTTGCACAACTTGTATAAATAAATAAAAATGATAGCATGAAAAGTGACCAAGCTATATTTAAGGGTTGAACTTGTTCCATATGTAAGGAATGCGACGTATGATATTGGCTCGTTGAATCATAGTCTAACTAGGAATGTTTTTTGGAATAGGAAGGATGTCGGGCTTCATGACATTACAATATGCGGAATGATCATACCTCGTGTCATAGTTCATTATGCCGGACATTAGAATATCATAATAAGCTGCCAAATTTTTTATATTTAACAACAAAAGAGATTTATCAAACTTTCATCAAAAAATTGTTTTGATGGTTTAACAGTTGAACTCTCTCAAATTTAGGGGAGTTTAGTAGATGAGCTATCTATCGAGCTTAAGGATAAGCTTCATTGGATATGCCTTCAAATTTTTTAATTACTTTTTTAATAATTTCTGTATACAAGTTTGTTGCTTACACAGTACAAACAAAACCCAACATCTAATAGCTCAAGCAGCTAAGTAGTTTTTTACTCAAGCTGATCTCAATTATTATTGCCATGTTGAATAAGAATAACATTAGTTTATGTATTTTTGCTGTGAGGCACCTATTTGATTCTTTTTTATCCATGAGTGGATTGTAAGGGGAAAAGGACAAACAAAGAAGTGTCAAATTGGTACAAAATACAATATGAGATGCTTTGAAGTCAAACTACTGTTCAAATTTAGTCCACATTATAACTAACTAGATAATCCATATGAGTCTATGACAAATATAATTAATTGCATACTTAATCGAAGTGGTCACAATGGATTAATGACATAACATAAAACCATACTTAAGATAGAATTGGAGAAATTAATTTAATTAGTTGTGAGTTTGAAGTCAGCATAGGAAAGCATAAATATGAAGAGATGGTCAAAAGATGGTTTGACAAGGCAATTGAGAGATGTCAATTTTTAGGGAGTAGTAATAATGATAGCAGGTGACCATAAAGTTGTTTCATTAAAAATTTCACTACATATGATATTAATTAGACAAATTAAAGATAAGAAAAGACCAAACTACTTTGTCTAACTTACTTTAACAAAGAGATAAGAATTTTAATTAATAGAAAAAAGAGTTTACATTTAATCCCTTCCCAAATTGACCAAACATTGCCTATAGCTAGCTACTACTTTTCTTTCTACATATAAGTTAACAATTTATTGAAATTATTATGTATGCCTTGGATTTTCTCCTTCTCATTAGAGCAATATTTTAACCACCGGTTGAGTTAGGAAGAACCTCCTTGGTAATCTATATATATATTAACTAAGTAATTCTGGATCGGCGGTAGATATCCTTACGCACAGAATAAAAAAACTAATTAATCCCGGATCATATCATATAATAAAACCAATATTTATGTCCAAAGAGGTTCCCACAAATTGGATTCATCAAGGAAGGATTGATTGTGAGTCTGATAACTTTGTGGAGTGCTAATGAAATTGTCAATTGATTCTTGGGATGAATGCTGAGGGGATTGTGTCATTTCCATGCACAACATTGCCATAAGATTACTCTGTTGACATTGCATATTCACTACCTCTGCTTGTGCTTTTGCTAGTTGTGCTTGAAGGTCGTTCACTTGTTTTTGAAGATGGCATATTGCCCCGGCACAACCGTATACCGGATCTCTTATCCTCGCGCTTGCTTCGTATACCATGCTACTTACTGCATCTGCCCTTTGAGATTCTGGCAGTTCCTGATAAATAGTATAAAATTCGTTAAGCTTAATTAGTTTCAAATCATTTGGTAAAAATGTAGATATTATTTGAAAATGAAAGGTAATTAAAAATGTCAACAATGAACATGACTAAAATCCGTTTCTACTTTAAACGGTGGTAAGTGTAGACTATTTGTTGCTTTCAGAAAAAAGTGTAGACTATTTGTTTTTCTTTGTATATTTTTTTATATTTTTCAAAATTTGGTGATGTTTGGCAATTTAAGATTGTACGGTGCTGGTGTGTACACAGTTTTTTATATCTGAATCCTATTGGATCATAAACACACTAATCCTTTTTACACCTCCGATTTTGCACATACGGGATATAGTATATCTAAAATATAACCTACAGTTGGGAATCCAGTAGGAATATGTCAGGACCGGTTTTACACCTCGGCATATAATAAAAAAATTTAAAGAGGGAAAAATGTGATTTGCGAAATACAAATATTAGACGAAAATTGTAAATTTGGAACAAAATACTTTTTGATTTTCAACAAAATTGAATATTTTTTGACACTATTTTACATACTTTCGGCGAATTCATAGTTGAAAATCATCTTTTTCTAATAAACTTCTCAAGTCGGGGGCCCGAAACACTATTGTAAGGGTAATTTTAACGGGTGTACCAAAACTATTTCATGTGATTTGCCCTGCTATCCAGGGAACTTGACCAAGCTTTGACGTCAACTATATTCCAATTATCAGAATCTTCTCTGTTTCCCTACCTCCCTAGTATCCCATTACTCAAATTTGTCTGCATTAAGGAAAATAATTTGATAACAAACACTATTTTTCAATTATAACAAGATTGCAGTGACAACTCTGACAAAGATCTATTTAATTTGAATTGCATTTTGACTAGTATAATTATCACACAACTCAGCAAACAAAACCAAGCAATTTTAGAGCCAAAGGCTAGAAGCAGGGCGTATCTAGGAGGCCCCGTCCCCCGGCCTTCTGACCCGCACCTATAATGAGTAGTTTTGGTTCTCGTCCGAAAAGAATGTAAAATGGTGTTGAAATATGTTCATGTTAGTTGAAAATATGAAAAAATTCGCACAAATCTGTAACTTCCGTCAGAAGTTTACATTTTTTCGTAAAAATCTTATTTTTTTTCCACTTTCCGAGCAAATGTATTAGCTATAAAACATTCTTGCAAAACTTTTCGTTAGATGCTTAGGTGTAAAACCGCCCTCCAACATTCCTAATACAGATACTGAAACACGAAATCATGGAATGATGAAGTACCTGCAAGAACTTAATGATGTTACTAGCCCCGAAAACACGATGAGCAATGGTGAACTTGGTGGGTTCAGTAGGAGGAAAGTAAGGAGCAAGCACACATTTCTCAGCACATCTCCGCCGGAGAATCTTACAAGCAGCACAAGGACTTATAACCACCGAAGGAGGTGGTAGAGTAGGATTAGTATTAGGAGGAGTATTAGGAGGTGGAGATGATGAAGAAGAAGGAGAATGAGAACGAGAATGAGAGAGACGTCGGAGCTCTGCCTCTCCTCGAGGAGGAGAAGGTGAAGAATAGGTCGAAACAACCGCGGCGGATACGACATTTTTAGCGAGGGGGGAATCAGTGTACTCCATTTCCATTGTGATGTTTTAGAAGACAAGAGTATGAAGTTAGAAGTAGAGAGAAATATGGAAGTGTTGTGGGATTAAAGCAAGTATGAAATCAAAGTATATATAAAGAGAGATTAGAGCAGGATGGTATGTCATCTACATTGAATCTGATGTCATCCGTTGAAAACTTTTTTATGCCTTGTGTACGTGGCTGCTGCCGCGTGTTTTTCCTTTATTTTTATTTTCTATGAGTATTCTTTTTAGGAAATTCTTTTTATTTATTGTATTTTTGATGAATTTTTCTCTTTCTTTTTCTTTTCAGATTTCTCATGGTGGGAGAGCTTTGTTTATTTATTTTAAATTTATGATTTAAGTTCGTTAGGTTTGTGATTTTGATTGTATGAAAGCGGTTTTGCCTACAAAAGAAAAAAAGGCAGATTCGGATTCTAAATTATAGTACTTTTTTTGTGCTTACAAATTTAAAATTGTATAAAATTTATTTATGGGTTTGTACGATATTGTTTGCCTTTATAATTACATTATAATTATTATAAATTGATGGTATAGGCTAAGATTACTTTAAAATAATTATTAGTCCAAATTTTTCACCACTCATTCATTCGATGATGATAGTTGATAAAGTAATGTTTACTTTGTTAAAAAAAAATTAACCATTGAAGAACTCTTTAAATTTTATACATCAGATCTTATCAAAACTTATCCAATAAAACGTGATTCTCATCTCAATGTAACATTTTAATTCTTTTAAAAGTTAATTGATAGCAAATTGTATAACAAGTTGCTAAATAGTCATTAAGTGCAAACCATCTGCGAAAGAGAAAGTCATAATGCTCAGCAATCTATGAATAAAAGTGCAAAATCTAACAAGTTAATCCTCACTCTCAAGTATGAAAATAAATTTTGTTGACAACATTCTTATCCATAAAAATGCAAACCATATGCGGAAGAGAATAATTATCGTCTTAGCATTTTCATTTTTTGAAATAAAAAATACTTAAAGCTCAATATGACAACTTTTAAATTTCATCAAGCACCACCTAATCTTTGTTTTTTCTTTACGAATTTCAGCATTCATTGCCTAACTTTTAATTAATCCTAATAGCTTCATAATTACAGTAATTATATCGTACCATATGCCTCTTTCTAATTAAACCAACTTTGTTGGACTAAAACCGTATATTAATTAAAATTTCCACAAACGAGTATTAAAAGTCAGATCAAACTAAAAAATGCTTACCAAAATATTCCTCATCTATGCTCATTTATCTCGCTATGTTTTGGAGGAATATGCATGACTATTTTGCATTTAATTCAAATACACATAATGCTGAACATGGTTAACTCTAATTTTCCATCCATACACCTAAACTACACTTAAACTAATTAGGTTGTGAAGTATTTATCTTATTCTCAAGCTAAAAAGCTTTGTGAAGGAACTTAATCGGTCACAATAAAATTTAGTTTATCTAAACCTCAAATATTTTGAAAATAATATATGTATCTCTAAAATTAGTAAAAGTGATACGTATTTCAACTTGCTCGATAATCATGTTACTGAATTAGAGACTCATCAGTGCCGTCTAAATAGATAGTTTTTAATTAAATTTTTTGTATATATAAAGTTTTGAATTCCTTATTTGTAATTTGAACAATTTGATTGAACTACCCAAACTGATTTTATTTTCCTAACAGCATACCATAGCCCCATATAATTAAGAGGTCCACACAAGAGTAATTATTAATTCATGCTTTTGAAGAAGAAGAAAAAAGAAGAAGTGGGTTAATTAGAAGTGTAATTATAGATTAGATAGTAATTGGGGTTGCTGCCACCTCTGAGACAAGACAATGTTATCTTTCTACTCCCCCTAACTACCACCTATCTCTCTTATTTACTTGAGAACGACCCTTTTCTATTTTATTTCATTTGCCTCCAATGTTCCATTTTTATATAATAAAAAGACAATTAATAAAATACACATATATAGGAATTAGAGAATATATTGGGACAAAAGTGGGCATAGTTTGGTGGGAAGTAGTCAGCTCGCTATGCACATGTTCGAAGAAATTTAACTGTAACTAGAAATGTTTATTAAGTTGCCATTACTAATTCTGACTTCTCCAAGTAATCCTTTTCTTTTGTGACATTAGACTTACTTGCCCTTAATCCATAATACTAATTAAATTCCACTTAATTGTTATTATATAATTATTAAGTGACCATAATTTCCACTTACTAGAAAAAAAAAAAATTGAAAATTGAAGCATTGGGAAGCAGTTGGACTTGTAATATTCTTTTGGGTGGTCTCCACTATTAACTAAATAAGTCATTTGCGTGTGGACCTTTGCTAAAACAATAACATTATTAACTTTATTTATTTATTTATTTGTTACTTTACATGGTTCACTAGATTTCCTTCATTATTATCATCAGAAAATAGGGCAGAGTACCAAAAAGGAGCTTGTATTTGGCTTGCGTTCACAAATAAAATTACCGTGGTTTAAAATGGTAAAAATAAAGAATTGTTGTACAATTTAACAAACAAAGTATAAAGAAGTTAATAAAGTTATAAAAAGATGGCGTTTTAGTAAAAGTTAAAAAGTTAAATATATTTTTCTATGTTAATTTAAAGGATAGAACTCAATTGAATAAGCGTTCTTCATCAATTCATATATATTCCAAATTCGTTTTTTGAACTATTTAAAATGGTTTTTGTAAACGTAAAAATGTAAGCCGCTAGTAAGGCAGTCGAAGACCTTCATAGCTTAGTCGTGATATATTCATGGATTAGTCGGAGATAAGTCGAATTTTATGCACTTAGATGGTTACATTGGTCAGGTCGGATTCTCCATTTTAGGCGCATATGCAAGGCAGGGCCTAGACGGTTAAGGTGTTCATTGTTTAAAACAATAGAAATTTTTTAAACAATATTCACATTTTGAGATTTTTCTTGCCAGCCAGTATTACAAATCTTCAGTACATATACTATTTCAAAACACAAAACCTTCTTGGAAAATGACCTAGATCATATGGTCATTTTTCTAATTTATCCTAAAAATATATAATATTTGAAAAAGAAAAGGTTTTTGTTAAGAAACAATAAAGTGTCCCTTCATTTCTATTTTTAATTTCGGCCCTCAAGTAAATAAAATGGTAGGATGGTTTTACATGGTACATAGTACAAAGAGGTTCATTATGGTTTGTGGGGACTGATTCACTTGTCTTCTTCAACTCACTTCATAATTAGGCCTTTCCATTTTCAAGCAAAGCTAGCAATAGTTCCCTATGGTCCTAGCTCAAATGGTTTGATCCAGATCACTTAGAATCCAAATAAACTGGTGGATAGTCTATATTGCGACATCTAAGGTAAAGATGCCATGAGATGTGATAATTGTACTATGTAGCTTCATAGTAATGAATAATGATATTTCATATACATAGAATGTAAGATGTATAATCCTATGCTAATTAGGACTTTGAACTCACTATATATAAAGCTTCATTCTTTACAGGTGAATTGAATTGAATGAAACTGAATTGAATTGAATTTGTTAGAACTGACTTAATTTATTGAAATCAAGCCAAAAAGAACATGAACTAAATGGGATAGGGGGATTGGTGAGACCTAAGTGTGTTACACAAAGCTTATTATAGCGGCTCTTTGTTTCGCAGGAAGCAATTGTTCTTTAGAATTTTGCTAAATATTTATCATTATTGCGATGAGCATATGGAGCTAAGAAATCTCCATAACTTCTTGTTATCTCTTAAAATAACAATGTTGGTTTGTATTACCCGCCTCGCTACGACTTACCTCCTCTGCTTCCACCTTTGCTTTTATGGTGCCCTCGGGTAGGTTCTCGCTCTCGATTGGCGATGGTCCCATTCTTCATGTTGACATCATCTACCTCCAGGAATGCCTTGGTCTTTTCCATCAGGCATGTCATCGTATTATGTTTCACACGTATGACCTCTTTCTTTAGTAGTTTTATATGTTGTGTGCTCAATAATAGAACTGTGAACGGTCATCGTAAATGGATTTGTGACACGAACCAAAAACAAGGATGAATGTTTTTTATGGTGGATG
Source organism: Euphorbia peplus (assembly GCA_028411795.1). Classification (NCBI taxonomy): domain Eukaryota; kingdom Viridiplantae; phylum Streptophyta; class Magnoliopsida; order Malpighiales; family Euphorbiaceae; genus Euphorbia; species Euphorbia peplus. Next base: position 25,797,972 of record CP110843.1, read on the forward strand.
TTGTTCAGGCGGCGGACTAGGATTCCCAGTGGAAGTGAATCCGACAAGCTTGGCACATAAATCTTTACTATAGTGCTCTCAGCTGTCTACAGATCCGGACGACAAAGATCTAAACCACACATACGTCGCATCAGTAAGCATGGTGGAGAACAATCGACAAATGATGCTCTCGTTGGCTCCACTGATATCCATCAATTCCTAATAACTTCGGACAAGGGTATTAGGATATGTCATTCCATTATACTTTGGTAGCAAAGGCGCCTTAAAATTCACATTGACCTCCTTTTCACATATTTGTTTGGTAAATGATGAGCTACTTCTAAGGGGTCGCTTGTTTAAGAGGTGGGTATCCACGCTGCTCCAAGATCTCCAAGATTCACATGTTCATTTCCGCATTTACTAGATCAACACCCGCCACCTCTTAAGGGAAAAGGGACGGAGGAGGTCATGTTTGCGCCGAGGTAGTGGGAATAGCTAGGACCCTTTGTCATTGGTTGGCCCGTTATCGGATCAAACAACCATGTGTTAGAAGGGATCATTGAGTTAATGTTATCCAAGGTTGATACCGCCGTTGCGTGAGTGTATTGAGGTTGTGTATATCTGTGTGGGAGGGAAGCGTTGGTCATGCATGAACATTTTCTCAGGGCTTAGCGAATAGGATAAGATGGGAAAATTACCTTGGGTGTACCTCCTCTATGCTTCCTTGCCCAGTCTTCGGGAAAAGGATTTGGGTGAGCGGATGCCCATCGTGGTAGGAAGGTTGGTCATTGGCCGCAAATGTATGTTCACCGGAAGGTTATCCGTGTAGTAGAAACACCCAGAAGAGATTCTCGCCAACGCCTAGGAATGAGATTAGACGATTGGCGGAGCCCTGACTCATATATATGTTAGGCAAAAACGGATCTGACGTTCCGGCAAAACTCCTTGTCTGTAGTATCTTCGATGTTCTAAACCTCCACTAGTGGTAGAGAACCCTTGTTTTTGAGGATGGATATCCAGAAAGCCCTCACAGTTTATGTTTCTCCACCGGAGATGACCGTGATAGCTAGTTATTCATTGATGACATCGTTGGTCATGGTATTCGTGATGATGAGGTGAGGTGCCTTCGTTGGGGATTTCTCCGTAATGTTATTCTCGTTTATGAGCTCATTGTGTTCACTGTGGAACACTAACTCCCAGAAGAGACGTGGAGAGTAAAAGAGCTTCACGTTCACTATACCAAATGATAACTTGCATTTTTTGAGCTCCATTCCTCGTCCGACGAACCTATACAAAGCATTGGGGTTAGGACCTTCGTTGACCCTCTAACAATCAAGTTAAGATGAGAACTTAGAAAGAAAACCCTTAAAAGCATGTAAAAATGAAATAGAAGGATGATGGTGATGTGTACTTGTACCTTGTGGTGACAAAAGAGATGATTATATAGGCATCATTTTAGGAATTGATGCCATAATGGGGAATGTTCCCCTTCTGCTCTCATTGTGGTCCCAAGGGAACAAAATCGTAACTGTAATTTGTCCATTCCTTGTGGGTAGGCAACGTGGCAACGTCTGCTTTCTTAGAGCGGAGACCATTCGGGCAAACCTCGCTCTCGGGGTGAGTCCATTCTTTGTGGTGAATGGGATCCATAGGCGGATCCTGGCTTGGTCAGGCTTCTTGGGCCTTTTACCCTTCTTGGGTCGCATTAGGTCCAAGTACAAATCGCGATGTTATCAACGAGGAACAAAATTGTGTTGTTGATGCATTGGCCAAGCAAGTTACAGTGATAGTCTCATTTGATGGGATACTTGCCCGAATTTCTGTAATAGCTTTGTATCTGATGATTTCAGACAAGTGGACCAATTTAAATTTGCTTAATTAGTTGTGGTTTTTATATTCTTTTCCTTTTATTTTTGTAATCTTTTTTTTTTTCTCTTCATTTGAGTCGGGTCTTTGGTTTGGGGTAAGAGGTACCAACTTAGTTGGAATTCTTCTTTTATCTCTTTTTTTTTTATTTGCTACCCCATTTTCATTTTATTTTGGCAAAATGTACTATTTGGCCTCTGACCTATTCAAAATTGGTGCATTTGGTCACTGACGTTTTATTTAGTCACATTTGGTCATTGACCTTTTGTAATTTGGTAAACTCTCACCCTTATTATATTTATTCGCATTCCTATATTTATATCTTTTAGCAAATTTTTGGTTTTATTTTCAATTCCTTATTTGAAATAGAGTAATTTTAATGTTTAATTTCATATTCTTCATTTAATTTTGATCCAAAAATGTGTTATTTCACTAAATTGATAAATCAATGGTCAAATATGACAAAATTACAAAAGGTTAGTGGCCAAATGTGACTAAATAAAACATCAGTGACTAAATGCACTAATTTTAAATAAGTGAGTGGCTAAATAGTATTTTTTTGCCTTTTATTTTTTTAAAAAAAAAAAACTATGAATGCAGAGAAACTTAATCCTTCATAAGTATCTAAAGTTAGAATCATTATTTTCTTACATGTGACCTTTTTCTTCTAGAACTAACTAGAAATAAAATACTGAACATGAGTCATGAACTGATTTCTAATCAGTATATTTATCAATATTGAACTTGTCAAGATAAGAAAATTAGTAGTTACTAATTTTCATTAACAATTTTTGGCTGCTAGAAATGTCGTGATCGTTTTTGAATGGTCATATACATTATACACAAATATCATCGTCATAATCATGTAAATGAACTTAATCATACGGCAAGCAATTCTATATTAGCATAATCATGAAAACGTTGAACAAACAAAGTACTTAATAATCTGGTCATCCTTATTTATTATTGTATCTGCCAAACTAAATGAAAAGTGTATATATTAATTGATTTTGCTGCCCCCTTAATAAATGCTAAAAGACATCAATATATGGTTAGGGTTTCTGCATTAAAGGGGAAATTCTAGTGACCAATGCAGATTGTTTTTGCCAAGTGTAAGTTAATTAGAGTATTAGAATTATAAGTCTTGAAATTTGACTAGGAAATTCAAAAACATATATATTCTGGGTTTAATGAATAAACCTAAAGTTGCAAACCATATTAATATGAATTGGACTTGAAGAAGACCAATAATTATAATTATTTAAGATGGAATACCCTATTGACTAAAATTATAGTGGAAGCTGAACTAAATATTGCAGAATGTTTAGGGAATGACAAGTCAGTATGAGTATTCTACCAAATGTGACTTTAGGTTAATAGTAGCTTCAGATTTTCCAATTTATATCTTGGTAGAATTTTATTTTTCTAAAAATCAATAAAGGAAAAATTATTAAAAGGTCCACACGGTTTTAATTAGGGGGATGAAGGTCTTTTAAAAATAAATAAGTATATCCCACTGAGACCGTTAGCAAAGGAAAAAACGATCAAGTAAAAGAATTCTGATTACAGCTATTCCCTTATGTTGTGTGGCTAAAAATTCCATGATTTAATTCTTCTTTTCATCTTTCTGATATAGTTAATTATTTTGAGTTTCATCTTTTAGTCCCTAAGTAAAAAAAGCTGCAAAATTAGCATGGAGTTTAAATATTTTATGTAAATGGTTGAAGCTAACTGAAGGGTAATTAAGCAGAAAAGGTTTTGCGTCATACTATATACAAGTGATAATTAACTGTCTTTTAATCTTACAAATTGGTTTACGTATGAATCATAGATGTTATCAGTCATACTTACCTACACTTTAATAACCAAATATAATTTGGTCATTAAACATTAAATTTCATCCTACGATCTTATAATTAAGAAAAAAGATTTCTAATGTCCTCAAATTATGGCATTTTTTGAAAATACAAAGGACGACGGGTTCATACACAGACTATTTAGTGTAATAATAAAATATAAATATTTATTTAATATTTAGTGACCAAAATATAACTTGGTCATTTAGGTGTAGGTGAACGGGACTGGTTATATTATTTATAATACTTAAGTGAAATAACAAATTGATTATCTACCAGTGGTTTTAAATACTCTTACAAGGATTTAAATTTGCCTTTTACAATTGAGCTCATGCGAACAGCATGATGTTTAAATTCAAAATCAAGATGAAATGGACAAATAAAAAATTAATAATAATAATAAGAATAAGAATAATAATGCATACAATCTTTTGCTTCTTATTTTGAATGCATAGATTCTTATGCTTCTTATTTTGTTAGAACTATATAGATGGATGGAATTTGCACTTATAATTCTATTGGTTAAAGTACAATAAAACATTTGACCTTGTGGTGAAGTTTTTAGTATAGTAATTGAGATTTTTCATACGACTCAAAAATTGATATGAGCTCCACACTTCTAGTCACAAGAAGTGTGGGATGAAGACTTCAAAATAAGTGAAATTGCGCAGATTAAAAGAAAATACTTATCTTTTATTATATGAGAAAAAAAAAGAAACTAGTATAAATTGTACAAGCTTCATATACGACGAAATAATAATATAAATATAAATACTTACATTATGTTATGAGAAAAATGATAATTAATCTTTCTTTTTTTTGAGAAACGAAAAATAATAATATTTCCAAATAAGATGTATCGGAAACTATATAATATATATGAAGAGATATTTCTATAATGCAGTGATGCATAGAAAATAGGTACGTAGAATATGGAGGGAATAATAATAATTTTTTTAAAAAAAAGGATAAAAAGGATGAGGGGTTAGGGGAATGAATGGGATACAGAAGATATGCATCACTAATGTCGTATTATATTATACCACAATATACAACCTCCTTCCCACTTACATCAATTTCCATTGCACACTACATAAACCTCGATCCATATTATTATTATTATTATTATTATTTATTATTATTATTATTATTATTATTATTATTATGCTGCAGTAATGGCCGATTCTGATCACTTTTTCGGCCTTTAAAAATGGATCGTCGGTTTTTCGCTGGAGAACGTGTGAATAATCGGTATTGGGATATTGCATTCTGATGCAGAAGTTAGAATATTGCTTAGCAATAGTGAAAATGGGAAAATAAGAAGAGACATATTTAAAGAATAAAATGTGGGTGAGTTACAATATTTTTTATATTAAATATCTCACACACTTCTCACACGAATACCTCTTGTGTTTGAAGCATGCACATTATATGTCCATTCCATCATAAGTTTCTAATTCAACAAATATTGAGGTCGGCAACACTTGAACTCATGAGTCGGGACATTTCGATCTCAGAGCTCCAATATCATGTTGCTTAACTGATTGAAATAATTAAATTTTAAAATTTATCAATCAAATTTCATCCATTAATATTGCAATTTAATGATTAAGATTACAAGTTTACCAACTTTTGGAAATTCGAACTTTAGAGAATTATCCAATCCACTTTCAGGATCTTTGAAACGCATTCACGTAACATTTAGTTTATGTCTACTTTCTCTCTGATGGCATTTTCCTCAACAACAACCGTTTCTCCCTACTGCAATGACAAACTGCGTTAAAGAAACAAGACTAGATTTTGATGCATGTGATATTCATGTTCTTCTTTTGAAATACAGTAGCGTTGACTTGTGTAAGCTTTGATGAAGATGATTGAATTGGCATAGATCGATCACTTTTGCTTTAATTAAATCATGTGTCATTAATAGATCAAATCTCCATTCTTTAATCAGTAAACTCTACTCTCTTTCTTCTTTATATGCATGAATGTGCTGATCCTTTTTCAATGAGCTTGCTTCTGATTTTGGTTTTCCTTTTGCTTTTCAAAATAAATAATTCAACTTCAACACCCACATCCTTCTTCAGATTCTCCCAAAAGTCCCCTTTTTAGCAGAAACAAAAGACCCCTTTTTCTGCATAAAATCTATGAAAGTTAATGCTGCAATGGGATGCATACAAGGGCAACAAAACGACGAAAATCTTTAAATCTATGAACAAATTAACTTTACTTTTATTTATTTTTGGGTGATAGAAATAAATTTTATTGATTCATATAGTATGTTGTGAGTTGATATCAGCTCGAGCTTTTGGTTATGGTTAGGGTTAGGGTTAGGATTATGATTAGGGTAATATTAGAGCATTTGTAATTGAAAGGTCATGAGCTCTAATCCTCTCCATTTATTGAGATGGATATGTGTTATGCACGCTTCAAGTCTAAGAGGCATTCGCATAATAGAATATATTAGAATTCCGTACAAAACATGTTACTAGCCTTTAACTATATATTAGCTCGAACTTTTAGTTCAATCGGTTAACTATCCAACCTATAATAATATTATATATTTCTTAAAATTCAATATATGATAATATACAAACACCAAATAATTATATCTTACTAAGTTACTTGACATGAGTGGTTAAACACTCTCGTCCCTTAAGAGAGATTTGGCTATGAGAACGAAACAACTTAATTTGTCTAGCACTAATATCACCTATAGAAACCTTTCCAATATCAGCGCAGATTAGTGTAATATTATGACAAAATTACCTCGTAATCAGACAAAAAACAATTATATCTCATTTCTCCATTATAGCATTCAGTTAGGCTACCAAAAATTTTATGGGTAGGTTGTAGTTAGGGATGCAATTAACGGCTAGATACTCACCCTTATCCATTTACTGTTTCAGAAAAATCAACTTCTACCATTATCTTTACGGAATGCACATTTTAATTTATTCTCAGCCCATCTAATTTAAGATATATATATATATATATATATATATATATATATATAAACTCTCACATATATAAATAGACTAGATTGAGTGTATTATTGTTATAATTAATCAATGTGGAATAATACTTCATTTTTCTTAAAAAAATATCAGGTTTCGAGTCTTGTAAATAGTAAAATAGTCCTTGCATGAATTTGGATTCAACTAGCTGTAACTAAAAAAAAAAAAAAGGTAAACAGAAGCTAAAAAGGATGAGAGAAAGACAGTGGTGACTTGAGAGAGATATGAGAAAGGACACTGCAATTGCCATGAAACAAAAGACCTCTTTTATTCAAGTGATTTAAACGTGTTCTACTTCCTATGGGAATAAATGTGAATTGAAACCATTGGTTTGGACAGTAAAAAGTTTAACGTCGATTAATCTAGATATCTCGACTTCGAATCCATTTGACAAATGTTTCACAGCCTCCAACTACGCTTATATTCTTTTTACTTATATTCAGCTCATTTCAGTTCAATAAATTCCGCAAAATTCATTAAACATTCGGACAATAATTCAGTTTATAGTTCAATTGAACTTCTTTCAGCAAAAATGAACACGCATAATAATCATACATTGAAAAAAATTCTTAGAAATACGAGACTCACAAGCATATGCAAATCATCCAAATCAAAAATTGTGATTTAATGTTAAAGTCAGAAGATGTGATTCACGCCTTTGTAGTTTCGTAGTAATCTGTTCGTTTTGTAAACATTGTTTAATACGATATACATTTTGATGTGTCCAAAACCTTTTGCTTTGCAATATGGACTTTTTGATAAATGGCTTACTATGCAATCCTCTGTTATCATTTTATTTCACTTTGACTCCTTAATTAATCGGACAATTTATTAGCTCCCTAATAAGTTGTGTTTTTTTTTTCAACTTCACCTCCTCAACTCGCTAAATGTAACATAACAAACTCCTTAATTAATTTGTATATTTAAACGAGTAATACGATAAATAAGATATTTGCCAGGTATATCCTAAAATCATATGGCACGGGAACGAAATTTATATATGTATACACATAAATAATAAAACAACAAACAGTTCAAATAGTTAATAGATAATAGTAAGTGTATTACACTATACGAACACCTTACCCATTATCATTCCTATAAAAACTTACAAGAAAGAACTACACACTTTGTTTGGGAGTTCAAAATTTCATGGAGGATTTTCATTAACTTTTAATTTGAAGTTAATAAAAAGTAAATTAATGTTTAAGAAAAACAGCCATACAGTAGAAAACACCACTAACAGCTTTTCTTCAAAACATAAAACAAGAGGAAAAACAAATAAGAGGTAAGAAAAAAAACAGTGAAGTGTAGAAAAACATATAATCAACCATGCGTAGCAACATTTTCTTTAATAGATTACAATTTTCTAGATCTAAGCCAAGTCATAATCAATGTCCCATGAGATGCACATTCATCAACTACCTCAACATGTTGAAATTTAACAAACACCACCTTCCTCTTCTCTTTCCATTAATTCCGCACATCCCATCCCACCATTTTGCCTCCTAATCTAACTCCCTTCGCTTCGGCTTCAACCCGTAAAGAATCTCTAGTCACTTAACTTAAGCCTTTGCGTATCACCCGTCATCTCTCTCATAGCTTAAGTTACGCCTCCGAATACTACCCCTAATGTACGCATCCATATGAAACCTTAGTAAGGCCAAGGTCGAGTATGGTTTTTACAGATAGATATGCTATTTTCAAGGAAATTTTTAAGGTTATTTAGATCATTAAATTGGATGAGATAACATATTAACAACGCAACACTAGAAAGATAGCTCTAAAATATAGCGTTGGAGCATGTGATTGAACCAAATTCCATATTGAAAATGGAAAGAGCTAGACTGAGACATATTAGAAAGGTTAGTTACCAATACATACACAACACGCTCTAAAATTGTGAGATCTATGAAATGGGGCTTGGGTCAAAGTGAATAATATCTATATTTCAAATGAAATTCAATGGTTTAATTCATATATAAGATATTTGAACAATAAAAGCATCATACATCCACTGAGTAGCTCTAGGACTAGGAAACTTCAATGCAAAAGATCTTATCATCTAATCTAATGGACAGCATTAACCATATTTTAACAGAAGTTCAACTTTTCTACAGAAACAATAAAAACAAAATATTCAAAAATGGACTAAATTCTCTAATAATGAGTCCTAGAAAGTCTAGATTGGATGGTTGCGTTAGGTTGGGCCTTGACTAGTTAAATAAAGATAGGAGAGTAGACCTATGTTTAAGTAAACTGTTATTATCTTAATGAAGACAAAAGTCCACTTTAAGTGCTTTCTTTAATCTTATTTCTCATGTCAATTTCCACACTGAATTCCATCACAACCCTCCATTTTCACCCTAATGTTTCTTTCCATTGGCTCTGTACACAACTGCAATTTTATAATCACAGAAAAAGAAGATAGTCATAAAAAGAATACTAATTGACAACTTGAATGATTAATCAATTATTTAATCAACTAAAGGCATCAATCACAGCTTTTCACTAAAATAATGTCATCATGCTTAGGTTGTCAAATTACAGCAATAAAGAGTGAACTTTTACAATTTTTTACTGTAAAAGAATCACTATGCAGCTGCAGCTCTCTTGCTCATAAAAAAAAACTAAGTAAAGGCTACTCTCTTCCAACCAAACATGGCCAAAAAAACCGGCCATTGTTTCGCCGCACAGTATCATCTATATCATTGATTCACTGCTGTAAAAACTATCACTCAACCACATACAGAATCAAACACATTATAAAAGATTATCTAGTTCCTAGAGAGCACAAAGTTGGCAATTTTGTGGCCAGAATATTAATGCGGCGGCCATTTGTGTGCCATGTCGGACATCCTATGACCCAAAAGAAAAGAATAAAAATTATCGGACCGTCGTCCAATGACACTTTGTCGATACATACTTAACTATCTTTTATGTTGCGCCTACATTTAGATAAGTTTTCATACAGAAATTGGTCCAGAATAACTTTATTGAAACCAACTGTGCAAGTTAAGTGATTTTATTAAGAGTCCAACAACCATCATGAAATAATCCTAAGCTTCCATGACCATCATATTATGCTTTGATCAGATTCAATAACAGAACTCTGGCTCAAGCCAATGGATCACAAGATTCCATGTTTTATTCATATGCTAAATCTAGATGAATCTAAACCGATGATTCAAAATTTCGTACATCACAATTGCGTTTACAATTAATAACAAAGACAAATTCCCGATGCCCCAAGCGTGGGCTTCCTGTTCATAGGAAGAGTCTCGACCACTAGGCTAAAACATTTGCGACTTAAAATATCGTACATCACATACTCCATGCTCACTATCTATTAACTCACAAGAACAGAAGTAGAGGAGACGGCAATAATTTAGTAAAAGCATACAAGAAAACAACATATCTAATCCCAAACAACAACATTGGACACAACTCAGTTTTGGAGAGGAAAAATTCACACTCAAGTGAGGATACATGGATGCTTACCAGGTAAGCTATGAAGGCAAAATCATAGAGACGACGCTGACTGCAAACTTTTACTACTACCTTCCTGTACTTCAAGATTAAAGAAGTCCTGAAGAGCAATCATCTTAATACTGCAAGTTTTCAAGCTCTTAATTGCCTCTGCAGTTGCTAAAGCACCAGCAACTGTCGTTATTATAGGAACTTTATAGGCAAGAGCCATTCTCCTTAATTGCCGGCCATCAATCTGATCCAGTGCATCACCAGAGCTCGTGATCACCACCAACTGGACATCACCATTCGCAAGCATGTCGCCAGCATGTGGCCTCCCTTCGTGCATCTTAAGCACTCGATCCACAGGTATACCTTTTAACTCAAGAAAATGGGCAGTTCCTGAGGTTGCAATAATCCTGAACCCAATTTCTAGAAAAGCCTTGGAAAGTTTTTCGAGGTGTGGTTTCGTCAGATCATTCAAGCTCATGAACACTGTGCCGGTAAGTGGTAGCTCCTGTCCTGTAGCAATTTGCGATTTTGCAAATGCAAGAGCAGATACAAAATCAATGCCCATTCCCTCACCGGTGCTCTTCATTTCGGGTCCTAACACAACATCACAACCTTGGAACTTTGCAAATGGAAGAACAACCTCCTTCACAGCCACATGTGCTGGGATTACCTCTTTCGTGAAGCCTATATCACTCAGGGACAAGCCAGACATAACAAGAGCAGCATATTTAGCCAGGGGATGCCCAATTGCCTTAGAAACAAATGGAACTGTACGGGAAGCACGGGGATTTGCCTCAAGTAGAAAAACTTCCCCAGCTGTCGTGATAGCATACTGGCAGTTCATGAGTCCACAAACCTTGAGACTTTTTGCCAATTTTATGGTCCAAGACCTAATTGTTTCCAAGCAAGAAGATGAGATATTTTGCGTGGGAATAATGCATGCTGAATCACCAGAATGCACTCCAGCCTGCTCGATGTGCTCCATTATTCCACCAATCACAACATTACCATATGAATCCGCAAGTGCATCAATGTCAATCTCAACAGCATCGGATAGATATTTATCAATCAATACAGGGCGTTCTGGGTCCACCTCAACAGCAGTCTCAAGATATCTAACTAGCTTGTCATCAGTATAAACAATTTCCATTGCCCGACCACCCAGAACATAAGAAGGACGTACAACAACAGGGTAACCTATTTCAGCTGCAATTCTAAGTGCATCGGCGTCACTTTTGGCAATGCCTCCTTTTGGTTGCTGAATCTTTAACTCGTTAAGAATGGAATTGAATCTCTCTCTGTCTTCAGCAGCATCAATGGAATCTGGTGATGTGCCCCAAATACGCACAGGACCAGCGCCACTTGCAGAAACAGGATTATGCTCATCTAAATACTGCTGGATGGGCAAAGATAGCTTCAGGGGCGTTTGACCTCCAAACTGCACAATTATGCCATCAGGCCGTTCCATCTCTATTACATTCACAACATCTTCGATTGTCAAGGGTTCAAAGTAGAGCCGGTCACTTGTGTCATAATCAGTGGATACTGTTTCAGGATTTGAGTTCATCATTATTGTCTCATATCCAGCACTCTGTTAAGAAGGACATGCAGGTTATCAAAAAAAATTAAAGGAAATGCAGTTAGCAAAAATGAGGTGAACCATCTGAGAGCCCCAACAGAATATCGTTTCCGCTTTCACCATAATGCTTCATTATATTATATTATACAGCATCATCATACAAAACTGTAACAAAGACCTAAATCACCGCAAAAGACACCTCAAAGGAAGGATTGCCATACATATATAAGGAGTCGAATAGCTACCTAATTATTCAATATAGGATATTTAACAGAAAAAACCTTTCAGACTGATTACATAACAATTTATTTCATGTTTACATTTCAAATAGAAAATTAAATATCTATCTAATCACTGATTCAGCACATTTAGATGAGCGTTTGTCCAACACAATTAGCAAACCAACACTGACTAGAAATGCTTCTACCTACTACTTACTAATTTCATTATCGACTTTGAATATTTTAAAGATGAGACAACTGCTAATTATATTGCATACTATCAAAGTAAACACTTCACCACAATTATTTGCTTGTGATTCCAGATGAGCAATTACTAAAAGTATCCGTGAGATTAAAATACCAAGTTCTTCATTTATTCAAAATAACGGATTCCAAGTAGTAGGAAAAGGGATCACAAACCTGGAGTGCAAAAGAAGTATGACAACAACAGTAGTCAAACTCAATCCCCTGCCCAATACGATTGGGTCCTCCACCCAAAATCAGAGCCTTCTTCCTTTTGGTGGGAGCTGATTCACACTCAGCATCATAGGACGAATACATATAAGGAGTATTGGCCTCAAATTCGGCAGCACAAGTGTCCACCCTCTTGTATGCTGGGGTAACCCCTAAAGACAGCCGTTTTGAACGAACTTCCTTCTCTGTTGATTTGGTCGCAAATGCTATCTGCTTATCACTGAAACCACGTCGTTTAACCTCATGAAAGTCATCCTTGGTCAAATCAGACACGGTTTGAGTCGTAAGATATTGTTCCACATCCACCAACTCTTTAAGTTGAGTAAGAAACCATTTATCAATCAAACTAAGTTCATGAATATCATCTACTTTCATCCCCTTCTTCATTGCAGCATAAACAGCATGTATCCGATCCGGGTTAGGAACTCGGATAGCATACTTCAACTGGTCCCAGTCCCAGTCAAGTTCCTTTATTTGACCACAACCCCATCCTGCATAACCCAACTCCATCGATCTGACTGCTTTTTGAAAAGACTCTTGGAATGTCCGGCCAATGGCCATGACTTCACCAACCGATTTCATCTGAGTGGTCAGGATCGGCTCAGAACCAGGGAATTTCTCAAATGCAAACCGAGGGATCTGCATGTAAAAGTGGAAAATCTACCAAGTCATATGATGAAACAAAATTCCAACAACCACTAGTTATGGATAAATCATTACAAAAAATGACAGAGATTGTAAATGGATGGTGTGTATGAGTTACATTAAACCTAAATTTCAAAATGCTATAAAGCCGTATCAAAACCATAAATATTTGACATATGAAACGGTAGACCAAACCATTGACCTCCAAATCAGAGCATTTCTTGAGCATGATTATCCGCTTTTTATGCTCATTCCAAAAAAATTGGCTAATCCACAAAAATCATTTTCTACATGGAAGAGCAGACAAATGCTAAAGTTAAAGATGCATAAATCCAACTGTTAAGTGTATAACCAGCAGATAAAAAAGTACTAGCAGTTGGTAAATGTTACAAGACTAGAGCTTCACTAGGACGACCGAAAAACAGAAGTTTGATACCTGAACTCGAGAAAAATAGTAAAATGATCTTTTAAGTAATAAGATAACGGGAAGCTAAACAGAAAAATACTTGCCTTGACCACCACATAATCAATAGAAGGTTCAAAACTAGCAGGAGTCTTCTTTGTAATGTCATTAGGAATCTGGTCTAATGTATACCCCACAGATAACTTAGCTGCCATTTTTGCTATAGGGAAGCCAGTAGCCTTGGAAGCCAAAGCCGACGACCTTGACACCCTAGGATTCATCTCAATCACCATAACCTCACCATCCACAGGATTAACCGCAAACTGCACATTTGATCCTCCACATTCCACTCCAATCTCTCTAATAATCTTAATTGAATAATCCCTCAACCTCTGGTATTCCTTATCAGTAAGCGTCTGTGCCGGAGCCACAGTTATAGAATCCCCTGTATGCACTCCCATCGGATCAATATTCTCAATCGAGCAAATGATTACAACATTATCCGCCAAATCACGCATCACTTCCAATTCATACTCTTTCCACCCCAACAACGACTTCTCCACCAAAACTTGCGAAGTTAAACTCGCTGCAATCCCCGCCTTACAAATAGCCTCAAACTCCTCCTTATTATAAGCAATCCCACCACCAGTTCCACCCAAAGTAAACGCAGGTCTAATAATCAACGGAAACTCCCCAATCTCATTAGCAATCTCAACACATTCGTCAAGCGTATTCGCAATCCCAGAAGGCGGTGTTTTCAGACCAATATTTTTCATAGCTTGTTTAAACAACTCTCTATCTTCTGCCTTTTTAATCGCGCCAAGTTTAGCTCCAATCAATTCCACATTATACTTATCTAAAGTACCACGTTCAGCTAAAGCCACAGCCAAATTCAACGCAGTCTGCCCACCCATAGTGGGCAACAGAGCATCCGGCCGCTCTTTCTCAATCACCTGCTCAACTAACTCAGGCGTCATAGGCGCAATGTACGTCCTATCAGCTAAATCAGGGTCCGTCATAATAGTAGCGGGGTTAGAATTAATCAAAATAACATCATACCCTTCTTCTTTCAACGCCTTACACGCTTGAGTACCGGAGTAATCAAACTCGCACGCCTGACCAATCACGATAGGCCCCGCGCCAAGAATCAAAATTTTCTTTATATCTGTACGTTTACCTACAATGGAAGCTCCGGTGGCCGCCTTTGTCGGAACATCGGAGCTGCAACGGATAGAAACTGCACCGTGGCAGCGTTTGGAGTGGCGGGTACGGCGGGGGGGCCATGATCGGAGGTTCAATGAGGAAAAAGACTTGTTCTTGGGGGAATTGAAGCGGAAAGTGTTTGGTTTGGAGAGATTGGGGAAGCTGCTCCGGGAGATAGGGTTTGTGGGAAGGATGGAGGTGGAAGAGAAGGTTTCAGAGGTGGTCATTGTGGCTGTCGGAAAGAGAGGGTTTTCAAAATTGGGGTTTAAGGGATGAAGAAATTAGGGTTTGGGAATATGAGGGAGGATATTCTGAGGGGAGAATTTGGGGAGAAAGGTGCAGCCTTTTTTTTTGCTAAAATTAGGGTTTTTGAGTGAGTGAGTGTCAGTGTCACATCAAAATCTAAGATGGTGCCAAGTGGGGAAGATAATCCAAGCCCATTTTACACGTTGGATTAATGTTTTGTTTTTTTATCTTATATAAAAGACTTTAGTACTAACATTGTATGGCTTTATAAGTTAAAGTTCAAATATATTGTACCTCAGTAAATACTATGCTGGTTTTGTATTTTATTCTTTTTTAAAAATATTTTTCCGGTAGGTTCATTAAGTTTTATATGAGTTGCACAAAGATGAAACTCTTGATGGTAAAAATAAGTGATAGTAATTTCATCAACGTTTGTGTGCTTGTGAATTTCACTAATTGAACAAACAAAAAGTTGTAGTTTTGAGACAAAGTTCAAGGAACTATGTATGTATTAACCCTATTGAAAGCTATCCAAATATGAATGTTTGTTACATCCATATTTCATTTGTATTGTATTTGGTAAAATATTTTTTTTTTACTTGCTCCTTTATTTAGTACTTTTTTTAATGAATTAGGATTGCAATTTCTTCTATTGACTGTATTACGTTTACAGAACTATACGTATCCATTAGGCATAATCTTCTTTTTTGCCAGCATTTAGACAAAGCCCATATGATATGCATTTGTGCAGAAATATAGTGATTGAATTCGACATTGTAAAGGCAAACGAGAGCATAATTAGTTAGAATCCCAAAGAAAAAAACAATAAATGACCAGAAGAAACCCGAATACCGATAACTGTAATTAACGATTCAAGGCCTGCTTAAACGTTTCTGGATTACGTGTGATCAATAAACCCTGCTGCATATCATTTTTGATCCAATTGTCATTGACAATATCTCACAAAATCTGTAAAACACCCCTCTTCAATCAATGTCAGTGGTAATTACTCCGTGATAGATATCCCGAATTGTTCAAAATACATCACATTCTCAAACACAAGATTCTTGCATCTTAGATTTCGCTTCATAGCACAACAACCTCAGAAATACACAAAGAATGTCGAAAAAGAAAAGTAAATGATTTACACAGAATCAGAAGCATGATATGAACATCTCAAGTAAGAAAATGAATTAATACAAAGAATTTGGCAGACAGAGACATCCAAACCCCATCATATTCTTCCTGCTACTCCTGACAGAAAACCATTACAAAAAAATACAGCAGGAGAAACTACCTGTTGGAAACCAAGAATCTAGTGAAAGCGTTTTACTGGATCCCTGAGATACAAAAGCCTCCTCGATGGTGCTGGAGGTGCCAATCCAGGAATGTCCCTGATATCTTTGTTGCTGGGATCGACAATCTAACCAGTTTTATAAATCGTAGTTAATTAGATAATGGACTTTAATGTCACAAAATTGTATGTGCACATTTTTAAAGAATTAAATTGTACAGAGTAAGCACCACTCCAGCATAACTGATACATGAAGATATTATGAATTTCAGCATGTGACATATTGAACTAAAAATTCTCTAAGCTTTCATTTGTTTCGGAACTTTCAAGTGCTTGACATGCAACCAGCCTCAAGTAGGGATGGAACAGTTATTCGTATTCCAATGTTTGGTTCAAAAAGGAATGATATGAGGAATAGGTTATGTATGTTCAAATGACTAGAATACTAGGGGTGGTAATTCGGTTTATAGGGTCGTAATCATGTTATATTATAAAGAAAATGGGAAAAATAAATGGAAGAAAGCAGAGAAAAACAATTGTTTGTTTTTTAATAGTTATCTATGTTGCCCGGACACAGATACAGACACGGGAAACGTTATTTCTAAAACATAACCTTCATAAAATAGCACAAAAATAGTGTCCGACACGGATACGGGTACGCTAGCAAGGAGAAGTGTCCGTGTAACATAGTTATCCTTACATTAAGAAATAGGTTCTATTCCATGGATAAACCTTTGGAGTATGTATTCTACATGGAAAATAGCTATTCCGTTCCCCTCATGCTTGATGAATCAAACGTGGCCTTGAGGGTTCGTTCAATACTATAAAATTTAAACTAATCCAATCTTTTTAACTTACGAAGGCTCCATAAATTTTTAAATTTTTTGTGCGCATAGAAAAGTTGATAACCATGCCTTGCACATATATTTACTCACATTTCTAAACCCCAAACCCACCCACATTTCACAACTTCCATATAGAGCTTCGTATGCACACATCAGTAAAAACAGCTATATAAGTAACTCATTCAGTATGAAGCCTTTCAACATTTACAGGGGAGCTAATGAGGATACCTTCACAATGATAATGGCAATCACACCAGCGACAATGAGAAATAGAAATAGCATTATGCATTTATCAGTAGCCACCTGGAACAAAAAAAAAAGGAAAACAAAGTTAAGATTATTAACAAAATAGGAAGCATTTGGAGGACAAAAAAAACAACTGACCTGTCTCCCAATCTCCTTAACTAGTTGAGAGGCTTTCTTAATAGAGAACTGGATTGTATCTAGCTCGTTAACAATGCGCTCCATTTGCTCAGTCTGCCCCCATATTGAATACAAATGAGTTGCTCTCATCATATAAAAAAAAAACAGAACAGAACAAACAAATTAAAGGAAAGGGCAGTTTCCCAATGGATCATACTTACTTGGCCTTTTAAGGTGACAGCAGTTTGACTTCCTACTTCAATTGTTTGTGCAACAACCTAGGCCAAAAGCTAAGTTGATAATGCTGATAAACGAAATTTTATGAATATACAATGACTCTACCTACCTTCTTAGAGCGTTCAATGGCTTGTTCAGTCTCATCCATTGTTTTCGTGCCAGCATCAACAAGTTCTTGATTTGACATTGCTATAACGAAAAAATACAGATTACACGATCAGTGTATTCCGACAATATTCCTGCAATTAAATGTCGACTATTGATATGAAGTAAAGGATTACCTGATGCCATTTGAACATTGTCTTCAGCCATAGGTTCACTTGCCCCTCCCATATCAAAGAGTTCAACTCTCTTATTACCAAGGTTGCTCATATAGCTGCAGTTTGACCATATAGAGTCAACAGATTGAAGTTCAAAAGCAAGCCAAACTCATATTGAGTGCATTTACACTTTCCAATAAATTTACCGCATGATGGTGAAACTAAATTAAATTTTATACAGTCAAATTCCTTATTATCATTTGTCCAATGAGACAAGTAGGAAAACTTACGTTTTCCTAAGAGCCACATACGAATTCAGCTCTTTTATCTGCATAGAAGAATCAACAGGAATAGAAAATGTTAACAAAGAATACATGCAGAACTAATTTCGTGTACAATCTGATTAGCATTTTATCTGTCAGTAGAAAGAAACAAAACGTTTAATTGATCTGACCATGGATTGCTTCTCGTCATTAAGCTGCTTATTTACTTCCGGCGGATTTTTGCTCTCTTCATCTTTAACTTCACGATCAAACTCCTTTATCAATCTAAAACAGTTGATTAAGATAATTCTTGTTATTCACTGATTAACACAAACATGCCCAAAAATGAGGCTATAGGCAGATGAACGATCATTTCCTTCTAATTATAGAAATTCAAAGAACACAATCTGTAGCAACGATGACATCTTATCTGTATTGTTGCTTAGAATTACATGGCAGATGATCCGCATAGTAACACATACTAAGAGATAAAACTTATACGCTTGATATCCAAAATAATAACTCTGAATTGTATTATTCCCCTATTAGCAAACAGAATCACATGGTAAGCGGTAATTATACATATTTACAAGTGCTGACCAAAAGAAAGAAATTTGGGTAATTCAATTCATTCACTTGAACCTTTCCTTACCAAACTCGTAACATATGAACACAAATTTTCTTTCAACGTGCAACGAGCTCTTAAACCCTCAAAACCAATCTCAAGCAGGTGGAAGAAGGAAAAAACTCTTTCCACCTAAATAATAAAAAGAGTCAAGACATTCAGAACTGCATGCATCTCTAATTTCAGTATTCCCTCCCCCACTAAATTGATATTCCCCACAAAACTAAGGGTTCGTTCGACTCTTTTGACACATACCGAAATGATAAAGGATGTATAACTGGACATATTGTAACAAACAAAAATGTGATACTTCTACCAACTATTTAACATAATGGAGATGACCTACACCTGATTTGTTCTATAAACAAGTGCCTTCACATGATCTATCACCAAAGGGGCTTTCAAGATAGACGAATGTGAAACACGAGTAAATACACGCACACACTCTTCTAATAGGAGCTTAACTTGCCTACAGTAGAGAAAAGTCCAAGAAAACCAGATTCTGATAAAACCACTATAATAAGATATGAAACATTAGGAGCACAAATATAGCACCTTTTACAATCTCTCATTTTTCCAGTGAGTTCCTCGAGCTGTTTACTTTGCCTGTTGGAATCTTTGATTTTATCAACCCTCTGGAATCCATTTCTGCAGATAGTAAGAATGAGACTTGTGCATAAGTAATTTTCTTCTGTAACCAGAATGTATGGTGAACAAAGAATGGCACAAGGGCATCATCTTTATGCACGTGCAATCAGTCACAGCAAATGCGCCAAAAATCAAACTTTGAGACAATTTGCTGGACGAAAAGTTGTCATAATACAAAGTTACAAACCACCAAACAAACAAAATTTACTCCACACCAATCATGCATAAATCCAAACAACTTCTCCAGATGTCAAACGAGACAATTGCATATCTGTGTTTTTAATTTGGCACTTACATATACCCTTTTATTTTATATACGAAATGCAGCATCATTACCCATTATAATAAGTTTTTAAACTGGCACCACTAGACAAGAGCCTCAAGCATTTTGCATCACCATTACAAAGTAATAAGGGGAAACATTACTGATTACTCAACCAGTTTCCTATTGGGCACAGAATATCACAATTAAAGACCCACATAAAGCAACCAAAAACCTCAAAGGCATCTAGTGTTATAGTAAGTGATGGTGTATTAAATGGCTTCCCCTATCAAGATTTCAGTTAATGTGTTCCATTTAAAACAATTTTCTTGACCGCAAAAAAGTTGAATGCTGCAATATAAAGAGTTAGGCCTAGTGAGCACTCAGTGATGACAAACCAAACCCAAGAAACGCCTCTCAAATTATCATACTAATAAGCTGAAAAGGCAATTAGATGCCCTAATACGTGGAGAGATGACTCCGAAAATTCTGACGAGCATTTAGAAATGTAAGGTATATAGCTTAGAAAATGAAAATAATAATAAGAAGCAGATGGGCAAGTATTGAAGAGTTCCAAACAACTACTACAGGGACATTCGGCCGCAACTGTTACTGAATCTTCACCCTAGCGGTGAAAAGTGCATCTATAGATAACGAAAAAACACATACCTCCATACATGCTCGAATTAAAAACAACAAAAACGTAACACGAAAAAATGCCCTTGTCATCCCAAATCACCAGATATAATTATAATATGAATTGTGGATATTACTAGTATAGTATAATTTAGAAAGAAGCTAGAAAATGAGCTTACGAAAGAGCTCGGAAATTGTCCTTAATTTCACCATGGATCTGCTCCAGCTGGGGGCTCATCTGCAGATCAGTGGCCATTTTGATCCCACTTGTGGCCGGAAATGTTCAAAATCCCCGGCAGAAAGTTTTCAAAAGTGAAATGATGATGTCGGATCTCTGATGCTAAAAACAAAATTCAGCCATAAGTATGAGAACAAAATAAATGATAAGTGCAGACGAGCTAGTTATATAATTATATTATATTCATTAAGCAAACGAGAAACTGACCAGTAAAAATATCTCTACACAATCATTTACCATTAACCAATCTCCTAGACAATAATTAAAACTTAAAGATCAATATCTAACAAACAATATTAAAAAGAAATGTCACTTATCTACACTGCAACATCTCATATCATATGAACTAATTAATGCAATATTAACAATCTAAAAGATTTACATTTAACCAACAGCAAATGCCATCTTCAAGATAAAGTGTTTGAAGTGTTCCAATCCACTAACTTCATGTCCTATTAGAGATAAATACTTATCATATTCCTCACAACTAAAATCTCCTTCCTAATCAAAAACCAACAGATAACTGATATTAGAACCAACCACTCCTGAAAGACTGAGACAAACATAAGCCACAAGGGAACAAAAGAAAAAGAGAAGGGGGACTAGAACAACCAAATTAAGCAAAAGATGAAATGCCATAAGCAAAAATGGAAGGCAAATTTATTGCACGCCTTCATGTATCTAAAGAGACGCTCCAATTTCAAATAAAATATAAGTGACCAGCTAA
Organism: Euphorbia peplus; assembly: GCA_028411795.1. Taxonomy (NCBI): domain Eukaryota; kingdom Viridiplantae; phylum Streptophyta; class Magnoliopsida; order Malpighiales; family Euphorbiaceae; genus Euphorbia; species Euphorbia peplus. The sequence continues at coordinate 25,819,339 of CP110843.1, forward strand.
CTCAAATTGAACTTAATCAACTCAAGTCAGGACACCATGATTCCAATAGATTATGAACTTGAATGTTGGAAGTTAGGCTTCCAGAGGAAATCAATAAGGGCGAGAGGGAAGAGATGGGCATGGTCTTCTAAAAATATGAATGCCTTAGATACAAGGAAAGATAGAGAGTGCGCTTCTAGAGCCGTATACTGAAAATTTAAAGAGGGACAAGAATAAGAAAGAACAGATGTTGAAAGTTGGGACTTTATAGATGGTTGATATGAACAGGGCCGGCCCTGACCTTTTATAGGCCCGGGGCAAAAGAATAATTTGGGCCCCTTCGGCATACATTCTATAATTTTAAACACATAATTCTTACTGGGGAAAAAAAATTCATCAGTAAGTTACGTATATTTAGATTAAAAAATTCTACTCATAACACAATATAACATATCAAAATGTTAAATCATATTATTCATTATTCACACAAAAAGATAAATCTTGAACTTGCACAACTTCAAACTTTTCCCCAGAACAATTCTAGTTAATTCTGGCTTAAACATTATAATCTGTAAACATGAACGAAATAAAAGAAATCTAACAAGCTTTAAACAAATTAATGACTTCAATATCATGTTATGAAAATATAAACGTAAAATTTCACTGTGAAGTTTCAATTTAAATATTTAGTTATAAGCATATAAAAGTGTATACAAGCAGACGAGATGAAGAAAAATCTTTCATCTTCTTCATATAAAAATATCAAATTATGGCATTACTCAAATCTAAGAGATTACCAACCCTTAACATGACAATTGTTTCTTTTGCAAGAGATTACTCAAATCGTTAATTTCATTCAAACCCTAACATAAGTTACCAAGTGCCACAAATCGTACTATTCACAATTTGAATCCAACGAATTGATTTGATTTGATTTGATTCAGACCCATTTCAATTCAAACCTACGGGGAAAATCTAATGATGCATGAATCGGTGGTGAATCATTAGGATTCAAAATCAAAACTTTATATGCATCACAAGTTCACAACACCTCTTCCTCTACTATACTAAGCAAGTCCCTCTGCCTAGAACGATTGGTTCTTCATCAGCAATGTATCTTCGCTACCTCATAGTTCATCATCAGCTATATACTTAAGTACTTGGTGGATTTCAACATTAATATTGCATTCCTACACTAGTATTTGATAATATCTAAGTTAAAAATGCTAAATATTTTAATTTTACAATTGTAACCCGATCTTACAATTCAATTCAAATCTCGATTTAGCAACTATGCCTAGCACTGATCACGAAAATCTAAAACGAGTTAATTACAATGTCGTACCAAACAAAATCCGACAGATCTCAGAACTAAATTAAACAGATATAAACAAAAAACCTAAACTAGTTAAGATCAGAAGCCTAAACAATAGAATGTGAGATTAGGAAATTAAAAATTAGAAATCAAAGAGAGCTCAGTCGAGACAGACCTATTATGAAGGAGATCGACAGAAAAGAGCCCCTAAATTTGGGGCGGCGGAGTGGGAGCGGAGGGAAAGTGTTGCCGGAAAGAGATAGTGATGAGCAGATTTTCCGGTGAGATCGGAGATGATGATGGCAGTGAAGACGTTGGAGAGCGATGGATGGATGAAGAAAGATGTGTGACAGCTGGAGAAACAAGTCTGGGTTGTCAAAGGGGTCTTGTTAAACATAGCCCCCCACTGTATTAAACATAGCTCCCATTACTTATTTTCTTTTTTTTTCATTCTAAAACTGCCCTTCTCTTCATCTTTTTCTTTCTCTCGTTCCTTAAATTTTTTGATCTACATTTTCTCTTTAAAATTTTCTTTCATTTTTTCACAAAAATAAAAACTGTTTGATTTAGCTAGTTTATGACATGGAGAATGCAGAATCGTCACGAGAAAAAGCTAAAAATGTTAATCGTTTAATATGAATTTTTTATTTTAAACGTTGATTTAATAATATTAATATATAAATAATAATAATATTGTAGATCGGGAATTTTATTTTTAAATACGGGACAGAGGTAGTCCACCATAGAGGTAGTCCACCATGGACTACCCTGTCCAAATAGGGTAGTCCATGGTGGTCTACCTTCATCCCGTATTTCAAAAATTCTTCGATTTTACCCCGATTCACTCATGACAATGTTTTTTCTTTAAATTTTATCGTTAAAATATTTTTCTTTAACCATTCAATTTTAATGACATTTTTTCATAACAATATTTCTCCTTAACAATTCAATTTTAATAACATTTTTTCATAACAATATTTTTCCTCAACAATTCAGTTTTTGTAACATATTTTCGTTACGATATTTTTCCATAACAATTCAATTTTCATAACATATTTTCGTAACATATTCTTTCCCTAACCCTGACCCTAAAATGAAAGAAGTTTTTCATGTTAAAGTTGTGAAATTATTTGTTGTTGGTATCATTTTTCCCATTTATGACCGTACTTGGACTAGGCATGTGCAGGTTGTACCTAAAAAGGGTGGTTTCACTGTTGTGAAAAATGAGAAGGATGAACTGATTCCAACTCGTACTGTTACAGATTGGAGGGTATGCATTGATTACAGAAGCAACTAGAAAAGATCATTATCCTTTACCTTTCATAGATAAAATGTTAGAAACTTGCTGGTCATGTGTTCTTTTGCTTTTTAGATGGATATTCAAGATATTATCAAATCCTTGTTTTTCTTGAGGACCAGGAGAAAACAACTTTCACATGTCCATACGAGACATTTGCTTATAGGCGCATTCCATTTGGCCTGTGCAACGCACCTGCTACGTTTCAGAGGGGTATGACAGCCATTTTTTATGACATGATAGAAAAGACTGTACAGATTTTTATGGATGACTTTTCAGTTTTTGGAAAATCTTTTGAGTCTTGTCTTGTGAATTTGGGAGATGTGCTTCAGCGTTGCACAGAGACATGCCTTGTGTTAAACTGGCAAAAGTGTCATTTTATGGTCACTAAAGGCATTGTGTTAGGTCACAAGATTTCTGCCCAAGGAATTGAAGTAGACCGTGACAAAATAGAAGTTATAGAAAAACTGTCTTCCCCTACTCGTGTCAAAGATGTTCGTAGTTTCTTAGGACATGCAGGTTTCTATAGGCGTTTTATCAAGTAATTTTCTAAGATAACACGACCCTTATCTGCCCTGCTTCATAAGGATGTTGATTTTAGTTTTGATGAGTCTTGCCTGACAACTTTCACACAACTCAAAGAGAAGTTGATTACTTCTCATGTGCTCATTTCTCCTGATTGGGATTTTCCATTTGAGTTGATGTGCGATGCTAGTGATTTTTGTGTTACGGATGTGCTTGGCCAACGCATTGACAAACACTTTCGACCAATTTTCTATGTTAGTAAAACTTTGACAGATGCACAACTCAATTACACTACCACTGAAAAGGAATTGTTTGTGTTTGCATTTGATAAGTTTCGCTCATATTTGGTTTTGACTAAAGTTATTCTGTACACAAATCACTCCACTATCTTTTTGCTAAACAGGATGCTAAGCCAAGATTGATTAGATGGTTGCTCCTTTTACAAGAATTTGACTTGGAGATTTGAGACAAGAAAGGTTCTGAAAACCTAGATGTTGATCACTTGTCCAGAAATGAAGGTGTCTTCAAGTATGCACAACCTGCTATCGTTGAAACTTTTCGAGATGAGCAATTGTATGTTGCACAAGTTTATTCTTCCCATTGGTATGCTGATTTTGCCAACTACCTCGTGTATGGTGAGATGACGGTTGAATTCTCATATCACATGAAAAAAAAAATTCTCTTACGTGGGATTATCCTTATTTGTATAAGTTGTGTTGATCAAGTCATTGGGAGATGGGTCTCTTATGATGAAGTGTCTTCCATCCTTATTTCTATACATTTATTTGATATTGTTATAGGAAGAAGATGAAAGATTTTTCTTCATCTCCTCTTGTATACACTTTTATATACTTATAACTAAATATTTAAATTGTGAAAATTTTCGTTTATATTTTCATATCATGATGTTGAAGTCATTAATTTGTTTAAAATGATCATGAGTTTAGCTATAGTATTGACTTGGTTTGACTAAAATCGGTCCAATTCGATCAAAAATAGTTACAAATGTGAATATTTTTCTTTTAATACTTGACCAAGATTGACACACGATCAGTGCCCAGCCCTAGTTGCTAGTCGTTGCTCATTAAAAAAAAATTGATAGAATGGGAGGGGCTTATTAGGTTTCCACTAGTCGTGCTTCCTCTATTCGAACGATCATCTTCCTTCCTCCATTAACAACTTGCGATTTCAAGTTTTCCTTCGAATCTAATGGCTTCTTCTTCCACCGGTAAGTACATTCTTCTCTTCTTCTCCAAATTTCGAAAATTTCCATGCCATGAACTCCTCTCAAGGTTTCGGCCTAGGGAGATTCTCTTTTCTTTGATGTTTTTCTCCGTTTGTCATTGTCTTACATACAATGTGTCCAATCATTGAAACCTGTCACTTGGCTCTTTTATGCTATGAATCTTGTGTTTTTTTAGAAACTAAGTTATGCATATTTGCTGGACCACATGAAAAGGTATAATGGGATCTAAGTTTGTGAGTTATTACGATAGGAAGAGTACGACTCAATCTTTCGAGCTTCGGTCTACTAATACCCTGATCATTTATTTAGACTCAATTGAGCCCTTGATCATTAATTGTTGGTATACGTTACACACATTTGTTTCATCCAACCATTATTTGACATGTGTCATAAAGGATTGCTTGTAAATTAAACCATCTGCGCTTAACATGTTTCTTCTCCAAATTAAAAAAAAATAGATTCAATTATTCTGGGTTTGGAAGGGGAAAACTGATTTTATTTATTTATTAATGGTTTAAATTGGGGATAGATTCGAGTTATTGTATTTTGTCTTCATGACCTCATATACATCAAATTCAACATTGGAGAATTTAGCACCCAAAACTATATTAGTAACAAAAAACCTTTTCCCATTCTTAATTCAAGAACTGAAGACATGAAAACACAAAAACGTGTTTATGGAACATTGGTTTTGCTAGCTGTATTCATCACTTGTTCTCTCCACACTTGTGAAACGTCCATTAAAATTATTGGTAGCTGTATTCATCACTTGTTTATATCTTCATGGATCTAAAAATAAAGATATCGTCATGACGAGGTAATCGATATAAAAAAGAAATAAACGATGACTCATTACTGCACCACATTCTCTTTAGATGTTCTTATCTTAAAAACTATTCTCGCATAAGTAAAGTGTTCTCACATGAGTCTCCGTATATATATATATATAAAAAATAAGGAAATATTTATTTTTTATTTAGAAGAAAAAAGTAAATAGAGTGTAAAATTATGTAAAACAAACTTTTGCTTTGGAGCGAAAAAGAATCCGGCGTCTCTCTGACTAGTTAGAGCAACTCCAACCATGCTCTTCATGTTACACAGTTTCGGTATCCGCAATTTACTCCAACCATACTCTTTATTCTATTCTCTATTTTATTATTTTATTAATAAACTGATATTATTATTATATTAATAAAAATGAAATTCCCATTATATCCTCTGCAACAACATGAGTTTTCACAAATATTATCCAAAAGCTGTGTAGATGGAGACAAGGTTAAGGATTATTAACAAAGTTCGACCATGCCAACAAAAATGAAATCCACAAAACTTGCAGGTATGCTTCAGATAATCTCATCCTCTCCACCCTATTGCCTATACTTTAAACTTTCCCGTCTTATCCTATCTTAGCATTTGAGAAATCCATCTCTGCCCTCTGGATGCTGCACCAGCAAAGACACATAGAGAGATTTATCAAGTTAGCAAGTTTAACAATCTGAAAAACAATGTTTAAGAAGTGGAAGGTTTATAAAAGCCCTCTAATTTACCTGGGCCATGAACTTCTTCAGAATTTCCTGCTTCTGCATTTCGTCACTGGTTGGAAGACCCATAGATTTCTGCCTCTGATCAAACTGAAAAAAAAAAAAAGCGAAAAGAAAATACAGAGATGGAATATCACTACTTGTTTGACTTGATTATCACTTTCGTATCATTTGTATCATATATAATTAAGTGGAGTGGAATATATAGATCAAATAACAGGAATACATCACAAAGACCCATTTTGACACCCCTGCAACTCACACTTCATGAAAGGGTTAAGGGTAACAAAGGTATAGCAATATCATCATGCAGTACATGCAGATAGTTACTTTTCATAGTTTCAAACACCACACAGCATTCAGTTTTTGGTAAATTGATTAAAGACATTTTCATTTTTACATCATGTACTCCCCTATACTCAGGACTATCAGTGCACTTTCCAAGCATGAAACAGTTCACATACCTATACTCTAGTAGCAATCATCAGCTTTAATAGGCTTGTGCAGCTCTCCCTGAAATAATTTGAAACAAGCAAAGGAGTGAAATTTATGCAACTTGCATGAAAATGAGAACATTACAGAATTATAAAAGCTAGACAAAAGACCAGGCATAGAGGAAATCTTATTTCGATTATTGGAGGCTGACCCTTCAGTCCAACTTTTAGATGGTTTTTCTTTATGTCGCACACAACAAACCTTGATTTAGTTCCAGAAGGGACTGGAATTATCACACTGACTTCTTCCAGGGTTTGAGTCCAAGAATATTTCTCCAGATCAAGGCCATTACCTTTGTTCGAAACTGTACAAAATAGCTAATCAATAAATGGAAACCATAACTAACTAGAACATTTAGTCATATAATTCCTCCCTGAAGGAATAGATTACGTCAATCTTCTAATCAGGATAATGGATAACATAACACATACAAGAAATGCCTAACATTTGCATAGAATTATTATTATTATCAAAGACTGCTTCCGGTGCAGGATACACACGTTCAAAGGTCCAAAATACTGTTTCCTCAAAACATCGATTATGTCAATGCACACGCATCCCCATTTCATTTTCATCTAAGAATCTATAATCCATGGGTGTAGCTTCGATTGTGTTCTCAACTATGTTACATGGACACTTCTCTTTACTAGCGCATCCGTACTCATAGGTTCTCAGACCTAATTAATGCCAAACACAGTTTTGAACAATGAATCTTAGACGATTTAGCTATCCGTCTACGTGTTTCGGTTAAAAGCATAAAATCGAAGTAAACTAGTGAAAATCCTAACAATCTCCCCAGTTCTCAGCTACATTCTAAAATTCAAGCTGCCAAGAACATATACAAAACCAAGAGTAAATCACAATGACAATCACATATGCCAATGGCTATAAATCGAACAAAAACCACCATGAAGCCAATGGATATAAATCCAACAAAAACCATGGGTCTGATTGGATACATTGGCCTTTTGGGCCCGTGAGGACGACTTTTAAAGGGTGTCTGTCGGGGTGATTGAAATTAGGGTTTTGTCGAAATTGAAGTTGCAATGAAATCTGGAGATGATGAGTACCCTTTGATGTCGGAAGTTGAGGGAAGCTTAGGAATTTCTGCCATATCTCAGTGGACATCATCTGGATCTGATACTCGTGAATTTGACAAAATTTGTGTGCTTATCAAATGTGTTTCTTATATTGATAGTTTGAATCCTGTGTGCGAGTGTTGGGTCTACTGTATTGATTCTAATTCCTCGTCTTATTCAACTCATACTTGTATGGAACCATTGGAACCTGTCATTCGTTGGGATCTGAATCGTCTTGGTTATGACCGGGATCTGAATCGTCTTGGTTATGACCGGGATCTGAATCGTCTTGGTTATGACGCATATGTTATTTTAGGATCTAAGTTATATTTTTTTGCTCGACAAGACAAATCTATGCGGTTTTATGATATGAAGACTGCTCTTTCTTCTCCCAGTATAGCTGCTACTCTTTTATGTGAAAAGTCTCTCCAAGAAGGACCACCAATGCAGGCAGTAAAAGAAAGGGCCATCGCAGTTGTGATAGGTGTTTCTAAGATTTGTGTATTCGGAAGGTTTCTCTACTTGCATGGCCGTACCTGTTCTCGCCCTTCTTTTGAATTGTTGGACACCAGCCGCCTTAAATGGAAGTCACTTCCTGAACCCTTCAAAAATTATGAGGAGCATGTGAATGTAACTATACCGAATGTAACTATAGAATCATACTGTGTCCATCGTTCTTGCTTAATTATCCAAACCTATCGACATGGGATCTATGCTATCAATGTTGATATTCCACAACCACAATGGGTGACTTTACAAAAAAGTCAGAAGAAGAAGAATGGTTTTCCTTTTCAAGGAATGTTTGCTATGGTTGATGAGATGATGTTCAATCCATGTCCATATCCAATCACAACAATTCAGTATCCCTTTGACACAACAAAGTATCCGTGCCGGTCTCGTTCTCGTCCATTCGGTGCTCTATGTTTTGATCATACATGCAAGAATCTTTGTAGAGTTGAAGCAATGTATCCAAGTCCCCCTTCTGGTCTTGATGATACTCCCTGTTTGCTGGTTGACTTGCTCAAGTTTGACCATGTTCCCTTGGATGAATTGACGTTTGATTTGTCCGCTTGGAATCATATTCAGAGCGACAAGTATCTTACTTTTGCATTGACATCTTGTCATTTTGACTACCTGGGTTCAATTGCTATTTGTCCAATTAAGGTATACAACTTATGATTAAATTAGTTCTAAGTTACTGCTGTAGTGTGCAGCATTTGTTGATTATGATGAACTCTAGATATATACTTTGTCTATAATCTGTTCTATTGTGGTGTTTTGATACAATATATATTGTTCAAAAACATGAATAAGTTAGAAAACAATATTGATACAATTTCAATGTTTGATATGTTTTATTTCAGACAAGTTGCATAGATGAAAGCATAGAAGAGGAAGAAAAAGGAGAAGAGGAAGAAAAAGCAGTAGTAAAAGGAGGAGAAGAAGAAGATCTAAGTAAGAAAAAGAAGATATTGGCAGAGAAAGAAGGAAGAAGAACAAGACAGATGAAGAACAAGAAGAAGTTTTTCCAGAGGCACGTATTGAGAACAATTCCGATGAAGAAGAAAAGAAGATTTTCCACAGCCAAACATTGAGAAGTTGATGGTTTTGTCATCTTTTTGTCATATAATTAAGGTTAAGGGTATTTTTGCTGGTTTGATGAACTTCTGTTTTGCTGTTTTTCTAGGAGGTTGGGTAGTGTGGGTAGGTGTTACTGGTGGCGATGTTTGGCCCTCTGCTCGGGTCGCGTTTCGCTTTTATTATTGCTCTAGCTTTCGACATTAATATATATTGTTATTGTTATTAGGCTTATATCTATTAAACCTTTTCTGAATTGTTATTACGCTTGCTAAGTTGATTTCCAATGCTTATGCTTCCTTTTTCTTTGAATGAAAATGGGGACAGACGAGGAACCGGTGAGAGAAGCCAATTCTTATGCTTCCTTGTTGGGTGGCTTTTCTGATTATATATCTTGTGATTTCCATTTCTTTTTCTTCCCAACTTGTTTTTGAAAAGCAAGGAAATTTTATAACTTAAAAAGCGATCATGTCTGAAGTGACAGTATGTTGTAAATTGAAAAAATTGATGTATGTTAGGCTACTAGGTGATAGCACATAAGACCGAACTGGTGTGATATATTTCTTGCTTTCACTATCTGCATTATGAATGTTCATTTTCGCACTTGCTTCCTCTTTCGGTATGCATCTTTCTGTTGTTGTTTGTCATTATAGGCCATCTGCATTTGTACGTATGCTTTGATGATAATCACTCATCTTTTCCCCCTGATAGCCAATTGTTTTAATATAATAATGCTTTCACTGAAAACACATGCTATAAGTTGAAGGAACGGAAGCAAATCCCCTAGTGCAAGTGTATAATTAATCGGGGATTAGTTAAACTATTTGGAGATAAGTCGGAATTCAATCCAAATCAGATACTATACTTTTGAACGGCTATACGGCTAAGTGGCTTTCATTTACAGAGGGGTTAAGACCCGAATAGTCGTAAATAGAATAAATATAGGCCAAGTTAACACAACTTGTATGAAAGGAGTCTTACCTTAGCATATATCCTAAAGTTTTGGATAGATTCTATGTTCTTTAGCAGTCTTTTTTACTAAGTCGATATTTAGTTTAATCACCAGCATCAGCATCACTGACCAAAGTTCTAATGCTTTGGTTTAACATACATAGTCATGATTCATGAAGCTTCGTGGTTTGTTTAATACATCAGATTGTGTGTGCTTTTCTCTAAAAATTTGGTGTAAGGTTGTTGGTAAAATTATTCAATTACACTTTTGGGAACATTTTTCTATAATATCTCTATAATTTATACGTATTCACAACATTTTTATATATGTTGCTCAATGGGCATGTCTTCACAAAGTAGAGATGGGAGTTCTAGGCAAGAAACCCAGCCTCTTTATTTTCGATATTAATCAAATAACATAACATAACAAGTTTTCATTTGTATGAATTATTTCAAAATGCTTTTACCATTTCTGCAAGTAATCACGTCAGTGAAACAATCGAACAACCTGTTACTGTTTCTCTTTTGTTTGTTGAATAGATTATTTTGATATTAGCATTCCCAGATTATGCCTAACAGTTTGAAACTATTGCTTGTTAGGTGGTTTTTCTTGTAAAAGGACCAATTTACTCAGTTTGCATCAGTTGCACAGAAGAACCATATGAATCGTTAAGGGGGCAACTGGAGCTATTCTATGGTCAGGTAGCCACAGAAGAACCATCAGTTTGCATCAGTCTGCATCTTAAGCGTTCATTTATTGTCTTGCTGCTTTTTGTTGAATAAAAATGCTTAACTATTTTTTTATGTTTGTTCATTTGTTTATTGCAATCCTTTTGCAGATGATACTCATATTAACAGAGTCAGTAAATAGATGTTTTGAAAAGAATTCAAAGTTTGATATGACACCCTTACTTGGAGGCACAGATGTTGTCTTCTCATCTCTTATACATTCCTTTAGTTGGTTTGTTTCTCTGCTCCCATTTCAATTTACTGCTTTTATTGTATCTTAATGTATAACATAATGTTCCTGCTTCTGAGGGGGGATTCTCTTTTGTTGCTTTGTCCAATGGAACGCGGATAACATAATACCAAAGTAAGGAAAAAAAAGTAGTTTTGCATACTTGAGCTTTATTGAACAATATAAAAGATGGTCTACTTTTGCTGATAGGAAGATCTGTCTCGCGTGCCTAGTTTGCTTGAGTTGAGTAACAAAACAATCCCTGCTTCTGATCATGGGAGCTATATGCAATGCTCAATATAAATTTATTGGTACAAACTATTCTTTGAAAAATCAAATTAAGAATATGACTGTTTTTGAGTAGAAGTGGAATGCATGTGAACAAATTCATAAGCTATGAAGACGCCAAAAATAATGGACCTAACTAGAAGCTCAAAGACCAAGATATGAATATTTTGTTATGTAGATGAATAATATGTTTACTTCATAAAATTTTGAAGTGTAAAAAAATAAGCTATTAGCTATATTTGTTCACTTTATGGACTCTGTTGAGAAATTATGAAGCATTGGATTTGGTGGCAATAAAACTATCACATGTTGAAGATGTTGCTTTATTATTTGATAACTAGAACTATGATACATGTTCTGTTTTGTCTTTAATAGCTTTTATCAGCATCTGCTTGTCTTTGTACTCGTGGTTTTTTCTCTCGAGTTATTTTTCTGCTATATAATATAGTTTAAGCTGCCTCTTGTACCTTCTGCTTTTTTTATGGGATAAGCTAGTGGAGCAGTTCCTGTTATAAATGTGATTATTGGAGTTTGTTTTACTTTCCAGGAATCCAGCCACCTTTCTTCATGCATATACTTGTCTTCCCCTAGCTTATACGACAAGGCAAGCTGCCGGTGCTATATTGCAAGATGTTGCTGATTCAGGAGTTCTTTTTGCTATATTAATGTGCAAACACAAAGTAAACACATGCCTCTCATCCTCTCTTCTTTCCACTTTTCCAGTTAGTCTATACATAGCAGTACCCTTCATGGTAGTGATTTTTCCAAAAAAGAATAAAATAAAGATCATGAAATTCCTTACTGGCTAGAGCTCTTTTGACTCAAGTCAAATTGCAGGTTGTTAGTCTAGTTGGTGCTCAGGAAGCTTCTCTTCATCCAGATGATATGCTGCTGCTTTCCAATTTTATTATGTCATCAGAATCATTTAGGCAAGTGGAGTTAACCTTGTTCTGTTAACTGTGATAACATGTTCATATGTTAATTTGTAAGTGGTTAAGGTTATATTTCATATTGGTACTGAAATCTGATCTGTTCCTTGTCAAATCTTCCTGCGTAAAACTTTTCTTTTACTTGATAGTCTTAGTTGGTAAGCTTTTATAAGAATTCCATTGCACCATCTCATTTTGGTTGAAATGATACCAGATTCCCAATTTCTCCATTCTCCTTTTTGTATTCTGCTTTAGAATCTTTTCTGATCATTAAGGAGATCTTCTTTAGTCGATATTATTCACCAGATGGATTATTGATCATGCACTAAAATTTCAACATTTTGTGGTACTCAGTTAGGGATTTAGCATAATTAACTTGAAAATTTCAGACGGAGATATTACAGCAAGATTGGGATCTGTTAGCTTTTTTCTTTCCCACACACGTTTTTATATAATATTTGTTATCAGTGTCCCGGACAGTAGAGAAGGGAAAAGCTATGTTGTACTGATGTCTTAAGATTTATTTACTTTTATCAAGAATCATTTGGATATTGAAGATTTTTATAAGTTGAATTATAATTTTAGTATATAGGAATTTAGATGGGCTGGTTATACAATAATAGGTTTAGGGGTAAATCTTGAATGGGTACAATGTGGTTGAATGGTTATGGACTTCTGTACTCATGAGTACTCTTATACATCAACATAATCCTGTAGGCGAAATAGACTACAGCAAACAAAAAAGAAGCTGCAGTATATCTCAACCTCCTTCTGATTTCTAATATTTTTATATGGATGGACTCGTATTGACGAGGCGCTCATTTTAAGATCCATGATGCCCAACAAAAAACGACATTTTTAAGATTTAGAACATACAGTTTTAATTTTAGAACATGCGGTCTGGTTTCATCTTTTTTAAAACATTGTTTTAAGAACTCAGTATACACTTTATAGAACATAACAGATAATTTTGGATTTCGGGTTGACTTATTTGGGGTTTTGGGTTCACTAATATAGGGTTTCATGTTCACTTATTTGGGTTTTGGGTTCACTAATTTAGGGGTTCGGGTTCACTAATATAGGGTTTCAGGTTCACTTATTTTGGGTTTTGGGTTCACTAATTTATGGTTTGGGTTCACCAATTTTTAGCATATGGTATTTATCCAATACGAATGTTTTTTTAGAACACCGTATACACTTTTTAGAACATAACAAATAATTTTTGGTTTCGGGTTGACTTATTTGGGGTTTTGGGTTCACTAATATAGGGTTTTAGGTTCACTTATTTTGGTTTTGGGTTCACTAATAGGGTTTCAGGTTCACTTATTTGGGGTGTTGGGTTCGCTAATATAGGGTTTCGGGTTCACGTATTGACGAGGCGCTCATTTTAAGATCCATGAAGCTCGGGTAAAAACGACGTTTTCAATTTTAGAACATACAGTGTAAATTTTAGAACACAAGATCTGGTTTCATCTTTTTTAATACGGTGTTTTAAATAATAATATATACGTTCTAAACATTATATTTTTTATTCTAAAATTTCAACAGAATGTTTTAAAAAATATTTACTTGATATCAAGAGCATATTTGCTTTCTCCTTTTATAATTTATTAAAATTTGTGACTCATGTTATAAAAAACGTAACGTATGCTCTAATTGTTTTAACGTGTTCTAAAATTTTAGAGTCTATTTACTAAATTACGTTACATAAGTTCTAAATTTTATGGAACAAATACTATTGCATAGTTCTACAACTAATTTAAAGCTAATGAACATGTGATCTAAATAATGTTACATGTGTTCTAAATTTTATAGCTCGTGTTCTAGATAATATTACATGTGTTCTAAATAACGTTACATATGATTTAAGGAATAAAGTACAATGTTTTAAACATTGTTTATTATGTTCTAAATATTTTAGAGTCCTATTTTGTATGTTATAAATAGAATGTTGTATACATATCCAAAAACTAATTCATTTAATCTAAATTGTGTGTCATATGTTCTATAACTAATTTCTTATATTTTTAAAATATTATTATATAAATTTAATTTTTTATTTTTTTGCGGCAATGCATATTTTAAAATAAATATGTCTTCTTTTCAAATTTAATTAACTAGTTTGAATTTTCTTTAATTAATTAGAAGCTTAGCATAATGGGTAAAATATTATTTAAGAATTAGTTTAAGAGTTAATAATGATATAGAGAAATTGAAACTCAATAAGCATAAAGAACATAAATTTAGAAGGATTAATTTTAAAAAAGATTAAATAAAATCATTGTCATTGTTCAACATTAAATGGGGTAAAGAAAGATAAAAGAAGAACTGGAGAATTTCAAAGTAAAACGGAGAACCTAAATTAATGTTTATAATGGGTTAAGATTCAAATTATAAGTTTATAAATATTTCAGTTTCAAAAATGACAAGAGGCGCTAATGGCCCAGTGGTAAGGAGTGCGCTCCATGGGCTGATGTCCAGCGTTCGAGCCTTGGAGGTGGCATTTTGTATTTAATTTCAGATTAAATATGTCATTCTGGCTATTTACGAAACTACCACCGCGTGCACTAGAGGCTAAATCGACGTCGTTTCATATGGTTCTCACCAAAAATGAGTTCTCACATATGGGGCGTTTTCCAAAACTACGTAGTTTTATTAAGGATCAAATGACATTTATCTCTTTTATTTTAATTAAATATTCAGGAGATAGAAATGGTAAAGTGATAAAGTCCTCATTTGTTTCTTTTTTATTAAAAATTGTTTTCCCGGCTATTCTAAACTCCGATTTCGAATATTTTTATATGAATGGACTTGTATTGGCGAGGCGCTCATTTTAAGATCCATGATGCCCATGTAAAAACGACATTTTTAAGATTTAGAACATACAGTTTCAATTTTAAAACATGCGGTATGGTTTCATCTTTTTTTAATACAATGTTTTAAATAATGCTATAAACCTTCTAAACCTTATATTTTGTATTCTAAAAGTTCAATATAATTTTTTTAAAAATATTAGTTGATATTGCTGTAAAAAAAATATTAGTTGATATCTGCAACAAATTTGAATTCTTATTTTATAATATATCGAATTTGCGACTCATATTCTAAAAAAACATAACGTATGTGATAATTTTTTAACGTTTTCTAAAATTTTAGAATATTTTTTCTAAATTACGTCATAGAAGTTCTAAATTTTATGGAACAAACACTATTTCACAGTTCTACAACTAATATAAAGTTAATGAACATGCTTTCTAAATAATGTTACATATGTTCTAAATTTTATAATTCGTGTTCTAGACAATATAAAATGTGTTCGAAAAATTATAATCTTTATTTTCTTAATTGAGAAAAAAGTTACAACTAGCAAAGTTGAGGGAGCTATGTTGCATTTGACCCTTAAAAGCATAGTTGGGGAGTAAATAAATAATATAGACAAGGTGAGGTTCGCCGGCTAGAAAAAAAAACAAGGAGGTTGACAAAGAAGGAGACGCCGGCGACTTTTCTAATCCCAAAAGACTTAAGTTGTACACACGCTTACGCCAAAATCAACCCAACCCATCTTTCTTCCTACATATCTCAAACCAAAGCTTCCATTCCAAATTCAGACAATCACGCGCTTTTCAAGCTAATCTCAACACCAAAACAATGGTTCAGATCAAAGAATTGTATCCTTCTTTTCTTTTTTTTATTTCTTGCTTCTGCTTACTACAACTTAAGACTTCCATCTTGTTTTATTTTGTCGCATGAATACCATATTGCTATTTTTACACTTTCCCTATGTTGTTTTGTTTAAATCCTTGACTTGTTCTTTTTTCTTCTGAAGCCGAATTCCCATGCCTATATCACTACAAGAGGTATATCAATTTCATTGTTTGTTTGATTTCTGCTATTGCTGGATCTTTTTTTTTTTTAATCTGGTTTTGTTGGTTTACAATTACAGTATCAGATAGCTCAGAGGTACATGGTGATGAAGATGCAACAACAAAATACTAATAGTACTGAGGGTATTGAAGTCTTGGAGAATAGGACTATTGATGATCCCGTTTTCGGAAGGTGTCAATACACATCCAAAGTATATCGCTTGCAAAGGTACTACTTTTATTTCATAGTCTGACCAATACCGTGTTGATCACTTATAATATCCTATATAATCACCATCTGCTTGTCCGTGTTCACGATTGCATTATATAGTGTGGAATTTGAACTTGTACTTGAGTATCATAGACAACTTGCTGCTGTCAATAGAATCCCCCTAATCTTTTACATCATGGGAAAAATAAGTGATTTCATCTGCCTTGCATGATGTAATTTGCTTCATATATAGATTGATGGTCAAAGGGCTTACTTTTACAATTGCAGAATTTCACCTTGTTCACCTTACAATTGCAAAATTTCACCCTGTAATTTGGTTCATATTCTCTATCCCGATATCTGTTTCAAGGAAACCTCATAGTTTTGACTGGTTAAAGTTATTGACTGTGAAGTTGCAAAACTTTAGATTTTTCTATTTTCTAACTTCTCCAATATTTTGATCTTGATAATGATATATATCCTAAACGTCCTCTTTTAATGCGTTGGCGTGGTATTTGTCTTAACAAAATTTGTGGACATAAAATTTAAAACCTTGCTCTTACACAATTATTTTCTCAGCAAAGCACCTACGTGGCTTACAACTTTTGCACCGGCAGATGCTCTTGTCATGCATGAAGAGGCTTGGAATGCATATCCAAGGTGCAAAACAGGTTTGGCCTCTTTTCTTGCTAGTTTATTCGTATTTATTCTAGCTATGTCCAGGCTTCGTATTACATTTTATCAGCTGACTTGTACTTACGTGTTGCTCTTTGTTCTCGGCAAATGGATGTCTCACCAACAGTAATCAAGGTAATATTCATTGTTTCTTGGTTAAGGAGATCAATTTTTACAAATTTATACTTGCCCTTATTTCCATGTGACAGTTCATAGACTGCTCATTTTGGTTTGGAAATTTTTGCAGTGTCCATACTTCACCAAGTTTTCTTTAACTGTGGAAACTATTCATGAAGCTGACAACGGTCAATCAGAAAATGTATGTCTTTTATAATGTTTTTGCATTTCTTTTTGTGCAATCTTCACAAAATTGATAACCTGACATCATGCAATGGTTAATGTTTTGGACTTTCCAACATATTCATTGACTTTGGTGCTTGACAAACTAGGTACACGGTTTAACTGGAGAACAACTAGCCGCTAGAGAGGTTGAACACATTGATATAGCTTCAGCAGCAACTGATTACTGGAGTTATGTTGTTGGAAATAACGATACAGACTTTAGTAAATTCAAGTCTTCAAGAACTGGCAGGGGTCCTCTTTTGGATGGATGGCAGGTCGGTTTCAATTTAGCTGCTTATTTAAGTGGACTTGCACTCTTCTTATTTAACGTGCATCCCTGAAATATTTATACCAATTTACTTTACAATTATTAACTCTTTAACATATTGATACTGCAGGACAAATGTAAACCGGTAATGACAGCTTATAAATTGGTGACAGTAGATGCGCCATACTGGGGATTTGGTTATCGACTTGAACAGGCTTTGATAGGGGTAAACTTCATTGCTCTCTTTGCAATATTTATAATCAAGATTTGGAGAGTACTACCCTCAAACATACCTGCTAAGCAGAGAAATACAAGCTTAGGAAAAGAAAATGCCTAAAGTAGAGTTGAACGTTCTTTCATTAACAAAAGCTATTTTTTTCATTGCAATGTAAAAAATGTTTGTTATTGACTTGGCAGGGTGAAAAGGCACTCTTTTCAGAGAGTCATCGGAATTGTTTTGGTTGGATTGATGAATGGTTTGGGACAACAATGCAACAAATACATGAACTTGAACGACATAGCGATTCTTCTCTAAATAAGGTACATATTACAGATACTTTTACCCGTGAAATCGATCGCATTCTTTATACTATATTTATGTGTTATGAGAAAGAGAACCTTTGAATTGTTTGGAAGCTCCTTTAACTAAACAACTCATACCATCAGAAAAAGTAGATGCTAGACATCTGATCTTTTGAGCTGGACAGGATTCTTCATTTATCTTATATTGTTATGAATTTGGTATAGAAAATAAAATAAAAAAAAGGAATCATTTTGAATAGAATAAGAAAAGGAATCATCTAGAATGACTGTTGATGCTATAATTATTGTAATAATGCTAAATCATAGTTTATTTTTATATTATGAAAACAGAAAATTGGGAAGCCAGCTAAAATTGATGAGATTGATGAGATTAATAGCAAGAGGTTTCAAATGAATTCAGAGAAGCATGAAGTTGTAGTGGATACTTAGATCGTTTGTCACATGGACAGATAGATTTAGGATTTTCCAAATTGGAAGGTGTGATAATCCAATTATTTATTTGTTGTAAGTTGTAAATTTTGTTATATCATCAATTACATGACCTTTTTTGAGGCCATTTTCTTATGTAATATTGGAACTATCTTTTATGGCAAGGTCTGAAATTTCTTATTTTTACTTGCACTTATTTTTATTTAGCTTTGCAGCATTTTATCTCCTTTCATTTGGGTTATTTTTTTTTCTTATGGTAGAATTTGGGAATAAGTTCCTTAGAACGAAAACTCTGTCTTTATGGCTGTAAATATACAAAGTCCTCATGTTCAAATCTTGCTTCTTTTCTCAGTTTGGAACCTCTCAACGCAAAAGCTGTTTATTTAGTAATATTTTGTTTTTTTTTTAAAAAAAAGGGGAAAAAGAAAGAGATAAACTAACTAAACTGCCATTCATTATCTGGTAACATAAATTTATATCTGGAATGCAAGCTAAAATTTTGGTCATATGGATATTGTGGGCAAAAAAGATGCGTTGACTATAAAATAAGCTTTTATTTAATTGATGCCTTTGATATTGTAAATAAAATAACCAATAGTTGACTGTTGATTATTCAAATCACCAACATAGTCGGAATCACAATATCCAATTATGAATTTGTCGACTTTCTCATCCCGTTCAAATAACAAATCAATATCTACAATATGTTGAATATATCATTGAATCCATTTCACACCTTATCAATGTCCTTTCACAATTCCAACGGTTTGTGAAACATTGAGCGTCATACTGTAGTGACATGGTCTGACGTGTTGGCGTTAGGGTAGGAAGACATGAGGTTTTATAAATGAAATGTGAACCCAATAAATGTATAATGCATTTTAAAGTCGTATGAACTAATAGTGACATATTTAAACTTTAGCGATACAATATATGTATGGTATTAAGTAAAGTTATATTGTAGTATTAGAGCTGACTCTCTATGTTCGATGTGATTCAGAGGGAATTTTAATATTACCGGATTTAGAAGGACATTTTCTATTGTGGAAGGAAATTTTAGAAGGATATTAGTATTATCATGATGTTTTAATATTATTGTATAAGTTAGGGTCAAAGTAGTACTTGTTCAAGTACCCTACACCTTATCCACAATTTTTTCTGCATTTACTTTAATAAGTAACAATCAAATAATGTAGCCAACCACATTTCAGAAGCTGTTAATTTTACATTAAATGAATGTATACAAAGACAAGGACAGAAACCAAATGTCACAATGCTATTGCTTGCCGACTTCAATTTTTAATTATAAGAAAAAAATCACTTTAATTAATCAAAATAATCTGTTAATAATCTGCTTTTGTCCTTTGTCCCTTTCTTAAAAGCAAAAGGGCCGTTAAAATTAACTGACTGCTAAACTAACCTTTTCTTATTTCCTCATACCATAACGGATTTTCATTTTGCATATCAACAACCATAACGGAATATCAAAATCAAAACCGCAATGACGACGCTGGTGCCGGAGGAGCTCAACGCTTTTTTCATAAAGTACTCGGAGAATGGATTCATGACCGTTGATCATCTCCGTAGATTCCTCATTGAGATCCAAAAGCAAGATAATGTTACAACGGAGGAAGTACAGAGCATTTACGATCATTTTCATGATCAGAAAGGTCTCAATCTCGCCGGATTTATTAAATATATTTTCAGCGACATCAATCCTCCTATCGATCTCAAACGCGGGGTATCTTTTACTCCTTTCTTTCATTTTTATGGCTATATAGATTTTTATTTTGTCTTTTCTCTTCTTGTTTCTTATCAGTAGCTATATTTTAAAAAAGAAAATAATAATTTGGAGTTAGCTGTATCATTATTGTTTTTTTTATATTGTTAGACTAGTAAAACCTACAAAATAGCAAGCGTAAGCTAGGAGTAGCCGGACGACCTTTTTCCGATGCTTAATTCAGTTGGTGAACTAACGATTAGAGAAGAAAGAACTCAAGGAGTTGTGTATTGTGAATGTAAGTTGAGGTATGCATAGAAGAATAGCATACTAGTCCTAGTCGGTTTAAGACTGTTTAAGAAATATCACTTTCAGGTCGGTCAAGTATGTTCGAGAAGATGTTCCCGATTTAATGGATGCTTTCCTATTCATTGTAGGCTATGTTGCCCATACATAGATACGGATACGGACACGGGTCCTAGTACGCTAGTAAAGAGAAGTGTTTGTGTATCATAGATTATAGGTCACTAAGTAAGAAGTAGAATCACGTAGCAAAGAATCTCCTTGAAGCTTTGACTATTTCGAATGATGTGGAATGGATGACTATTTGATCAATCCATATAAGCCAGTGTGGCAGAATGAACGATTCCTGTTGGTTCATTGTACGTTGTAAAATATGGCATGGTAACGGAATTAAATGAAAATGTGGCGGGTTATGATGTTGGAGCAGTTTGCTCTGGTTCAGAGACCTAAAACAAAAGGAATATGAAGAATTTCTTAAAGAATTTGTTTAATTTTGTAATCAGTTACTGTTTTCCATGTCCGTATTCATAATGTGTAATTTAACTGATTAAACCAAAAGCTTGAGCTGATTTAAGCTTAGTTATGTTCACGGGAATGTCCCTTGGATTTGAAGCCTGCACAACATAGGCTCGTGTGTTTTCAATTCACCAATAATGGAGTTGTCAGGACTCGAACTCAGAACCTTTCGATCTCAAAGCTATGATATCATGTTACTCAACTGGAACTAAAAGCTCAAGCTGATAGTTAAGACTCATGTCGGTGGAAATGATTTTCGCTCATTCTAATTATATGTTTTTTGTTTCTGTAGATGCTTGTTTAGTTCTTGTTTTATATGAACTTGAATTTTGTAATGTCCTTTCTTTTTGGCTGTTAACTAGGTTTGATGAGTATTTCTTGGGGTTATAGGTGCATCAAGATATGAGTGCTCCATTGTCACATTATTTCATATGGACCGGACACAACTCGTATCTAACTGGGAACCAACTTAGCAGTGACTGTAGTGATGTGCCCATTATAGAGGCCCTGCAGAAAGGTGTGAGAGTCATTGAATTGGATATATGGCCTAACTCAGATAAGACTGATGTGGAAGTTCTTCATGGGAGGTACGCCGTTCTGCAAACAAGTACATCCGCTCATGGGATATATGGCCTAATTTTCTCGTTTGAGTTGTGTTTTTAAGGATCCGTGTGTAATGTGCATCTTGATAGTGTCCTTTGAAAAGTAGACTTTTATGATGGCTAGTCATTTTTCATATAACTTCTTAAGGAACTAGAATAAAATATGCCCACATTCTCTTCTCATGTAGGACTTTGACAACTCCGGTGGACCTTATCAAATGCTTGAGATCTATCAAGGAGCATGCCTTTACTGCCTCTGATTATCCAGTTGTTATAACTCTAGAGGATCATCTCACTCCAGATCTTCAGGCTAAAGTCGCTGAGGTGAGTCTCGACTATTTTGCGGGGGTATGAAGAAGCTCTTAGTCTGATTTTTTTTTTTGTTATATTTCTAGATGGTCACTCAAACATTTGGAGATATCCTCTTCTGTCCTGGCTCAGAACGCTTCAAGGATTTTCCTTCACCGGAATCCTTAAAGAAGCGAGTTATGATATCAACAAAACCACCAAAGGAATACCTCGAGGACAAAGATGTCAAGGATGGGGGTGGTGACGGAAAAGCTTGTGAGGGAGTTGTTCAAGCTGACCCCATGGTATCCGCATGATTTTGAAATTTTTGCATATTGTGTTTTCCTGTTTTGACTCTTCATTCACTTTCTTCTTGCAGAATGAATTGGATGATAGTAGTGACGATGAGGAAGATATTGACGCAGGAAACATCAAATCGAGGCGAATCAGAGCTCCAGAGTATAAACTTTTAATTGCTATTCATGCTGGTAAGCCTAAAGGTGGACTAGATATGTGCCTGAAAGTAGATCCTCAGAAAGTGAGACGCCTTAGCTTAAGTGAGGCACAACTTGAAGATGCTGCAGAAACTTATGGAAAAGAAATCGTCAGGTGCTAATGAGGAATTATAACTTTTTCTCTTTCATCTATCCATATCTGCATTTTATGTTTCAGCTCTTGTAAAGGCATTATATGCTGTTGCTCAATAAATTATATATTGTACTTCTTCACAAGTATCTGCGAAAGCATGTATTTGTCATCCCTTGTCTGTTACTGCATTTCTGTAAAACCAAGCTCTTATATAGATGTATGATTATAGTGCTTGTGATGTAGGTTTACCCAAAGAAATATACTGAGGGTGTATCCAAAGGGGACGCGTGTTGACTCATCTAACTATAATCCACTTGTTGGGTGGATGCATGGAGCTCAAATGGTTGCGTTTAATATGCAGGTATATATGTTCATCAATCTTTATATCGAAATCGTTCATTCATACAAAGCAGAGAAAAGCATAGCAAAAATTGACTTTACTTCTAACATTGAGATGTTTTCTGCTAATATTTTTCTACTTCCCAACAATTTGATCTTTTTCTATTCTTTAATTCTACAATGAACATATAGAAAGTTGTAAGTATTCATGCACTAGAACGTGGTTTTCTGTTCTTCAGCCTTCTACTAGTCAGAGGAATGCTAATGCATGAAAAACAGTTTTTGTTTCAAGCATGTTCAAATGTGTTCCTGCCAACTTCTGATAAATAAATTTGTCTTTCACAGGGACATGGAAAATCACTTCGGTTGATGGAAGGTATGTTCAAAGCGAATGGCGGGTGTGGTTATGTAAAGAAACCATCTTTTCTGTTGGAGTCTGGCTCACAAGGAGAGGTTTTTGATCCTAGAGCTGAGTTGCCTGCAAAGACGACTTTGAAAGTGAGTACTTGTATTGTCAGAAAATCTTGATCAGGGGCCGGTTTTTCTGGTCCTTGTACCAATTTTCCTTGTAGGATGACTTGGTACTTTGCTTTTGTCAGTAATCACAATTATTTTGCTTAATAGGTGAAAGTATATATGGGAGAAGGATGGCGCAAGGATTGTGACAGTTTTGATGTGTTCTCCTCGCCCGATTTTTATGTTAGAGTATGTAGATATATTTTCTCTTCACCCTAATCTTTTTCCTTGTACTTTTTCAATTATGGAGATTTGCACTCTTCACTCTTGTTCTATGGTCCATTGCTACAAAACAGATTTCCGCCTTTCTTTTCTCTCAGAATTTTATGTTAGAGCATGTGACTGTAATGTAATGTAAGGTCGTTATTGTTATCGGCATGTTATACCATAATATCTATTAGTATATTCGAGTAACTGATTCCGTCTTTGTGATCTCCTGGCATTTTGATTTTTTCTACGTCGTCTGCAGGTTCGGATTGCTGGAGTTCCTGCAGATGAAGCAGCAAAGAAGACAGAGACAGTGACGAACAGTTGGACGCCTGTCTGGAATGAGGAATTTGAATTCCCGTTAACAGTTCCAGAACTTGCTCTGCTCTATGTTCAAGTTGACGAGTATGACATGTCGGAAAAGGATGACTTTGGCGGCCAAACATGCTTTCCTGTTTGGGAATTAAGGAGAGGAATTCGAGCAATTCAACTCCACAACTGCGAGGGAGCGAAGTACGATTCGGCGAAGATCCTTATGAAATTTGATTTTGTTTGAGACAGTGAGAGGTTTCAGTTGCGTGCTACATAATATACATATGGTGCAGAAGATACAACAGATTAGCTTAAGATATCCTTAATACGTTTGGTGCTTTAATAGAAGGTATATGTTGGACCGGATGCAATGGACAGACCAATGGAAAATGAGATGCATACAATATCATTGAGGAATCATTGTTATAAAGAAAAAAGTTCTACAAGTATCGCATTTTTATTGGTAAGTTCCGATGGACTGGCCATCAAAGAACTTCTCAGAGATCTGCACAATAATAGAACTGTATGTGCAGAATAATAAAATCTCTAGATGATGGATTCAGGAAAAATACTACTGGTAATAAATAAATGTATACTAACTATTCCACTGTTTAGAAGAAGCTCTTGCTCTTCCTCAAACTATAATAGCTCGTTTTTGCTGCGTAAATTCGACATTTAATTTAAATAATTTCCTGAAGGTGTAATTCTTATAATAAACACACTCATGATGTTAGTATTATTACAACCACATGTATGTTCATCCGGGGACAATTTTATATCTCAAAACGTATTCGCTGTGAACTAGAACCTACAAGTTTTATGAATGTAGCTTTATACTTGCTAATAAAGGTTGTTTAATTTACAATCTCATACCCTGTAAGAAGTACCTGAATCGTTCGATGACGATTCTTTTCTGGTTTATATACACAAGCAGCAGCACGGACTATTCATTCGTCTCATTTCTTCTACAAATTCATTCCTCAATTAGGGGTCAGCAAGAACTACTAGTGTCTCCTCTTCCATGTTTTCCTATACCTTTTTCAGCTGAGGCACTACCTAGTTTTTCCAAGGATCGGAATGTATTTTACTTTGTGTGTGTGTGTATTACTTGTCACAAATTGACACATAGGAAACAAATTACCCGTATGGCTAGATTATAAGTTTAAATCGATTTCCTTGTGAAAAGATTTGTTTCTTCCCGGTAATAAACTCCAACAAAATACGATTTCTTAAGAATAATTACCAGCTATCTTTTGTGGTATGATCTTGTGTTTTACGCGGTTAATAAAAAAAAGAAAAAGAAAAAAGAAATTCAATTAACAAAACTGATTATATCGTCAAAGTAATGTGTAAATTTATCAAGTTAATATGGCATTTAAATGGTGGAATTGATTCACCTCAAACTTGAATTTGTCTTGTTATTAAAGATCACACTATCAACAAGACAACCACCACCTCTACACTCAGAACATCACCATTTGTAGCCACAACAACAATATTGTTGTTCCCCACATCAATTGAGACATCCTCATTAGATAACAAATATTTCCATATTGGGCCCCTCTGTGGGTTTGAACTTCCGATTCCGACGGCCCAACAACTTCGACAATTCCCGCATTACCCTCTAAAAAAGAAGCGTGAGATCTTGAATCCAAATTTCAGGATTGACAAACAATTTCAGACTTCTTGTACCTATATTTTCTTGTTAGCCAAGCTCCAAACTTGGCATACCTCCACGAGTCAAGTAAACTTTCAACATATTTCTTAGTTCACACCATGTCAACCAAAAAGTAAGGATGCCTAAGGTTCAAAACTGACAAATGATCGGTCCGAAATTGCAAAAACTTATCAAGCTAGGTGTCTAATCATGTATTAAGCCAAATATTGGTGGAAGAAGAAACAGAAAGCTAAAAACCAACGTATAGATATACATACATGAACCCATTCTTACAAAAAGAGGGAACAAATTCAAGTGCTTGTCTTAGTCAAACATAGAACCAATCCTAAAAAACAAAAACCAAAATCATAAGAATACACAAATTATATGTCCATGGATCCAATTACTGCTACTAAAGATGGAAATGACTAGGGTGAGATTTAGTCATCCTAGCTTGACCATAAGGTTCGTCATTATCGATCCGGCGGTTGTTCCTGAAGGCAGCACATCCAATAACATAAACAATGACCAAGATGATTAGAATGACAATGTTTATGACAGAAACTTTTCTCCAGCTCTTCCTCACACTGCCTAAAACACCAGCCTTGCAAGAGTTGCAAGAATAGCAGAGTTGTTGTTGATCATTGCTCCATAAACTGCAGTCGGTGTTCGATACGAATCCTCCAGTGGATGTCCATAATGTCTCATTGTTGTATGTGAATCCACATTCTGTTGGTGGCTTGCAGCAACCAGACTGCATACACAAACATTAATAACATTGTATAAGATAAGTATGTTCATTCAATACATACCTCAATTGAACTCTACTTTGTTAACAATAAATTTTTTTAGATATTAATATAAAACAAAAAAAATGTCAACGAACTTTAACTATAAACTTAAGCTTTTAGTTCAATCGGTTCCTCGATATGATATCAGAAAATCATGTGATGGAATAAGCCCTTGTTGTGCACGCTTCACCCGAAGGCATTCGATTGAGGAGCGTGTCAGAAATTAATAGAAAGATATCGCTGGATTTTAACTATCAACTCAACTTCATTCAATTTCTTGAAAAAACCAACTGCTTTGTCAAGTAATTTACTACCAATAGCAAAGTAATTGTACAGTTACTATGCGCTTAGGATATACAAGTAAAATACACCTATGACTTTTGAACTACACCCTACTAAAGTTTTTAAGCCACACATTATACTAACTCTAATGTTAAACAAAAAAAGTTAATAAAAAAATAACTAAATGATATGAAGATATTTTTGGGAAGCAAATAACTCATATGGAGATGATTGGTGTAATAAAATGCCTACCATGCATCCATTGATTCGAATCCACTTATCATGTCATCTCAACTCTTTTATTATCAAGATCATAATAAGTTAATTTATTTATAGTTTGCAAGTTCTTTAAAAAAAATATATAATTTGCAAGTAAAGATT
This sequence comes from Euphorbia peplus, assembly GCA_028411795.1. Classification (NCBI taxonomy): domain Eukaryota; kingdom Viridiplantae; phylum Streptophyta; class Magnoliopsida; order Malpighiales; family Euphorbiaceae; genus Euphorbia; species Euphorbia peplus. Next base: position 25,846,353 of record CP110843.1, read on the forward strand.
CAAACATACTAATCTTTTTATATTTATTTTTGTAGTACTAATCATTATCCTTTTGAAAATTGATACTGATAATTATTGAGATATTTATTTGGCCCATAAGAAGATTAAGTAGGCGGGTCGTAAGGATTAGGTGGATTAAATTAAGCAAAGAATCCCATGCCTACCAATAAAAATAGGCCATTCCACCATTATTATCCTCATGTATTTGCTGTCAAGTCATTAATTATAGTGACATTTTAAAGCAAAGTTTTTATAGTCTATACTTACAATAATGAAACCTAAGAATGGCAACCATACCATGCATTTACCCATTGCAACAAGACAACACTTGCCCCCAAAACTTGAAATCATACGTATTAAATAATTTAATTTTTATCATTATTTTAGTCCTATTCACCGAACGGCCAAGTAAAGAAAACTTGGAAGTATCCAAAGATAGAAGATCAATTTTATGTGCATTAATTAAATATCTCAATACTTTTTTTGTGGATAAGAAAAGGATAGAAGAAATGAAGGAGAAAAATTAAGGTAAAAGATGGGATTATTCCAGATCTTTGTGATTCTAACTTCATTTAATGAAAAGCAATATTATTCCAATAAAAGGGGGAAAGGAATATCCATAATATCTTTTTTTCAATTATTCTTTTCTTTTTGTAGATTCTTTATTAATTATTCCAATTGAATGAAAATTCTCAAAGATAAAAAGACAAACCAACCACCTCCACTCCACTCCCAACATTTACAACATTCTTAATAAAGAAATTAAGAAAGTGACAATTTTATGTCTTTTCAATAAATCAATTTAAAAGATAAAAATTTGCTTAAATTAATATCAAGACACCCATTTGATCCTCTGCATCCAATTTTACTTTTCACAAGAAAAAATAAATAAATAATTGTTAGATCCTCCTTGGGTTTAGCATGGGCCACATGAAACAACCGACCTATTTGGGCAATCTGAATTGCAGAAAAATTGGAATAATTTAAACTAATCCAAATATAAGTGTGTTTTATAAATCAACTCATCAAGTAGTATCATCCTTAAATGAAAGGTTTAGTCAGAATTTGAATCTCAAAATCGAAAAAGTAAAACTGACTTATAATAACTTAGTTATTACGCTTAAAAAGAAAGTGTGAGATCTTAAATTCTCAAGTATCCAACTTTCGAAGTTTTTTTTTTTTTTCTGTATAAAACCCTTTTGAATTAGAGGGGTTGACAAGAAATGGTTGGTTTTTGGTCATCATCGAAAGAATGAAAAACAGGCAGGACCCGTTTTCATGCTAAAACAACCGCAATATACGGCTTCCTCATTACCTACACATGTCCTTGTTCTTACGGATTTTTTATTTTTTTTACGGATATTTAGGTGACCTTTATATTTAATTAAAAGAAATAAGGATGTGGACCTTCATACTTTGTTGTTTTTTTTTCAAATTTCGAAGCTAAAACGTTTTAGGCGGTTAATTTTAGTTCCTTAATTTCTCTACAATTCAATATTATTATCACCAAATTTGTTTAGACTCTATTTTTCATCCTGTTTTACAAAATTTTGGGAAGTTTTTGTTCTTTTTACTATTAATATTGTTTCTATTTGGAATGTTTGTTCCTTAATTATTATCTTTAAGATAAAAAAAAAAAAAGGATTGCACAACTAAACAGAGCGGACTAACCACAATAAAGTTGCCACAAGCCGTGACCACAATCGGAAAAACCAATGTTATAGACTCTATCATATATTCACTTAATCTATCTTCATTAATTCAACTAAGACTATACCATCAATTAGTTTAACAAATAAAAAAGAAGAAAATCGCTAATAAACGGAGTTAGAAAAGAGTTAAAAGTACCTGAATAGGGCTAAGTTTCCTCCTGTAAAACATATCAGCAGTTTCAGGGACACCATTAACATCAACTCCCATCTTCCCACAGACCTTAGAATCCCTTATACACGAAGCAATCTTACCCCAATATCCATCACTTGCTACTCTATCCTTCAACCACCCTGAGTAATCCTCCAGATAATAATCATCATAAGATCTGTTTATGAGCCCCCGCCCTGACCCTTTATCCGTCACAGCATAAGCAAAAATGATGAACCCTATGAGAGCCGCGATGATGAAGAACATGACGAATAGATATAGCCACAGCAAGAAGGTGTTTCTGTAACACGCGCCGGCGAATCCTGCTAGAGAGACTACCATGATGGAAACGCCGATGACTATGAGTGGCCACTGCAGGAATTTTAAGCAGTCGGTGTTGTTGGCTCGGCTGCTTAGCCATATTCCGCCGCCGAGGATTGGGATGGAGAGGAGGAAGGTTAGGAAGTTTAGTAGACCTATTAAGTGGTTGCTGCTTCTCATCTTATGATGATGGTGATGAAGATGATGATGAAGATGATGAAGTTCTTTTTTCAGAGCAGAGAAGAAAGATACTAAAGAAGAGATAGAGAGATAGAATAATAAATAAAAGGTATTAGATAGATAGATAGATAGATAGATGCAGGTAGTTTTGATATATGACTTGTTATAATACGAGTACTGAGTTAAATGTGGGGCCTCCGCTGTGTTTAGTTCAGTGTTACTACTAAGAATAAATACGGTCTAATAAACAATTTCGGAATTGTATTGTAAGTTGTGAAATTTAATTTATTTGGACTGAATATGGAACCTTTTATTGTTGATACAGCCACAAATTTGATGATGTTTTAATTTCTTCCATTTGACAAGAATAAGTATATTCTTGAGTCATTTGTAACTTTCATTTAAAATGAGTAGTTTGTAATTTTGTAGTAATTATCGAACAAGAATAGAAGTTAGCAGTCATATTTAGATAAGTATAGTGGTCATTTCTAACGTTTGAAAGTTCAAGAAGACAATTGAAATTTTTGGACAATTTTAAAAGACTGCGAATGTATTAAACTTTTTATCTATGGTAAAAATGGTTTCCATGGTTATTTCTACATGTGAGGAGCCATTTTTAGCATAGGTAAACCTCGGAGGTGTATTTTATTATTTTTATTAAATAATTTTAAATTAAATATAAATTTTAATTAGTTATATCTAATTTTTAGGTTTTATTAAAAAAATTCGTTAGAGATTATATTACAGTGATCAATCGTCGTTTCAAGACCAATGGCGAAGCGATTCACTGGACGAAAGCAAAAGCAATTTTTTTTAAAGTTTGAGTTGGTTATTGCTTTATATAATAATGACGGTAAAACATATTTTGAACTGTACACATAGACAATCATTTAAAGGAGACTGAATAATTTGGATGACATTGTACATAATAAATAAAAAACGAAAGCTTGCAAGTGCAAATTTCATATTAAGGCGAAACAATTGCATAACGGTTGGGATATCATTATATATCCTGAAAACAATGACAAGCATACAACCGTGCAATGGTCATTTATCACGAAGGACATTAAGCGGATTTATTCGCGCATCAAAATTACTTGTTAGCAATTTGAGTGCGACTTATGCAAAGCTGTTACTTAACCGATTGAACTAAAAACTCAAGCTGATAGTTAAAACTAACAACATCTTTTATATTAATATCTGACACACTCATCACATGAATACTCATTGGGCTTGAAGCGTGCATAATACAAGCTCAACCCACCATATGTTTTTAATTCAACAACAACAAATATTGAGGTAGTCAGGAATCGAACTCAAGATCTTTTGATCACAGAAGCTTTCGTACCATGTTACTTAACTGATTGAAACAAAAGCTTGAGTTGAAGATTAAAGCTAACAACATCTTTTATATTAATCTCTAACAAAAACCAAGTGTTATTTTGATAGAGATTCGTAAAAAAATAAAAAATACTAGCAACATTACCCAAAAATATTGTACAACAAAAGACATAAGTTACAAAAAGAGGGTATGGATGTTAGAATCGTGGTGGGATAGTTATTTCGTTTAGCTGAGGAGAAACATTATCTGTCATTTGCTAAGAGTAATTAAGATACTTAAGCTTTGACTGATGTTTTTATGGCACATCTAAATCTGTCAAATTGTTACATACTTATTCGTAGGTCTCACATCTTGCTTCACCACAAGCCTTAGTGCCTTTTAGGAGCAGACTATAACCTCATGGGCACGAACTACACGTACAAAAGAAATAAGTACAAGAGGTCCTTATTAAAAATTGTGGAGATGACTCCATGTAACAAAACCGTAATTCTTGATAAGATATGCAATTATAAATGACGAGATTGAGGTTAGCTATAGTTGGGTGATAAACAATTTTGATGATGGTGCTTGGATATGAGGTGGGCATCTATTTCTAAAAAAAATTCAGACTTTTTACGTGTTAGGTTAGTGTTCAAGGTTGAAGGTAAAAAAATAAAATGGCCAAAAAATACTCTCATTTAGGTGATGGGGATTGACAACTTCCTTAATTTTACAAACAATGTATTTCACGGTCATTTTTTTCTCAAAAACAAAAAAAAAAACACTAATATGATATTAATCCAATAAATATTCTAAACTCTGAATTGTAAACTATAAATTCTAATATTTATAATATGATATTAAATTATGAAACTTAGATACGTATAGCACGTCGGGTATATCGTAACGCGAAAGAAAGGTATGAAGGAAGCAATTCTCATTGGCGTTGTTAAGAGATTAAGTTTCCCGAAACTGTAAATCATGGAAGTTGAAATTTGAAAAGAATAAAGGAATGGGCAAGCAGATCATCACATGTCATTGTTTTCATTAGTTCTTTGACTTGAATTGAATAAACAATTGCAACTTCTTGGCATGTGCACGATGAGTGTCCTCTAAATAACTTATATTTTTATCAAAATACGTACTAAACCCAAATATCTGGACTTCCTACCTATTTCTTTAATTAATTAAGATTTTTCATGTTGTTGCTTTCTTCTTGTTTTTGCTTGCACTGCAGCTTGATTATTTTTAATGTAAATGTACCCCAATGCGTCTAATCTTAATATCTATTTGCAAACTTTTCCTAATTCTTACATATCATCTGGTAAGAAGTTAGCTTCTATATGCATCCACACGTGACAAATATGATTTGGAATTGAAATTCTTTAAATCACATGAAGATGCAGGGGAGATTTTGCTTTCAAATATTTGGGAGCATCAATAACTATCTAACTTGATAAAAATGGATGTTTTCAAAATCCTGTCCGACATTGAACTAGATGTCTAGTTAGGTCATGGGTTAATTGATTCAATTAAGCAGTTCGGATTGATCCAACCAGATGATACAATGATAAAATAGTATATATAACTAATTTAAAATTATTTTTCTGGAGCTTATCTTTTAAATATATAATGTAAGCTCAATTCAAATGATGGTAACTATTCATATAACCCACCTTAAATTGGTGGAGAGGATGAGACTAAACAAGTGATTATAAATAGAAGTACAGTTTCTCTCTTCAAGATTAGTAGCCCGATGGGCTAATAAATATATTGTTCAATAAGAGCCCATGGCCTAATATAGTAACCTTCATATTGCATTTGATGTGTGTTGGGCTTAGTAGAATTTATTCCTTTGATTTCTCTAAGAAATAATTAAAAAAACTAATACTTTCTCCGTCCCAAATTGATAAGCAATTTTTCATTTGCACAGTAATTAAGAAAATTAGTTAAAACAATACATGTTTACTAATATACCCTTAATTATGATAGTCTTGATTAAAGTGTCTTGTCATTCTATTGGTTGAATGAAATTAATTAATATTGGGATCAATAAAAGTAACCTTGTAAATATAAAAAAGAAATTAATTAAATATAAAAAAGAAATTAATTAAAGTGACAAAATAGGGGCATTTTAGACTTTTTGACATTTAATTACCATTTAAAAATAGAAAAATGCCTATATTTTGGGACACCCAAAATAGAAATAATGCCTATCAAAATGGGACGGAGGGAGTATATGAATTAGAAACATTTGAACTAAATTTTGATTCAGACTACTATAGGATTTGGTTTGACCGGTCGGTCTAGTCCGTGTTTGGTAACATAAAAATGGCGCCCATAGTCTTTAAGGTTTTGGAAAAATTAGTTTCTAGAAGTGAATTAGAATCTATTTATTTTTTTTCAATAGATTAGTTGTAAATAAGCAATCCACGATACTCTATAGAGCTGAGTAAGATTGATTTTGGTTTGTTTGAACTCCGTGAGTAACAAACAAGCTAAATGAACGGTTGAAGACGTAGATGATTGATCTACATAATCTTACTTGCAATTTGATCGAAATGGTACCAAATGAAAGTGAGTTATGCTCTCAGTAACTTGTGGGATCAAAATAGGAAATGTTCCGCAATGATTAGTTTCAAGCTTACTAATAGAATTAGATGACTTTATGGTGCTGGAAAGGTGAAATAAATGAATTTATATAAGTTGGGGTTGGTTGTGAGTACACAAGAGAATCGATGAAATTGGTTCGGGCAATTAATTGTAACCACATTTTGTGGAAGTGATATTTTCAAGAGTGTGAAAAAAGTATTATAAAATGAATTTATCTTGAACAAAAGAAAAATCTATCACCAAATATTGCTAGAATCATGAAAAACCGAATTAGTGGTTAAATACACCGCATTCAAATTGTCGCACTAGAAAATCAAAAGGGTAGACAACAAATAACTAATTTTACAAAGAAGCATTCGAAGCCAACTTAGTTCAGATGTAGTTGTTGCAATTGATCTATATTCGGCTTCTATAGAAGCCCGTGAGACTGTGGGTTGCTTCCTTGAAGATCAAGAAACAAGAGAATTACCCCAAAAAAATGCATAACCACTTATAGATTTCTGGTCATCCTCATCCTCATCACCATCCCAATTTACATTAGAAAAGAAATAAAGATGAATGAGGGGAGTCTTTCCAATTTGAATGACGTGGGAAACGCTCCCATTTAAGTACCGCAAAATACCATGTTTTTTTTTTCTAGCAAAAAGAAAACTGTGACATGCATTTTTCGAAAAATTAAGGAAATAATATATTCAGCTGACGTGTATGAGGCTTTTTCTTCCAATATTTTTCACAGCTGTAACCATTTAGGTCAAGATTTAGGATCAAAGATTATAAAATCTTTTTTGTACAAAATGCACTTATCTTTTTGAATCAACCAATTCCTTAATTTTGTAACCATCGTATGCAATCATCTTTTTATTAGACTTACTTGCAAACACATTAAAACACATGATACTTCCATCAAATTAACTCTAAATAATATATATAGAGATTTGGGTGAAATTTTATTGTTTCATATTTGATATATGGCAAATGATGTATGGATTTAATCTATATGGTTGGAGATGAAGTCTTGACGACTGAATAGAGTTGAAGATGAGGTAAAAGTTTGATGGAATTGATTATTGATGGACAAATAACTTTATCCCTTGTATTGCTCAATTACTTACTTAAATAGGGTAGAAACTCTCGTGATGCTGCGGGCATAAAAAACAAGTTTAAAAAGTGATTAATAAAACCTCCAAATTATGAAACGACAAAGTAGTTGTTCCACCTTTATTTATACTGTTTGTTTTTTTCCACTTTTTCACATCTTCTAATTTTATTTTATTTTGGTAAATACATCTCTATTTTCTTCATTATCATTAAAATAAACTCTGGCATGTCCTGGCCTGGCCTGCTTTAAAATCTCGAAAACTGTGCTTACAAAACACAAGGAAAATAAAGAAGCCCATTTGACAAATACATAGAATTATTCCTTCCTTCCTTCCTTGCATGGATTTACATCTTCCAATGTACCTCCTTTAACCTCTTTATCTGCTCTTCTGCTCCTTCCATTCCTATCACAGGTCAGTATTCTCTTACTACGATACACGGACACTTCTCCTTACTAGCGTATTCGTACCACTGTCGGACAAGTATTGGACACTGCATAGGACATTATTTTTAAACTATTTTATGATAGTTATGTTTTAGAAATAACGTTTTTCGCGTTCGTACAATATAGCTCTCTTCATTTTCAGTTACTTTCTCGTGAAAATTTAAGAATTTTAGTTGCAAGAAAGAATATTCCTCTATGTTCAAAGCATGACTCAACAAGTTTTTCATTCTTACTTTATCCAACTTTCTCATTTTATACTCTCTGCAACTAACTTTGAATATCATAAATTATTCTTTTCTTCTGTAATGATGTTTCTTTTCAAGCTCTTTTAATATAAATAATCAGACTCAGAGTCCAGTTTCTTTATCATGGAAATGTCCTTTTACTATCTGAAACCATACCCTTCGATTCTTGAGCCTATAAAGTTTTGAACTTTGAGCTTGCATTTCCTAGCTTTTAAGCTCTACTTTCATCATTTTCAAAAGGGTCCAAAGATATATTCTTAGTTTTAATTTTTGGCCATCCATTTGCTAATATCTGTAATCTTATTTTTCTACTTTTTAGTCAAGATTTAAGATTTTTATTCCTGTATTTTGGTTATGTTTCAGTTCCAAAACTGTCTTATCTTTTCCAGGAAAACATATCCAGGAACTGTAGCCCCTGGAACAGATTGATTTTGGTAATTGCCGGTTATAATTCAAAAGTTTTTCCAAGTCATAATTCTAACAAACCCCACAAACAAAGATAAAAAAAAGTTTCCTGCTTTCACGGCAAAAATGGAGGAAATAAAATTTACATTATTGACCTTTGTGGTTTCTAATTTCTATGTCTATATATCTGTTGAAAAGGTCCTGCTTGTAATTTAAATCTTTTTATGATGATGTTATGGCTTGTAGGACCCTTTTCTGACCATAATAATGTTTCATGAGAGTATCATGAGAAGGTTGGCCATAATTCAGGAATTCCTGTTTGGTAAAACAAATTAATTGATGGGTTCATAACTTTTTTACTGTGAGTTTGAGATGAAAATTGAATGAATAGTATGTCCTAGGCCAGAAAATATCTTTTGCTTTTATGGCTGATGATAAGAAGGTGTGAAATTATTTATTTCTTCATTGGATGCTTTATCCTAACATGTGAACTTTTTAATGGTATGTTACAGGTTTTTGTGGGGTCAAAGAAGAGCGTTGGGGTAGTGAAAGTTCAAAGTTCAAATAGACATACCCTCCATTTTTTCACCTTTGTGCCCTTACTTAAATTATGCAGACTAATAAAGGAAGGTAAGAGCCTTTCTTCCTTTCTTGTGTTGTCTAGAAAGTGCAAAGTATTTAAGTTTTTGGTTTTGTGCATTCTTATCTCTTTTTTCTTAATATGGTATGTTTGTTTGGCAAATGCTAATTGTGTAAAGTTAGTTAATTTCTTTGCTGCTATTTTATGGGCGTTATGGTTGAAATGTGTTGTCAATGTTTGGTAATTTTTGAATTCTCTCTTTCGCATGTTAAAACTTTTGAATTGTTTCTTGTGGTTTGCATAATTTCTCCACATAACTTTTACCATGAAGCCAGAATTGGTGCCCATTTTTTAGCTGGTGAGAGTCTCTAGTCTTTGATTAGTTTCAACCTATGTTGCACTGATGCTGCTATTTAGTTGCGTTTCTGTGATTCGTGTCTGTCTCCTTTTTGTTTCCATGTCCATTTCCGTGTCCCTGCAATATAGTTTTCAACTTGTTTTCGGCATCTGTACAAAGATTTTGGAAGTTTTGTTTTTCCTCCATTAATTTAAGCTGAGAAATTTTCCAAAAATAAATAAATTAAGCTCAGAATCTTAGTAGGCCTTAAGGTATCCACTTCTGTGCTGTTGAGGACCATTTCACTAACTCCACCTCATTTTTACAGGCTTAAATTCCGTACCTGCGGCCATAAGGCTTTGTGATTCATATACTTTTGTATAATTCTTGATACTTTTTGTTCGGATTATCTCCCTACTTATGATGAAACTTGTTTTTTCCTTTTGCTTCTAATTTTGATACATTTTTTATAATCTTCATTAGATATCAAATATAATACTGGTTGAAAATTCTGTGTTGGTGACCAGGATACTTTATATAGCCAGTCTAGATATATGTTGGTATAAAGTTTCTGACTGCGTAAATCTGTTGTAATTTGCTACTTTTGATGCAGAAACGTCCCTTCTGAAGCACCAAAGAAGCTACTACGTCCTCAAGCTGCCCGCCAGCTTAAAGTAACTGCACCAGAGTCTGACTCGGCATCTTCATTGAATCAAATAAGAACACCGAAAGAGAGAAGCCCTCAAATTGCTGATCGTCGGTCACCTAGAACTCCAGTGAGCGAGGTACTAACCATCTTAATTAGTTCACCTGTACACTATGTTGCACGAACAGTCCTCTTTAATAGCATTTTGTGTCAATGTCCATATTAATTTCGCTTTAGGTTTCCTTTCGAAGGCTATGTAAGAACTAACAACTGGAAGAAGTCGGTACTTAGTGCTTGTTTCTTATATGAGAAATTCTTGAACCTGCTTGTTGCTTGAAATGTAGAGAATAATTTGCTGTGAGAAACGGTGTTGGGAGGAGGGGGCATACGAGAGATTGAGAAATTACGGTCTAACAACTTCTTATTTTGAGCAATTTTTTTATGTTATTTGAATCTGCTATTATTAGGAGGTAGGTTGCTATACAGTTAGAGAAGAATTCCTCCAGCACAGCAGGTAGTTGTAACTGCTTGGGCACATTACTAAAAAACTACATTTAAGTTTTTTCCCTGCCACAATTCCATGGTTCTAAATGATTTCTTTCCGGTTTTGTTTGATCAATTCTATATGATTTATATGGGGGTCGTATGCAATTTTGATCTAGGCCACATAACTTTTGCATCTTCTTCGAAGTTCGTCATAAATTCTAGATGTATTATGAATGTGAAACATATTAATAAGACCAAAAACAACCTTTGGTGAAAGCTGCTTCCGTTGCATTTCGTCTAATGCTCTTAACTTTCATATATGTTCTTTTCTGCAGAAGAAGCGTCCAAGCAGAATATCCGAGTTGGAATATCAGGTATCTCATCTTCAAGAAGAACTGAAGAAGGCAAAGGACCAGCTAAGTTTATCAGAGTCATGGAAGAAGGAAGCGCTAGAGGATGCTGAGGAGTCCAAGAAACAACTTCTAGCTATATCTTCAAAGTTCAACGAGTCGCAACAAAAACTTCTGGTACTGTCTGATTCTGAGTCAGATCGTGTTGTTGAGCTTCAAACAATCTCACTTGACAACGATCACACCCAGCAGCAACATTCAGATGATGCAGCTTCTTTGGCCGCTGCCTTGGATGAAATTCAACAGCTTAAGGTTCAACTTGAGATGGTAGCTGAATCTGAGGCTGAGCAGAAAAAGAATGCAGAATCAACAAACGTCGAGCTCCAGACCTTGAAAGAAAATTTGATGAATACTCTTGCTCATGTGGAGGACATGAAAAGCCAGCTAATCGATAGCAAAAACTCAGAGGCCGAGGCCCAAGAACTAGCTCGTGAAACTTTACATCAACTTGAAACCGCAAAGAAATCTGTAGAGGCTCTCAGATCAGGTGGCTCAAAATCAACTGAAGCCTACTTTTCAATTGCTTCGGAGTTAGAAGAGTCAAAGGCACGCGTGAAGTTATTGGAAGAAGTTGTTAGCAAACTCGAAACAGACCTTCGTAATGCTAGTGATTCCGTTAATGATCTCTACCCTATTGCTAGAACTGGACTGCCGGAAGAAGCTAACCAGCTTGAGGCAGAGGTTTACTCATTGAAGTCTGAAGTAGAGAGGTTGAGATGTGCTCTAGAAACTGCCGAGGAAAAATGTCATGAAAAAGAAGATCAAAGCTCATGGCATATACAAAATGCTTATGATTTGGTGGAGCAAATGAAATCTGAGTCGCTTCTGAGAGAGGCTAAATTAGGGGCGGAACTGAAGCAAGCTATAGCTGATGTTGAAGAGTTAAAGGCAGACCTTATGGATAAGGAAACTGAATTGCAGGGAATTTCCGAGGAGAATGATGATCTGATTATGAAGCTGAGAAAAAGCTTATCATGCCAAGGAGAATCTGAACTGGAGACTGAATTTGAAAGGATGAAGGAAAACTTTTCAAATTTGAAGGCAAGTTTAATGGACAAGGAGACGCAACTGCAATATATATTGGAGGAAAATGGGGCGTTGAAGGCCGAACTGAGAAAAAAGGAAACAGATAAGAAGACAGGCGTAGAACTAGAGGCAGCACGGGCTGCAGAGCGAGATGCTTCGGTGAAGCTTGGGTTGATGATGGAGGAGGCAGACAGAAGTAGTAAAAGAGTTGCAAGATTGGTTGAACAGCTTGAGGCATCTCAAGTTGCTAATTCTGAAATGGAGGCGGATTTGAGGCGGATAAAGGTGCAGTCAGACCAGTGGAGAAAAGCTGCAGAGGCTGCAGCAGCTATGCTTACTTCAGGAAACAATGGGAAATTCATGGAGAGCAACTATAATCATTATCATGAAGATATGGATAATGAAATGCTGAGGAAAAGAAATGGGAATATGTTGAAGAAGATTGGGGTATTATGGAAGAAGACACAGATTTAGAGTAGCTACGGTACGAGTAATGTTACTTTGGTTTGGTTATTATATATAATCACTGTTGATGCCTTTTGCTTCCCCTAATGATGCATCTTATGCTCGTGTTATGTTGAGAGATAACTCTGATGATTATCAAGTTGTATGGTTTAAGCGTTCCGTTTAGCTTAGCTTAGAAGACGGTGTTTGATTTCTGTGAAGAATGAATGTATGGTTGTAAAGATTTTGATGTTGATAAGTTAAAACGGGCTTCACTTGGGGAATGTAAAGTTGTAACTTCAGGAATTGTATAAGTAGCTATGGAATGTTTATGTCGAAGAGATCATTTGGTCGGTCCGAAACTCGGAATGAGTTCAGATTTGTATTTCATTTGAAGTATTTGGTGATCTTTAAATTTGTATGGATTACACTACAAATGCAGAATATTTTAGTGTTAACTTCATTTAGACTTCAACCACCAAAGATTTTAGTTTCATCTTCTCACATGATACGATCATCTTCATGTAAACTTGGTAACATAAAAAGTAAGATCATCATACAAACTCATTATCACCAAAGTTACAACTTGATTTTAAAAGTCATTTAAAGAAGAAAAGGCCCTTATTATTTTCTCCTTTTATTATTAACTACATATAAAAAAAATATAATCCTATATCAAAAATTAAACGCTGTCATATTGCAAATATCACTGAATCGTATCTTATTGTTTGTTAATCAGGGATTTTTTTAACCGACCTATAGTGATTAAATGTGTCAAATTGAAATATAAACATTCACTTTGATAGCTAATTGTTTCACTATCAACCAACTTTGGTCTATATACATATAGCTATTTCTGAGTTTTCCTTTTAACGTTTGACTGCTTATTTTGATAGCATGGCTATAAGTTGTTTAAATATAATTATTTTCATGATTTACATTTTTAAAATGGTAACTTATTCTAGTAACTCGACAATCTGAGTTTAATTTTCAAATTAACATTGCACTTTTTTTTTTTAATTAAAATTATTTGATACGGAATGTAGAGATGTCAATCTAGATTGATATATATTCTATCTGTATACTCACTTGGACATAGGATATAAAATTAGTTAAAATGATAGTTGTATTACAGTTAAGTTAGTAGGAATGTCAATGATATAGAGAATCCTCGTCCCTTATAAGGGCTTGTCTCCATGGGACGAAGAATTTTCAATAAGAAACCTCATGAAATAGGGATGGAGAAAATTATATACCTCTTATTAAGAACAGAAAAACGAAGAGTTAGTTAAATTTCTTTTTTGTGTGTCGTTATCATTAAAATTAGTAGTGTCATTATCATTGTGTGTAATTTAAAGGGCTAATTACTTTTCTTTTCTCAACAACCAAATGAAAATTTCCGCAAGATCCAGAATAGAGACAAAATTATCTCCCGTTTAATTCGCATGGCAAGAATAGGGAATTGCAATTATGTTGCGTGATGGAAATGGTGAACATGATCCCGCCCTGCCCCGCCCGGTTGACATCCCTACCTATAATCTCACAAATCCATCGAGTCATGAACCAATGTTGTCCGATGCTAGTCAGTATTGGGTTGTGTTGAACTCTAGCACTTGCAACTTCATTTGATCCAAACCAAAACATATGTAGAACCGAAGTAAATCACATCATTCATCTGATCATTACACAATGTGGAAAACATCCATCTTCACCTTCCTTAAACTCCAACAAAAACGCACCCTCTCCTCTTCATCTTCATCTGAAACTTCAGCCTTATACTCATTCCTACACCCCTCCATTTTTAACCTTCAAAAAACCCCATCTCCCCCACCCAACCCCCCATCTTCCCCTCCTTCCTTAACTCCACATCAAAAACAAACCCTAGAATCAACCCTCCACAACTCCCTCCTCTCCAACGACACCATTTCTGCTTGGAAGTCATTCAAATCACTAACTTCCCATTCCTCTTTCCCCTCTAAACCCCTCACTAATTCCCTCATAACCCATCTCTCCTCTCTCCCTGACCCCCTCAATCTCAAAAGAGCTTATGCTTCTGTTGTTTATCTTCTCGAAAAGAGCCCCGGGTTGCTCGAATTCGAAACCCTTTATTCGGTTTTTCGTTCTATGGGTTCTGCTAATACTGCTGCTCCTGCTTTTTCTTTGGTCAGGTGTATGTTCAAGAACAGGTATTTCTTGCCTTTTGTGTATTGGGGTCCTGTCATTGTTGAAATTTGTAGGAAAGATTGTAACTTTGCCCCGTTTTTGAGGGTTTTCGAAGATAATTGTCGGGTTGCTATTGATGAGAGTTTGGAGTTTATGAAACCTGATTTGGGTTCTTGTAATGCTGCTTTGGAGGGTGCTTGTAGGGAGCTTGAGTCTGTTAGTGATGCTCAGAGGATTATTGAGATAATGTCGGTTTTGGGTATTAAGCCAGATGAATGGAGTTTTGGGTTTCTTGCTTATTTGTATGCGTTGAAAGGGCTTGATGATAAGATAGTTGAGTTGAAGTGTTTAATGGGTGGATTTGGTTTTTCGAATAAAGATGTGTTGTATAGCAATTTGATTAGTGGGTATGTAAGATCAGGGAATTTAGAATCTGTTTCAGAAACCATTTTGTGTAGCTTGAGGGAAGAGTACGGAAAGAATCTAACTTTCAGTGAGGAAACATATTGTGGACTGGTTAAAGGTTTTCTTAAAGATGGAAGTGTTAAGAGTTTAGCGCATTTGATCATTGAAGCTCAAAAGATTGAGAACACGACCGTTGGGATTGATAAATCAATTGGGTTTGGTATCATTAATGCTTGTGTTACTCTCGGATTATCTGATAAGGCACACAGTATTCTGGATGAAATGGATGCTCAAGGTGGGATTGTTGGCCTTGGGGTTTATGTTCCTATTCTAAAGGCATATTGCAAAGAGAATAGGACTGCTGAAGCTACTCAACTAGTTATGGAGATAAGTAATGCTGGGCTTCAGTTAGATTCTGGAAGCTATGATTCTTTGATAGAAGCATCCATGGCAGGCCAAGATTTTCAGTCTGCTTTTACTTTGTTCAGGGACATGAGAGAGTCAAAAAATCCGGACTTGAAGGGAAGCTATTTGACTGTAATGACAGGTTTGATGGAGAATCATCGGCCTGAGTTAATGGCTGCATTCTTGGATGAAGTTGTTGACGACCCTCGAGTTGAAGTCAAAACACATGATTGGAACTCAATTATTCATGCTTTCTGTAAAGCTGGACGGCTTGAAGATGCTAAGAGGACTTTCCGAAGAATGACATTCCTGCATTTCGAACCGAATGACCAGACCTATTTATCCTTAATCAACGGTTATGTAACTGCGGAGCAATATTTCACCGTTCTAATGCTTTGGAATGACGTTAAACGGAAGCTTTCCAATGATAAGAATGAAATGAAATTCAATCAAAATTTGGTTGATGCGTTCCTCTATGCTCTGGTTAAGGGGGGTTTCTTTGATGCTGTAATGCAGGTTGTTGAGAAATCTCAAGAGATGAAGATCTTTGTAGATAAGTGGAAGTACAAGCAAGCATTCATGGAGACGCATAAGAAACTCAAAGTGTCAAAATTGAGAAAGAAGAGCTTCCGGAAAATGGAAGCACTTATTGCTTTTAAGAATTGGGCTGGTCTAAATGGATAACACATAGTGAGTTCATTGCCTGTTCTTAGGCCTTAGCTTTTTCCAGACTCTCAAGAATGACATCGGAATGATTTGCATTCTAGGCTTCTAGCTTCGAGCTTGTGTAGATACTTGTTCATGAAGCATTTGAGCTTGTACTCCAATCAACCAAGATGCAAATTCATTTAGCTGGGGTCATTGTTTGGTTCGTACTGAAATCTGTATGCCGTTCTGAAGTGGAAGTGAAGGTGAAGGTGAATTGGGGCCTAATAACATTTCCCAAGTCAGATATTGGATGAATGAAGAATGGACTTCCAATCTTAGAGATGAGATGTTTTAAAAATTGCTCTAGTTTGATCAGTTTTCTCCCCGGGAACCACAAGTCCACATTAGGTAGGTTGATGGAAGAAAAGTAATCTCATGCATAACGAAGCCATTATGAATTTATCGGATTCATCTGAATGGAAAAGTTCCTTGTAAAAAAACTCTTCATTCTCTTCAGCTGCTTTTCAATCTACTGGTTCCAGGGAATATCTACCTAGAGAGATGAGGTGAGTTTGCCGGTTGTTTCTATTAGATGAGGTGAGTTTGCCGACCCGGTACATTAAACCTAAATATACTCACTCATAACAGAGGACTTGAAGTATTCGTATGTCAAAATAAAACTTCTATGTGTCTATGTTGAGTTCACTGAGGGAAAATCCAGATACATGTAGGACAATTTTCGCAGTTAGTAATAGCGTTGTTGTTATATTGGTTTCTGAGGCGACAAAAGTTGCAATTTTGACTTAAGAAGATTGCAGCTCTTTAATTTACTAGAGGGTGCTCTCTTATGCCTGCACATGAATTATTACTTGTACAAGTTTATCCTTTGGTTACTGTTTCCCTGTTCTTATACAGCAAATGCATTACTGTGTTTGTGTACCTAGAATTTACTTGAATACAACATTCTTTTCAAAAAGAGAGAAGATGAAAGTAACCGCTGAATGCTTGACACCTGTGATTTGCATCTGGATACTTGCATTAGGCATGCGTATTATTGTCTGATGGCTCTATACTATGTATACAATCTCCTCATGTCAATTTGCAGTTGAATGTAGAATCAGGGAGGCATTAGTTGATTTGGCTTATCTCCGATGAATTAGAATCAGATAAGCATTAGATTGATTCGGCCTATCACTAGACTTTTACCGGGGGTAATTTTGTTGCATGGTAGACTGTATCATCTCTTCATTTGATCCAATTGAAGATTTGTGTGAGACTCACTAGCACATTTGTTTGTTAAACTTGCCAATCACCTTTTTTCTTTCTTTAGGTGACTAACTTGCCGTCTGGTTGTTGAAGTAAACTTGAAGTTAGCAAAAGAACATAACCAAAAAAAAAAAAAAAAAAAGTACTGCATGATTTGCTCCAATTTTTCTCTACATGCCTTTGCTGATGCTCACTAGGGTGGCGACCAGTCCGAAGGGATTGGGGCAATTTTTTCCGCGGAGGAGGGTTACAAGAAAGAACTTCGAAGCTGCAGATTCAAGCTCAAGTTTATTTGAATATTAGGTAATTAGAAGGCTAGATGGATGGATGTGGGAACAAAATTAGATAAAAGATAATAATTGATACAAAGTCTGAATACAATTAAAGTTCCTAAGGTAATAGCTGTGAGATTAAAGTTCCTTCAAATTTGCTTAGAAGCATTTGTATATATCTCTATTTTTATGAGCGACTTGAGTTCCAAAATGAGATACAAGTGCAGATTTGAGGTGCATCCAGGAGCCCTCCTGCGAATGGTTAGCAAGAGGCTTTCCTGGTTTGTAGAGAACCCATTCTGCCAACCAATTACGTGATGTTGGCAATTTTCCTTCGCAGATAAGAGTCATCCGAATCTAATAGGGATATCGAAAATGAGATACAAAACGCATAATCCAATTACATAAACAATTTATGATACTTAAGTGAGATAACTTACATAAATTTATTTTATAAATTTTTGGATCTATTAACTGATGCATATTAATGGAAGGGAAAAGATGTGGATCTTTGAATATGGAAGACGGAAGATGCGAAGAAGATATATATGACCAAAGGCAATTTCGAAATGTTAATGAGCTTTCCCATTTGACTTGTTCTGTAATTAACCCGTTACTTGTTAATTTTTGGTCGCGCCCAATACTCAACTCTTGCACAACTCTATTTAGTCGGTTCGAAATTGTCCAAGCATCCTTTAAGTTGTTACTCTCTCATTTAAGATTTTCTGCACACTTAGCAAAAAACCTTTAATGATTAAAGACCTTTACTGCTGCTCTAACTAACTTTAATTGATCCCACATAACACTAAAGAAATTATTAATTGAGTTATTTTTAAAATAACATACTCCACAATCTCACATCAATCTTCCAAATCTAAGAGCATAAATAAAAAATCATGAGTGGCACTATCGAACAAGATTGAATCTTTAAATGAGTCAAATAGCCGGCAAAGCATTTACTTAAATTGCAAAATCAAGTGATGTTGACTGCTCAACTTATCTATATTGCCAACTCAGCCTTTCTTGTCATGTTTTTTTAATGTTTAATCTTTACACGTATTTTATGTGTCGACATTCTGCCTCTTCTCTTCTCTAGACAGCACTAGAGAGAAAGAGACCCTAACATATATATCTACAAAATTTAAATATCCATCCACACCACAAATCTTTTTATATTATATCTTGCCTTAATTATCAATCCTTTTATTTAAAAATAAAATATAATTGGACTACATACATCCTGCTGAATATTTAATTAGTAATCATGAGACTTACGTTTTTACTAAGACCGACCAGGCGGAACAGATTAATTTTATACAAAAAGAAAAAGGAAATTGTAGAATTTATTTGCTATTCCAAATTTGGAATACCAACAAAAAATGGCATGAAATTTAACATGGCTTCATCAAATTCTACCAAAACACCTGAATTGTTTTTGGAGCTAAATTTGTAAAACTATAAATACCTTTGACATTTACACTTTATTTGGAAGGAGAGTTAGTGAGAGATTATTTTTATTCTAAATCTTAAATTTACATTTAACAAGGAACAAATTCAATCCCAACTCAAAATTTTATAATATGGTAGCAGTAGCACACGTTAAAACATATATTGTTGTAGGTGGCTAAATTATATCTTATATTACTATATATTTTACTTTTTACTTTATTTTTATAACTGATTTTCGAACTTTATATTGAATGTCGACTAACTTATTTTAAGAGAACAGTTTGATAGTATTATAAAAATTAAGTCATTTATTCCAAATTTCAAGTATAAGTAAATTTATTTCTAGTATGTTTTTCACAGTAACTATTATCTTATATGTTACCGCCCGTATAAGTTAAAAGTTCATTTCGTATACTTATTAATTTTGGCAGGGAATTGTTATCTTTTATTTTCTCAAAATTAAGATATCTTAATAATAGAAAAATGATATGAGCATACATTTATTTTTATCTTTTCATAAAATGTGAAATACATTTACACAATATACATAATTAAGTACAATTTGATAGAAAATTAACTCACTAGTACATGAAACAAATTTCCAATTGCAAAAATAAGTTTCACCCACAAATTCTTTACTGCTTTGAAATAAAAAGCTGTAACTTTAAACTAAAAAACAGGCAAATAATTATCACACATAACTATAAATAGTAAAAGTGTCCAACTAGGATTCTTTGTTTATTTTCTCAAAACCACATGTAATTTGATGAAATAAAAACTCAAAAAAAACCAGTAAAGTATTTATTTATTTGTTGTCCACCTTTCTATGATTGGTCAATCTTAAAACGATAACTGAAAAACCTTTCCAATTCCCTAATATCTCGCATCAAGATTCGGATATTTTCCCTTAATTAATCTCTCCCTCTTTTCTTAATCCATCTCCCCACCCGCTTCTCCTCTCTTAATCTCCCCTCTCTCTCCCTACATCTAATCAATCGTTAATTAAATTCCTTAATCCCAATCCGAATGTTCTAGAATTCGACGACGATGAAAACGACGGAGGGAGGGAGAGGAGAGACAGCGATATCGACTTACCCGAAAAACAACCGCCGATTCGGCGAGGTCGCCGGCGGAACAGCGGCGGAGTGCGCGGCGGTGTGCTGTTGTTGCCCCTGCACGGTGGTACACCTACTGGTGTTAACGATCTTCAAGATGCCGGTGTGTTTATGTAAGAAGGCGCAGAAACGACACCGTGTAATGAGGAAGAAGAAGAAGCAGAAGGCGTTGTTAGGGGCGGGGGGCGGTGGAAATGAGAGCGGTATAATGAAGTTGGAGCGGGAAGTTAGAGCGGTTGTGGAGAAAAAGAATGATCATAGCGTCGTTGATTGTGATGATCATGATGATGATGGGAATAATGTGGACGGTATTGATCATCTTGAGAATGAAATGTGGGACCGGTTCTATAGTGCTGGGTTCTGGAGAAGCCCTTCTCAAAGAAGTGCTGTTAGTTGATGATATGTAAATGTAAATCAACGGTGGTAAATGTTTGATCTTTTTTCTTGTTCTCTGTTTTGACTGTTCTTGAATATTGGAAATCTTTGAGTGTAGATTCTTGTTTTTGTTTAGAAAAACAAAATTGAACAACATAGATAATATAATGACAAGTATACATTCTAGTTATTCTTTGTTTTGAGATGGTTTTCTTTCTCTTTTATCTATCTATATTTCTTAATGCAATTTCAAGTATTATATATGTAGTATATATTATATATGAATGTTTTTTTTTGGTTTCATGAAAACAATATGTTTGTTTTTCATTGAATTGAAGAATTTGAGGGAGTGGGAGTTAGATTTTCTGTTTGTATAATTATAGGTGGTGATTTCACTTTATTCAAAATTTGTAATTGAATTGATATGAAATTATGGGCAATGTATGTTGATCTCAAATGGAATCTGTTCATTTCAACATGATTATTTCCCCTATTGATTGATTGAAAACTAATATTATTGGGTTTAAGTTTATTAGCTTCCTTAAAAAACCTTTTCCAGACGGGGAAGGTAGATCTATTGTTTATTTAAAGGATAATTTCAAAAATAATGCTTGTAGTTTTGTTCATTTGTAAATAGAGCTTTATGGTTTAACAGTTTGCAAATAGAATTATGTGATAGGTGTAAGCTATGGTGACTTTGTTTTTGAGTTACTTTGTTTGTACTTTGTTTGTACTTTGTTTGATTCACCATTAGATCACTTTTCACCCCATGATCTAATGGTGGACAAAACAAAGTAATGGTTGGTGGACAAAACAAAGTAATGGTTACTTTGTAAAAAACAAAGTGACCATAGAATTTCCCTTAAGATATCTTAAATTACATATTTATGTTTTAATGACAATGAAGTACATTTCGTACAATATATTTACATATAGACTTTATTGGCGTTGTCCACCTTCAAATCAAAATCTTAAATCATGTTATAGGCGTTTTACGCTTTTCTAAAATTTAACGGTTTATTAACTAAATTGATATTTAAGTTCATCTTACAAATCCAGAAATATTTTGTTAATATATAGATATAAGTTGTTTAAAATATAAAAATATCAACATAATCCAATAATGTGATTGTGAGTACTCTGTTTTGTAAAATTATTCATATGATATACTCCAGTGCTTTCATCATCTCGTCTATTTGCAAAACAATATCAAATACATCTGTTTGCAAATTGTTTAACTACAAACTCTTATTTATAAATTAAGTAAATTACTAGCACTATTTTTGAACTTTTTTCTTTATTTTATTGAAATAGTTTTCAAGTAGAAAACTAATTCTTTCAAAATATAATGGAGAAAATAAATGGGATTAGGTGTAGGCTATGGTGATTTTTTTATTTTGTTTCCACTTTGTTTTATGTTTTTTACTCCATAATGTAATGGTGAATAAAACAAAATAATAATTACTTTGAAAAAAAAAACAAAGTAACCATAAAAATTTTCAAAAAATTATATGTAAAAATGTAAATAAAGTACACTAATTTATTTCTTTTGAAATGGAACCTTGAAGGACCTACAATTTCGTTCTATTTTAAACATTTTATAGTTTTCACACAATCTTTGTAAATTAATCAAATCTCACTTTTATCCGCATCAACTTTCATTTCGTTTCTTTTCTTTTATTATTAAGAAATATATAAGACAACGTATGACAAAGTAAATGAAAGAAAAAGTAAATATAGTTTACACATTTTTTTAAAAAAAATATCAAAATGTACTTTCTTATTATTAAATCTTAAAGCTGTAATTTTTTAAACTTTGTTATGCAAAAAAACTTCACAATATATATTTTTATTTGCAAACTGTTAAACTGCATATCAGTGGCAAATCCAGAGCAGATATGTCGGAGGGAGGGGAGGAGGCGGTTTTACGCCTAAAATTTTTATTTTTATTCAAAGTACAAATTTCTATTGTAGTTGATACATATTGTCAAAAGAAAAGAAAAAAATGCGATTTTTTTATGAAAAATGTAAATTTTAGACAAAAATTATAGATTTTGTGGCGAACTCTTTTTAGATTTTCATCAAATTTTAACATATTTTGACACTATTTTAGTGATTTTCAGCAAATTTATAGTTGAAATTCATGTTTTTTTGGTTGTAAATTTTTACAATCTAGGAAGCTGAAACATATATTATTTTTACCGACGAAGGTACCAAAACCAACTCCTAGTAGGTGCGGTTCCGAGGGCCGGGCGAGCTGGCCCTCATGCTCCCCCTAGATACGTCCCTGCTGCATACTACTATTTGCAAATTGAGTAAACCACGAGTACTATTTCTGAACTCATCTCTTAATTATTATTAGATTTAATACATCGAGAGCTTTTTGAACTTGGCCATAAAAATATTAAAGTATTTCGTTAGCACTCTAAACTTATTTAAAATGATACAATAAGCTCATTAAATTCACATAGTAAAATATGAGTTGATGATAAGAAGTTGTAAAGCATACCACTTCTTAAGTTCATAGACAAATACATCAATTTAAATAAGTTTGAATGATCAATAATAAATCACTTTAAGTAGCAAATAGATCACTTTAACTATTTAAATAGGCAAAAGACACTATTTGGCAATTGACCTATGCAAAATTTGTACATTTAGCCATTGACCTTTTATTTGGTCAATTTAGTGAAATTTCACGCTTCTTAGATCAAAATTAAAATGAGATAAAAATGTTAAACATTGAAATTTCTTTTATTTCAAATAAGAAATTAATACTAAAACTAAAAATTGCTAAATTATATAAACTTAAGAATGTGAATTAATATAATAAGAGTGTTATTTCACAAAATTATAAAGGTCAAGTGACCAAATACACAAATTTTGCATAGATCGGGATGGCCAAATAGAGCCTTTTTTTTTTCATTTAAATACTTAACGTAGCGTTTTATAGTCCGACTGTACGGACCAATCCATTACACACGCGCTACTTTCCTCCTTGCCATAACATTTTAGGGCTTGCAATTGGCGGGAACACAGAAGCAGAATGGCTAACAAGCTCATAAGTGAAATCGGACTCCCCAAACCTCTAGCAAATCTATTTGCAGCTCGTAACATCATAACCGCAAAGGTACATTCATCGATTTATTATTTAACCGATTGAACCAAAAGCTCGAGCTGATAGTTAAGCCTAACAATATTTTTTATTTTAATTTCTCTGTCACGATTGAATCGTTCGATTACAGGATGCATTGTCGTTGACTGAATTTGAGCTGATGGAGCTTCTAGATGTCGGCTTAGCGGATGTAGTTTCTGCTGTATCTCACATTAGCGCCATTGTTTCACCTCCTTATCAAACTGTGTGAGAGAGTTTTGATGAATTATGACGTTTTTGTTGTATCGTTTTATGTTGTTGTTATGAATTCCAGTTTGTTTTCTGTTGCAGGCACTGTTTTTGATGGAGCAACGGCTTCAGAAAGAGCAATTCGGTGGACGTCTCCCCACTCGTCTTACCGGACTGGATAATGCTTTGTTCGGTGGAATTCCATTTGGTGTTGTTACTGAAATCGTCGGTCCGCCTGGAATCGGTAAAACTCAAGTATGCTGCTCCACTTATTCGTTCTTCTCGTGTTTAATTTCCTTGGAATTTGAAAGGATAGTTGTTATAGCTACATTGTGTATGTCTAGGCGGTGCTGACTGTTGGTACATTATATGTTAAGTGTTGACGCTATTGCCATTGACTTTGTCTAACTCCTGCAACAAGTTTGAGGAGGACTGTTCTTGAATCTTGAAATAAAGACGTATGCAGCTGTATTTTACCGGCGATTCAAGAATGATAATGTTGTTATTTGTCTAACATTTTTTCGGAAAGAAATAATATTATGTAAGCAGAGATGATGGTAACATTCTGATCAACAGATTGTACAGTAAAACCTCTATATATGAATGACCTCCCAATTGTTATACACATAGTCTGGTCCCACGTATTGAGAATCTTTGTTATATCAAACTATGTATAGGAATAACCTCTCAATTATACAAATAGTTCGGTCCCAAGTGTATTACTGTGTAGAGGTTTTACTGTAGTTCTTTTTTTCACTCTGATTTTTTCAACTTTTCTTGCCTTAGTATAATGTTTGGCATATTTGCTTCTCAGTGGTACTTATTTTCTCTCTGTAACTGTGCCAACATTAAAAACAAAAGAGAAAGAGAGAGAAGTCATTGTTTTAATTTGACATTTTTTGAGTATCAATTTCCTTTTAGGTACCTCAAATGTTGTGGGACGGATTTACATAGATGTTTTGTTTCACTTGTAGTTTTGTCTGAAGATGTCCTTGTTGGCTTCACTTCCTGCAAGTTATGGAGGTTTGGATAGCCATGTAATATATATTGATGTGGAATCCAAATTTAGCTCAAGAAGGTACTTGAAGCTTTCTGATACCTATTTATATGGAAATTCATATGGTTTGTGATATTATTTTTCTTATATATTTTCCCAAGTATTGAAGATTATTTGAATTGTGCAATTTGTGTTGGTAGGATATTAGAAATTGGTGCGAGTAGTTTCCCAGAAATATTTCACATGAAAGGATTGGCACAGGAGGTACGGGAAATTCTTTGAAAATCACTCCATTTCTATTTGTAGAGTCATATTTGAGTTTAAAAGGACTGTATTATGTTTATGTTGCAGATGGCTGGTAGAATCCTTGTTTTGCAGCCTGCATCACTTTCTGAGTTCACTGAGAGGTGTGAATTAAAGAAAACTTTACTTTATTTGCAAAAAAAAAAAAGGGAAATGAACTATGCTCGCTAATGATTATAATGTAGGAATGCGGGTAATAGGATGAGTAGTTCATAATGGTCATTAGCATATAATAGAGTGGCCCAGCAGTACTAAATATATTACAGAATGTTGAGATTTATAAATGCTGGCCAATAGTCAAATAAGCACAAATATATGCAAAACTCACTTGTTTTGCCAATGCATTGCTAAATACTATTGGACTGTAAAATCGGCTGGATAATTTCACTGTTGTTTTTGTAAGCTGAGTAATATAGATGATCTCAGAGGCTTATAAAGCCAATCAATGAATCTCAGGGAGTGTTGGCTGGAAAGTTATTTGGATATATTGAAATAGCCCAGCAAGTCAGCAACACACAAATGTCCTGATTATACAAATTAGAAAGAAAGAAATACCTGAGAACTATGTACTCAAGAACATCATGTCATGTACATGCTACAAATTTGGCTGATATGTCTAACTTGCCACTGTTTATAGATAGCTGTCTGTATTTGTATGTAGCATCCATTTCATGATTTATTACTCTTTTTATTTCATTTATTATATAGAAGTATGTAGCTCTTGGTAATGATATCTTCCGTTGAAAGTTTAAAAATATTGCGATCAATCATGTTTGCACAACTCTTTTCATCATTGGTCATTTTATCTTTCGTGTACTTGCAATATGCATTGTCTCTTCAATCTGGCATTGCTTTTTCTGTTAAGTTAATACATCCCCTCAATTCATCTTTTGTCTTCACTTACAGCAAGCAATTATGTGCAATTGTTAACACATGCCACTAGTGGTGTGTCTATTGCGAACCTCTCTATTATTTTATAACTTATTGAGCCAGAACAACATCAATCTGGTTGCTTAGAATGAATTCAGTAGTCTATTTCAAATGGACTTGGTCGTCTCATTTGCTAAGTGAGTCTTGATACCAACACTCACATGATTTTGAATTTTTAACTATTTATTGCATATCCATTTCTTTCTTTCTTTTTTTTCTTTTTCCTTTTCTCCTACTCCTACAGCCTTTACTTGATTGAGCAGTTGTACAATGCAAAATGAAAGTATGTCACGCTTTTTACTTATGTATTACTATGGCAACTTAATGAACCTATAGGAACGGTCCTTTACTTTTGCGATTATTGTCTTTTTGTTGTATTTCATATCACCATTGGTATATTTGTTAACTTTCAAATTTTCCCAGTGAATTATAAGAATCCTTCTGTTACCAGTTTGCAACAAATCAAAGTTTTGCTCCTTCAACAACGAGTGAAGTTGCTAGTTATTGATAGCATGGCTGCTCTAGTTTCCGGGTAAGTATAGACTTAGTCTGTCAAAATGACAACCTCTCTTCCCAAATGTACTCAAACCAAGTTGAGATGTCTTATAGGAAAGTGTTGCCCATTAGTGGCATGTATACACTAGCAAGCACAATGTTAATCAGGATTTGGTGATTCAAGAACTATGATTCTAGATGTGGAACAAAAGTCAGTTCATGTAATCTGGCATCCAACAATAAAAAACAAGCCTGCAAGTCCAACTTTTTGAAAGATCCAATCCATGGGCATACACTATACCCAGTTGAAGAACTGCGAATACTTCCCTTGAATGAGATCCTATCTTTAACCGTATTATGGAAGTTGACAAAAAGTTGTCTGCCAATAGTCATCTTTACTCAGGGTCATAATCTTGCTGTTTTGTAATTTAATTAAACACATGGCCATTCCCTTTATTTTGTGAGCATGAAAAATAAGAATGATATTCTCTCTGTTCACAGGCATTTTCCCTGAATTAATAATCAGAAAGACTTGGCAGGAGAATACTATGTTAAGCTAAAGATATACTTGTTTTCATGTGTGTAAAGAGTTGTGGTGGAGAAGCTAATTGCGCTACTAAGATAAATGGATGCCAAATATTTTCAACTTTCCATCTAAAGTTGTACCAAAAAGAGCTTTTGTTTTTCTGGATGCATATGTAGTGTTCAATTGACATGTAACTACTTCCATTTCACTCATGTATAACTAAATAAGAGCTACCAAATCTTGTTCAGGGAACAGGATCAGCAGGATACCAGACTGCATTCGTTGGGCTGGCATATTTCTTTTATCAAGTGAGAAGCGTGTCCACTTAATAGGGGTTACATAGATTATTCAATGATCTAGGTGTCATATGGTTTTCTTTGAAACAAGTCTAGGTCACTTGCTGAATTTTCACGAATTCCTGTGATGGTGACTAACCAAGTGAGATCTCAATGCCATGAAGCTCGCCAATATTCTTTCCAAGGTACTTGGACATACTGTATTTGTGAAAGCTTCCACATAATTTAGTAGCATCTTATAGTTATTCTTGAGTGCAGAGCACAAAAATATTGAGACATATGATGGAAGTGAAAGATATGACAGTCATCTTGTTGCCGCTTTGGGAATTAACTGGGCACATGCTGTGACCATCCGTCTTGTGCTTGAAGCTAAATCAGGTCTGTTAACACTTGTGACATATTTTTCTTTTCTTAAATTTCTGTGGAGCAAATTGCCACTTTTCAGGAGGGGCATTTGACTCCACTTTTGGCTCATTCCTATTATGATATCCTTTTAGGTCTCTAGTTTAGATGAACTAAAGATAAGATGACCACACCACACAAGATAAATTTTCCATCTACCTTTACTGGACTACTTGCATTGCAGGATGCTTACCAACCAAGTCACTCCTATTTTCAGTTGTTGGTTTATTTCCTTAAGCCATATTCTACTGGTGGCAGTCAAAGGTGGCAAATAAGAATTTAACTGCTGAAATTGAGATGACATTGTAGGTTGGCTTCTAGGGTTAGAGAAATGAATGGAGGCCAGGGTAATCAGTCTGATGAAGTTCCCTATCTTTAATACCATGTTGGAAGAATCAAGATGTTGAAAAAGATTTTATGTTCACATATCTCAAATAATATGAATAACATATTTTACCATTCTACGGAGGCACTGTACAAAAAAATCCTATTTAGGGATAAACATAAAGACAACTATTACTCCCAAAATTTCTCTTAAACAGCTGCAAACAAATGTATAAGTTTCCATTTCGGATGTTATGATAATTTTTGAAGAAAAACAATGTTAGTGTTGATCTTTTACTTTCTATTCATTTACTTACTATCAAGGGAACAGAGGATTGGACAAATATTTTTTTATACTGATCAATTGGCATTGGCAAAACTCTGAATCAAGTTACCTGATGAATTAGTTACCAATTTATTATTGCATATGAAGATCTAACGGATGTCTAATTTCAGGACAAAGGTACATTAAGGTGGCAAAATCTCCAATGTCAGCTCCTATGGCTTTTGCTTTTATTATAACATCATCAGGTATTGTGCTTCTGGATGATGATGGAATGGAACTTGTAGGGCAAGAGATAAGCACAATTCACAATCAAGGTATGTCACTAAGACTTGAATATGTGAAACTATGGTAAGTATATAAAAAAACCCAATGTTGTAAATCACTTAGCTGAATGGAAAAAAGAACTCACATGGCTAATTGCTAGATGATAATCTGTAAACTTGGCAAGGTGATGGTGGTCTAGCAGTATGCAATCATGTGTTGTTCATATTTGATTGTAAAATTGATACTGATTTATTATAAGCCATGACTGAGGAAGGAGAAATATTGGGCCAATTGTTACCTCAGCCCAAAATCTTAAAAGTATATTTCAGAAAAAAGAAACACGGGAATAGGGGGGGGAGGAGTGTGGACTGCTGCAGTTATTCTGACGTTTTTTTCAGGACAGTGCATGGGTCATGTTATGGAGGAGCTGTAACAGGGGTAGGACTGTAAAGGGCATGCTTTTCATTTCATGATGCGTCTATTAGCTTGGGCTAGGGGAGATTTTCTTGTCCTGGATTTGGAAACTATGCTTGTCTATTTTTTATTGACTGTTTTAGGTGGAGTTCTCCTAGCTAGGGCTGTGTTCATTTGTTTAATTCATCTATCTAATAGACTGCTTTTGAGTTTTGTTTCACATTTGAGTCTATTATTAATCGGTGTAGTTGTCCATTATTTGCTCATAATCTTCAGTATTCTAGCTTTGATTCAGTATTTCCCTTTTTCTTTAAAAAGATAATGGTGATAAATGTTTACGCATTTAACATTTGGAGTACTAAAATGCAGGTTGTAATGACATTATTAATTTTGATGGGGGAAAGTTGGCAGCATCCGGGCAAAACGGAGGTGATGAATTTTCTAGAAGTTCCTTTCTTGTTTAAATGAATTATTGAAGAGAGATCAATGATTTGAATTTATAGCATGCTTTACCTGATTACCTTTTTTGTTTTGAAATGTTGATGAGCAAAATAATAATTTATGAGAACCAAGTTTTGTTGGTGGAAATTGAGTGACCATTTTCTCCTAGCATCTATTTTGTCTGAGCAGGAAGGAGTCATAAGAAGTTTGTACCTTCATGGTTTTAGTTCTGAACTTTGATACATTGGGAAATTTTACGCAATAACTCTGAATAAGGAGGCATACTTTAAGTACCTGAAATTACCCAGATTTCTCTGCGTTAGTCTGCGTAACAAAAGGACATTAGCTGTAAGTATGCCATTTACAGCAGTTGAAGCCTTGAAGAGGACTGTAGCAAATCTTCTAGTCAGTTTAATCTTGAAAAACTGTGTTGCTGTAACTTAAATAAAAACAATAAATATCATATGAAATGTCATTGTCAAATTTCTGGTACTAGTTATTAGTACAGCAAGGAAAAGAATAGCAAAGACAATTTCCAATTCCTAAGATTCAAGTTTCGATAATAGCTATTTATTGCAAAAAATTAAAGGCCAAGAAACTTATTTCATATCCCTTATTCGGACTTCTGATTAGGTGGAACTGGGTCTCCAAGTGGGTTTATTTTAACAACTTTGCTAATTATGTGCATATTTTACATGTATATGGATGTGGTATCAATGTTTTGAACTTCGAAAAACATCTTTGGAATAAGCTTATTTCCATTCTTTTTTCCCTTTTATTTAATCAGTTATCCTTTTTCTTTCCCTGGCAGAACAATAGGTTGTGAGAAGTCTGAAATTCGCTTGAAGTTGTAAATACGGGCGTAGAGAGGAAGCAAGATAGGCTCAGCACTTGTGTAACTCAGTTTTGTGTTCTTGGAAGTGAGGTCAGAATATGTGGATTATGCATGACAAAGAAGGTTTAGATCCCGAATTAGGCATTTTTTTTGCTCTGAAATTATGGCATATTTTGCTATTGTATACCTTATGAGAAACTGTATATAAATTCCCGTTGAAAATGCTGAATCAAATCGTGCCTAGGCATAGTATTTCAAGAGAAACATGAATTTAGAATGCATGCACCGGATTTTGTATCATGTAAACTGTAATGCTGCTAGTTAAAAAATAGTTTTTCCCACTCGATTTGGTGAAGGCTATTCTTTTTCTGGGCACTTTTTCTGAGCCAAAGTTGGCCTATCTGAATGTACTGTATTAGATTATTTGAAGAAAGCAGATGCTCAGTATTTTGTCATTCTTCTGCTTACAAAGAAGACAAGCAACAAAGTGATTGCAATGTTGTTATTTCTACAATAATCATAGCAAGAGATGTAAACAAGAAGTGTCGGTAAATCTATTATAATTGAAAAGGTCATGGTATGTGGGCATCATGCAAAGTGAGAAGCAAGTGGATTCTGCTACTTTGATTAGATAAGTGTTGAAACTATGTATCTCCCTTTTTTTGTTTCTCTATTGTAAACTATTCATGTTTGTCGATAGTGATGATATAACAAAGGGAATAATTGCTTATAATACTGAGCTTTCTTTTTATTCTATGCTGGCAGGTGAAAGCAAGATCAGCCACTCTTCATTCACTTACAAAAGCCAAAAGATGTCGGGACAACTTTTTGTTCCCTTGACAGGTAGTACAAGCTTGGATTCTTTTTAGTTTAGGCCGACGAAAACAAAAAGGCTTAATACATATAGATTTCCTGAACTTGACTAAAAAACCATTCGTCCTCCTAAACTTTAGAAATGCCTCCCCAACTTATTGAATTTGCTTAAAGTGATTTATTGATCCGTGGAGCTTTCTTACAGTTGACTTATTGGCCTCTTGCACTTGTATCAAGTAACCCATTGGCCCTATGAACTTCTTTAGAGCTGTTCAACTTGCCCAAAGCTCCTCTTATTCTGCCATGTAGCACTTAGGGGACTCCTGATGTATTATGCCAAAAAAAGGAACTTGTTTAATTTCTTTTTCCTCCACTTTAAGGGTTTCCATTAGTGTCTATGATGGTAGAGGCTTAGCAAGTAAGAAAACAATTCTTGTGTTCCTCCACTAAAGTATGAATCTCGCTGTTTTTGTTGGAGTTATCATGAATGAGTGCTATGTAATACGACGTTTTCAGAGTAGCAATACCGCTCCTACCCCTACACTTTTTCCAGTTAAATAAATAAATATGAGTCGCAGTAAGTCGAACGAACCACTACGAGAATTTGGTCAATGGATGCTGGTTACAAAAGCATCAGTAAGTTAGGTTTTAAAACAAGATATGGTACTGTGTTATAGGTGGAATAAAATTTTGTTCCTTGATTAGATATTCTTTGTGCTTTTAAGTTATTTTCTGAGCAGTAGTTGATTTGATATATCGTTGTATCCAATGCATGCTAGAAAAGTAGATGTCTTTATAACATTCGTTGGTTGCTGCTCCCTTTTTCAATCAAACCCAGTTGTACTCATCCTGTTGGTAATAAGTACTGTTTGTTCCCTTTTTACTAGGTAGAGAAGGGATCATAGGACAGCATATGAGATCTCCTTTCCTAAATTTGAAGGTAAGCATTCTACTATTTCTTTTGGACCTTTAACATGATATGCTTGGGTCATTATGAAAAACCAATACCTTGTTTTTGGGCTTTTCTAAAAAATTTCCCCACAAAACCATCATAAGATTTCAATATCAGATCCGTTGGCTCTTCATATTTAATGCTTTTCTAAGAAAAAATTCATTTACTTCAACTTGACCTTAGTCTAGCTTGACTAACAAATCAATTGGGCATATAGCTTACTTTCCATTAATTGGCTCGGCATAAACTAAGAGGGTCACATCTGACGTGACATGAATGATGGTGCAAATGTTGATGGAGAGTGGGAGTGTGCCTGGTATATTTAAATAGTAGGGGTTAGATTATCCAAAAAAACAAGTAGAAGAGCTAATTAAGGTTAAATCAAAGTACAAAGACTTGCTAAATAAAAGAAGCAAATACAAAGCTTCCGGGATCGGGTTGCAAACAAGGGGGGGATTATCTTCTCAACAAGGGTTCGTCCAATGAGGATGGGAACTCTCATTTATTTTCCCCATGGGTTGGTATGAGGATAGGGAAGAAAAATTCCTCTAATGTAAAACAATAAAGAATGTAATGTTTCCAATTTTATAAACAGGGATTAGGATTTGCCATCTATATAGGGATCGAAAGCAGAGGAGTCCCTCATCCCTACTCCGACCCATTGAGAACCCTAATCCATAACATGGCTTTTCCCCTCCAATTGCCTTCATATCCTCCGGCGCATTTGCATTATTAATTTGAGGGTGATCATGGACAAGAAACGTAGAATGTACTCCATCAAGATTCAAACAAAATGCTACTAGTTTAATCTTTGTAGGAACCAATGAAAGGAAGTATTAAATGATAAAATCATTTAAAAAAATTGGAAAAAATGAAAGGAGGAACCTGTTTTTGCCTTTTCCTCAATTAAAGAATACATAAAACACTCTACAACCTTCTAGCATTTATTTCTAAAAAGAAAAAGAAAGTCTTGGAAGATATGCTTGTTATTTTAAGGTTTTCTTATTTTGTCTCTTCAATTTTTGAATAATATTGTAAAACAATAAACTATTCCTTTTGAACACCTTGATCAACTTTAATATTTTTTTAGTATGCTTTTTGATATGTGAATCGTCCAGCCTGACATTGGCAATACTATAAAAAGATATTAGAAATAAAGAATGTGGAATGAAAATCAATGGCCGGGTGATGTGTCAGTGAATTTGTATAGTTTTTAAGTGCAGATGCATCTATACCATGTTACATTAAATTAATATGGATTATTGTGATCCTAATCTAGTGAATTCTTGTTTATTAGTAATTTGTTTTAGCATCTTAATCTCCTCGAAGTTTTAGGATTATAATAGTATGATTATGATACGAGATATTTACCCCATTAGTGATTAAATTAATAATTAGTGGGGTGGAATCCAGTGGCCACCATTAGCATATGAATATAGAAATATACTTGCTGTTTGTTGGTCGATTAATCATATGATCAATGTCTATTATTAATTGAACTTTCTCGTGATAGCTATTTGAGAACAAAATATCAATTTCCATTGCAGTTTATGCCATTATCCTTTGGGCATATTCAACCCATATTTGTTTTTGTTCCAAACACAGTATTCCTTTATTAAACTAAAAATAAAATTTGAATTCCCTACAAAGCCAACACAGGATTTCATTGAGAATGAAATTGATAAAAGGGGGAGTTTGGCATTGTTGCGGAGATAAGTAGTTGTTATGGGGAAAAGTGTTGTCGGAGAAAACATGCAAAATATAAGATTATTGATAAATGTTCAAATTGTTTAGTCAGTTAAATATAATTATTTGGAATCCTAGGGTGGAACTTAAACTGATTCCAAAGCATTACATCTAATAAGCCTAAATTTAATAGCGACCGATAAATTTGTATATTGAGCTAAAAGAATACGTATTTGTAGATTTTTTTTCCCTGTAGAAAGGGAAAAGACAATATTGATTTTGTTGTTTGGTTATCAGAAGAAAGATAGTTCCATAACCCATAGGAAAAGAAAGATAAAAATCTGCAAGGATGCACTAAAATCAGATTTTGTTTGAAATTAAATAACTTGCCCATTTGACTTCCCTTTCTTTTCATTAGAAATTTGATTTATTTTTTTTTTATCAGATGTTGCTGCAGGCATTGCTTTTCTTTGGGGAAATGTAGGCATTGTAGACTTTTTCTGTTGTCCTTTTTTCTTTCTTTGACGTTAACGTGTTTAGTGTGATTTATGTGTGATTATACATAGTTAGCAAGTGCCTAAACTTATTGAACTGTATTTTTGGTATAATAATTATCTCTCTTCTTTTTCTTTTTGTTCATATTAATATCAGGTGTAGGCTATAGTGACTTTGTTTTTGAGTTACTTTGTTTGTACTTTGCTTTATTCACCATTAGATTACTTTGCATCCCATGATCTAATGGTCGACAAAACAAAGTAATGGTTATTTTGTCAAAAACAAAGTGACCATAGAATTTCCCTATCAACGTCCCAATTTCTTCCCATGATGCTAGACAATCGAATACAGTTTTAATTTTATACTTTGCATTTTCGGAGGTGCATTTCATTCTTGAGTTTAATTTTATCAATTTTTAAGAGAATTTATAGATTCTTCAAAAAAAAAAAAAAACTGCTAAAAGATACGTATTATACAATATTGCACTCTAAAAATGGTAGGTTTAGGCTCCGTTTGGTGTTGCGGTTGCTGTTAGCTATTGCGGTTAGATGTTGCGGTTAGCTGTTGCTGTTAGCTGTTGCGGTTAGCTGTTGCTGTTTGCTAATAGTTGTTGGATAATTAGTGTTTGGAAGAATTATAAAAACAATTGCTGTTGACATGTGAAAAGACTTATACGGGTATACTATTTACCAATATAAATTAATAATAATATAAATTAAAAAAATAAGTTGGGGTAGTTTTGTCAAAGTCTACTTGTGGTTTAAAATACAAACTAGCGTTTCACGAAAAGCTCCAAATTGGAGCTTTTCACGAAACGCTCCGTTTTGGTTCCAAAACTCTAAATGCTGTAGTTCCAAAAATATAACCAAACACCTATTTGTGAGCATATTGGAACAAAAATGCAATATGCTCCTACGAAACGCTATATGCTCCCACAAAACGCTTTACCAAACGGGGCCTTAATCTATCAAAATAAGAGTATACTTTTTTTCCAAACTTAATCATTAATTATCTTATTACTCAATGAAGGCATTTTTGTTTTATATTTTTGTAGATTAACATTTTTCTTTTGTTAAATTGAAATATGATAAGATATTGAAAATTTATGGTTGAACTCTGTTACAGTTATAATTTATATGGATAAAATTGATGGATGATGATTGATGAAAGTAAATTCCGAAAAGAATACAACCTTGCATTCAAGCTAACTTCGTAATATTATAATATGAAAATTGATTATTAATAGAAAATTCAAAAATAAATAAATGAAGAAAAAGTAGTAACCATATGTCACATAGTTGCTTGGTTGAATTGGGCATAAGTTTTGATAATCTTATCCTTGAATTAAAATAAATTCGATAAAAATAGAAATTGAAGCGAAAGATAAATATAATATTAAATTCCTTAAACAAAACAAATGCCAGTTTTACATTGCATAATTGATAGATTGACGTTGACCTCACCTTGGCTTATCTTATGAACATTAATACAAAAATGGAAAGGCACAAGTAAGGGCATTTACGTAAACTCAAACCGGGAACCATAGAAATATTTAAATTATTATGACTATAATATCAGGAAGCACTTTCTATCATTTCAAACTAATCAATAATTGCTGCTGTTGGAGAGAGAGAAATAATAATAATTAATAATGTTAAAAAATTCAAAAATAGAAATATTAGAGTAAAGGACAATATTAAAAAAATAAGGAGAAGACTTTCTATGAATGGACATGAAGCAACCACGTCTCCTAGGTTATAAACCTCGTACACTCTTGCCGACAGGAAACCCACCATAAAATAAGAGGAGAGACCCTTATTTGTACCTACAAAATACACTTCATTTCATTTCATTTCCCTTCACAATTTCTCAAAAATTACTTAGTTTTTAAAAACTTCTCAAAAATTACTTATCTATTTGTCATACTAGTGTAAGAATTTTTTCTTTTCAATCTAATAAACAAGAATTTATTGTTATAAAACATAAATATAAAAGGTATCTATAACATGAACCGACTTTAAAAACAAACTGAGTGGCGCTTACTCTTCAGGCACAAAATGTAAAGAAGCACGAGACAAATCATATTCGCATATAAGGATATATAACTTAGAAAGAAATGGCATAAAATGCTTCTTGTGTAGTTGGTATTAGGGATGAGTACGGGTCTTTCAATTCAGGTATTTAAAAATCTTTAGGATTGTATTGGTAAAAGTCAATTGTGCAATACAGTTTAGTTTTTAGAAAAAAGTCAACGGTTCAATCCGATTCTGGATCTTTTTATTCGAGTATTTGATCTGGTTCTAGAATCTCCGTTACATTTACTCAGTAATTTAAAATAATTGAAAATCTCTAGAACTGTCACTATAAAAGTCAACGGTACAGTTCGGTCCGATCCTAAAGTAAAAGTCCACGGTTCAATACAATTTTGGATCTTTTTTTCGGGTTTTCAGTTCGGTTCAACGGTCACCCGGACTAATATATCGTTCGTCTTTAGTAAGCTCAATCAGTTCATGCGTACTCTAACTCTGATACATTGGCTAGTGACAACTATCTTTTCCGCTACTTGCAACACACCAAAAATCATGGCATATTTCTTGGTAGACAATCTCCTCTCTTCTTGCATGGTTACACATAATGTAGACATGACTTGTAATTTGGATGATCACAAATCAACCACTGGGTATGTTCTTTATCTAGAACGGTCACTAGCTAGTTTTCTGGACATCCAAAAAGCAATTGTTGCTTGATCATCCACTGAAGCCAAGTATCGTGTCTTGGCGATGAGTGCTTTGAAATTATTTTGTTACGGATTTTGCTAATTGAAGAAAACTCTTTTGTCTCCGGAATTTCTGTCACAATAGCACATATTTCTTGTAGGGGATCTGTGATAACATCTCGAATACTTATCTTACGATCAACTCCATCTTTCATTATTAGAGCACACATATTAAGGCCGACTTCTTTTTGGTGTGTGATCGTGCACCTGAAGTTGCCCCACCATCTTGATTGAGCATTAATAGTTGTTTTCGATATTACGATGCCTCCTCTTAGTCCATATACTTTGACCTTATTAGACCGCGCCAATGAGCTTCAACGTCCTCA
This sequence comes from Euphorbia peplus, assembly GCA_028411795.1. NCBI lineage: Eukaryota > Viridiplantae > Streptophyta > Magnoliopsida > Malpighiales > Euphorbiaceae > Euphorbia > Euphorbia peplus. The sequence goes on from CP110843.1 coordinate 25,883,772, forward strand.
AATCTGCTTGCATTGTAGTTGTTAAGTATCTCATATTGGTCAATTATGTGGGGAAACATTTATAAGTGGTGACGCTTTCCTTTCAAGGTACCTTTTGAGATGAGTAAGACCAATCTAAGATGATATCGGAGCCTCTTAGTCCAAAGTTGGGAAACTCATTATTGGAGCCACCCGCATATGTCCATTCTTGCAAACTTAACGCTCCGAATGTATATTCATGAACGTGATGGGTGTGTGTTAAGTGTCGTCACATTATCTAGTTTACGTGGGGAATAAAACATATTTATAAATGGTGACAATTTTCTCCCTTTAAGTTACATTTTGATGAGTTCGCCCAATCTTATAAGGTCGCAAGTCTTGGTCCAGTAACTCTCATCAATATCTCCTCAATTTTGTTTCATCAATGTACAATGGCTTTGTTATTTTAATGTGTGATTGTAATTATTAAAAACAGTCTCTTCGTTTATTCCAAGTTCAAAATTTTATTCTCAAACACCATCTTTGTAGTATTTAACCCTCTATTAATAAATAAATAAAATAACTATTGTTTTATTAATAAGATTTGAAATTATACCTACTGTTAAATAGATTTTAGATTTAATATATTGTAAGATGAAAGAAGATTTTGCAATTTAATCTCAAGAAAACAAGAATCATTAGGCAAAAGTGTGGAGGTGCATTTTGGGAATATGAAGAATGGAAGAAATGTAGTGGTTGGTGTATAGAAGTATAGATAACATATTGCACATGCCAAATAAAAAGAGAAAGGAGGGATGAAACGTGGCATAAAGTGATTGGAAGTAAGATAAAGGCTGTAGGAGATATTTATTCGATTGTTGAATAGGGGGTTACTGTTACCGGCAATAGACGGTTGAGTAATGAGTAGTCACAATCAAAAAGAGCTGAGGATTTTTGTTCTTAGTTTTGCTATTTTTGGAAATCTAAATTACCTAACCAGCTTTTAAGGTAGCAAGGATTACCCTAACTGGAACCTGCTACTAATAGTAATAAAGGTATGTTTTAGGATTAATTAATCCTCCTAATACAACACTTCACCTTTTTATTGACTGCCACGTGTATGTTTAAGGAATCAATACAAAAATAATAAAAGGGCCCCATTTGCTTCATGCCAATCCTAATTAACCAATTAATTAACGTCTTTATAACTATCAATAATTAACCATGGAGCTAATGATGTTGATAATGTCGTGAGAGTTTTAGAGCGCTTTTAAAGTATATATTTTTTAAAAGTTAAAATATTAATATTTTTTAATTATAATTTCAAAATATTATGTTTTTTAGTTAAACTGAATTCTTAATTATAAAAGACAAAATTTAACTTCAAACATAAAATTCAATATTCATAGTTTCATCCTTAGCAAATAATATGCTCTCTATTATAGTTTAATAACTTGGGAACTTGGTATTAATTATCTAATGGTTGAATCTGATTAATTAAGCAAAACAAAACAATGGTTAGGCTCGTGTCGTGTGACGATACCTCGCTAATGTGTAAGTTAGTGTAGAGCTTTAAGATGGTAGGATCAGTAAGACTCGTGAATCATAAGGACTTAAAGACATCGAATTTGAATGATCACTGTGTTGGTAAGTGTACCGTAATGACAATACGTGTACATATAAAGGTGTGGTTATCTTGTCCTAATAGAACTTCGCTAGTTAATAGTATTTAACGAACAAAAATTCTTATTCATAGGATCACTAATGAATAATGAGAGATGCGTTCCTTCGTATCATTGGTTCGGTATCCTAGTCAAATTTGGTAAGGATGATCCAAAGACAATAGAGATCTACTCAATAAAGACAAGTGATCAATATAATACAAATATGTACCTATATATTTATAACCCGATGACCGAGCTACAACGTCTACCTCACCAAAACTCGGGTTATCCTCCAAAGCAACAGTAATATGCTCCTCCTCCACGATAGAGTTTTGGAGCTCCAAGAGTTTTATTGGAGATAGAACTCCTCCCATTTTACAATTTTATAGAAACCCTATACTCATATTAATAATTATCTGGAAGAGTTTCATGTTACTTAGAACTCCGAAAGTCCTCCAGAATTTCCCTCCTCGAACCTCTAGTCTCAAACGATCTCTCTCTCTCCACTCGCTTGCAATCGGTTCATAACCGCTAGATATTTCTCCCTCATTTCTTATCTCCTTCTGCCTAAATTAATAATAATCTATTTTTATATACTTGAAATAACTAATCACTGTTTTTCTAATAAACACTAATATTTTAAACTAACATATTTCATCAAACAAACAGAAAACAAAAACTTAAGGTGTAGGCTATGATTACTTTGTTTTTTCTTTACTTTGTTTATACTTTGTCATTTTTACCATTAGATTAGGTTTTAACCCATGATCTAATGGTGGACAAAACAAAGTAATGTTTACTTTGTAAAAAACAAAATAACCATAGAATTTCCCAAAACTTAAACTAACATATTATTAACTCAAATATTCATTAAAAAATCTAAACTAACAATTACACTAACAAAACATTACATAAAACTAATTAAATAATATTATTAATCAAAAATACCTAATTAACTATAACGAATGCAAATAATATTGAAAATTTTGCAATTTTATTATTATTTTTGGCTGAAACAGATTTCTAGAGTGTTTTCGACGTTTTTTGGACGGATTCTCTCAAACGGCCTAAAGTTTCAAATTCGGGGAGTTCTTACTAGATTTTTTCTTGTACCTTAACCGTCCTTGAACTCTGGGTCTCGATTGTCTATCCAATTTTGTTTTTAAATGCTTGAAAACTTGAGATTTGGAGAAATTAGACTTGAGAGATTTTGAAATTTTTGTGTTTTCATGTTTATAGGGTTCTAGACTAAAATTGTCATTTTGAACGGTACCTAATCAAGAATGGGTGGTATTTAGCAATTCAAAAACGAATTTTTCTATAGTTACTTTGTTTTTTGGAAAGTAACCATTATTTTGTTACTATCAACATTAAGTGAGTGAAATAGAACATGATTCAATGGTGAAAGAAAACGAAGGGACAAAAAAATAAAGTAATAATAAGTTTTACCTTCAATTTTTTTTAAAAAAAGATTAATTATACGTGGGAAAAATAAAATGAAGCTTTGCCAAATGGGAAAAATAGTGAAAGGGCATGAAAGGCATTGTTTATCGTACCATTTAACTAGATGAAGGGGGCGTTTGTTTTACTACTTTTCAACTGCCTTTTGCCTTTTGCTCCTAAACAAGAGATATTTAAGTGTTTGGTTAGGAATAAAAAACATCTCATTTTCCTGTTTGACAAGAAAACAACTGGTTTTTCTAAAAAGCAGTATTTTACTGCTTTTCCTACTTTCTCTCTACGTTTATTTATTTGTTCTCTTAAATACCCCTAAACGTTCACCTTAAATTTATTTAGTGGTTTAAAACATGTGCATTTTAGTCATTTTACATACTAACAGCAAAAAGCAATTACAAAATTACCAAACACTTATCTTGAAACAGGAAACCGGAACAGGAAACAGGAAACCGAAACAGAAAACAGGAAACAGAAACAGGTGCACCAAACGATCCGAAATCTCTTTGAACTTTTCATGCATTTTTCGAAGAGAACGATGTAAATGTTACCCATGACTACAGGAACATAAGTGAATATATTTGTAGATTGTACGTGACAAACAAATCATAATTGGTCAAAATTTGCAACTACACATTTTCTTAAAGAAGCATATAATAATAAAATATAATAGAAGAAAGAGAGGATAACGTGGTAACTCCTCATCCTAGGAAACCAATGCTTTAGTTTCTCTTTTCAATATAATATTAGAATTCATAAACCCATTTGCTTCGTGCTTAACGAGGTTACCAACAAAACAAATCTATGAGGGTATAATTTTAACAGTCTTTTAAAAATTGGAACAACTGGCCGATTAGTTCAGATTCGACCGCAAACCAGCTATGTATCCGGTTCAGTTTTAAGAGTTTGAAATCATTACAATTAACATATAAACTTTTTGTACAAGTAAGTTCAAAATTCATATTCCAAACTACACCTAAGTTGAACAAATCTATCAAGAAGAAGAGAAATTTGAAAACTAATATTTATTTATTTATTTTTTAAAAATATTTGTCAATTAAATAATGTCATTTATCATAAAGAAATATTCATATTGTATTTGATGAGATTTCTTGGTGAAATTCAACTCCTTCTTTACCAAAATAAGATAAATAAACTAATAAATTCAGAATAAACTCAATTGTAATTTTAAGTTTTGTAACCAAAAGAAAATAAATTTTAAGATTAAGATTTTGTAGAACTCCATTTTATAAATTTCTGTTAATTAATTATATATACATTGTTATAAATGCTTCAAATCATTATATTTTGAAAAATATATGCCATTAAAAATGTAAAAGAAATAAATCAAATGATTAGTGAATGCCGAAACTCGACAAACAAAATTATTGTAATTATTTGATGTTCATTAAATAAAGTTTGAGCTTCAACTTGGAGTTGCATATGCTTTAACTTGGAGTTGCATATATTTATTATGTTTCTATTATTATTATTATTAGCTTTTATTTTCTATTATTTTTATATTTATGCATTATTTGTCTCAAAAAAGAAAAAGGAAAATAATAGGGAGACATGGGAGGTTACTAAAAACGGCCTCATGGGAAATAAAATAATTAATACAATTACTACTTTACTTTAAAAAAAATAAAATACAATTACTACAAAATTGTTCATAATTGACATAAAAAAATCGACAAAGAACATTAGGTATTTAAAATTGAATTAGTTTTGGAGAAAATAAAATAAAAATAGACAAAGTATTCAAAGGTGTCACCTAAGTGATGCCACTGTGGATGGTCCACACTAACTAGGAGAGAAACTTGGTACACCCATTTTTTGGTTGAGAGCAACTATTCAACCTCTTCTTTCCCATACTCTCTTTCTTTCACATGCTTATTATTATTATTATTATTATTATTATTATTATTATTATTATTATTATTATTATTATTATTTTCTCATTTCCTGTATATTTTCTTTTAGTGAAGTTCTTTGAAAAATAAGTCAAAAATAATAAATAAATTGTTGATTTAATAAAAGATAACCAAAAAACATTCTTCTTTGAAAATAGAACTTATTTTCTATGATTAATTTAGATAAAAGAATTTGAATGTCTTAACTTAATGGTTGGAGTTAGAACTTTTCTTATGATAAAATTTATAAATTCGAATCACAAAATTTGCATGTAAATTTTTTTTTTATTAATATGAAAAATTAAATATAACTATTATTTTATTTTATTTTCAATTAGTCTAGAGTATTAGTTATTTTTAAATCATTGAATTGAGATATATATAACTTATTTTAATTGAGATATATATAACTTATTTATGCATATTGATTGAATGCATGAAATAATGAAAAAGAATCTTCTAAAATAAATTATTGCTTTTTCAATAAGAAAGAGAAAACAGTAATAATTTACTAAATTTTGTATGAATTTCTGATTTTAAATAATATATCAAAATTTATTTTCGAAGTAATAAAAGAGAAAACATTTAACAAATTCATTAAAAGATGAACGGAGACAAATTGAAAAGAAAATCTCGAGATATTGAATTCAGTACTCAACGTATTTCGTCATTTAATAAATCACACTAATAACTCATGTCTATATAGTGCTTTTCTATAAAATTTGAAATGCAAGAGATATATTAGCATCGTACTCATATACTTTATATATTATTTTTTTTATTTATTTCAAAATATATATACTATTAATTCATATCATAAAATTAATTGATTTTATGCAGAAAGAGCGTGGTGTTTATAATAAAAATCATCTTGATAATAATAAGAATGGATAAAATGTCTCTGACCAAAAAAAGTCCACTGATCTCTCTATTCTTTCTTTGTTCGTACTTTGTTATGTTCACTAATTGTTTTGTTTTCTTGGTTTAGTTAAATGGACGGCAAAATACATAATATTAAAAATAAAATAAAAATATCAACGACCGGCCAAACCGGTCATCTCTGGATATCAAACATAAATAAATATTATAAATTACAAATATATATATATATTCTCCATTGCCTCCTTCTTCTTCTCTCTGAAAATGTTCCTTCACATCTTCCAGAGATCTATTTCTTCAATATAAACACCTCATTTTTACTAATCACTCTTCATTATTTTACCTCATATGTTTCTGTTTTTTTACTGCTTCATATCACTTGATCCACTCCAGCTCCGGCGTCGGATTTTTTTACAGTTATTTCGTTACTCACCTGTGAATTAGTTATTTACTGCAGCTATGTAAGCTCATTTTTAACTTTAAATAACTAAGTTAAAAAAAATAAATCAAAGCAAGAAGTTAATTAATTTCTTTTATTATTGGAAGTTAGTATGTTGGATCTTAATCTGAATGTGGAATCGGCCGAGTCGACTCAGAAATATCAGCAGTTTCATTACCCGGAAGGATCGGGGACGTCAAATTCATCAATAGTAAATGCAGACGCGTCGAGCAACGATGATTCGTGCTCAACACGCGCCTCCACAGGTGATGGTGGTAATAATAATATATACACCTTCAATTTTGATATATTGAAAGTGGACGAGAAGGGAAACGACGTCGTGGCTGTGACGAAGGAGTTTTTTCCGGTGAGAAATGTTGGTGAAGAGAGGAAGTGGATGGATGAGATTGGTCAAAGTGAGGTGCGGGTGATGCAGGCACCGTCACAGCAGGTTAAGAAAAGCAGGAGAGGTCCTAGGTCCAGGAGCTCTCAATATAGAGGGGTTACCTTCTACCGGAGAACTGGAAGATGGGAATCTCATATTTGGTAACTTAAATAATTCATCTATTTTTTAACTTTTAATTTTTTGTGTGGATCGAGTTGAGCTGATAGTGTTGTAAAAATCGGCCGCCTGGACAAATTCACTTTAGCGAACTAGCGAATACTCTATTTATATTACTATGTGACAACTCACGACCTTTCAATCGCTTACAAAATCTCAAGCTGATAGTTAAGACTAACAACATCTTTTATATTAGTCACGGACAGTTGAGGTCAAATTTGTGTTTTGTTATGCTTGGAATATTGTGGATGCATTGAATTTATCATTTATGGTTTTTTTAGTTTTTTTTTAATGGAATTTATGTTTTATTCAGTTGGAACTTATTATGTATTTTGGAAGTGAATTTGATCGTTGTGTATGTTTTTCTTTATTTCCATATAAAGGCTGTTCTTTAATTGTTTTTGGTGATTGGTTTTTAATGCAGGGATTGTGGGAAGCAAGTATATTTGGGTATGTGGTTTGTTTATTTGATCCTAGTTGAAACAAGGATAAGATATTTCTTGGTCTGGTTTGATTGAAATTCGTGGTGTTTTGTGTAGGTGGATTCGATACTGCTCATGCTGCAGCAAGGTAATCAACATTTGAAGTCATTTCCTTCGTTCTCACATTCTCTAAAGAATCAAGCCATGTTTTTCTAACTTACAGTTTTTGCATTTAGAGCGTATGACCGAGCTGCTATCAAGTTTAGGGGTGTTGATGCTGACATCAACTTCACCCTCGGTGACTATGAGGATGATCTGAAACAGGTTGGTTCACGAGGATTCTGATATGTGTGAATTCTGTTTGTTAGTCTTGGCATAGTTGGATTGTTATTTAATTTGGTTTCTAATTTTGATCCAATAGCAGATGAAGAATCTGACAAAGGAAGAATTTGTACACATACTCCGCCGCCAGAGTACTGGCTTCTCAAGAGGGAGCTCAAAATATCGAGGGGTTACGTTGCACAAATGTGGGCGCTGGGAAGCAAGAATGGGGCAATTTCTTGGCAAAAAGTGAGAAACCATTTCTTTAGGAATTCAGATTTTTAAAACTTGGTCGTGTTGCTATAAATATTTAGATATTTAGATATGTGGCACACATGGGTGTGTGCAAACTGTGAGAGTAGTTTTCTTATAATTCTCTAAAGGGTTGTTTTCTGTTTTTTCCATACATGGAAAAAACAACATTGAAAATGCCTATTTCAAAGAAGAAATGATTGGCAATGGTGTTTTCAGATTACGATGCTTGCATGCAGGTATATTTATCTTGGGCTGTTCGACAGTGAAGTAGAAGCTGCAAGGTCCTTATGATCATGAATTACACTCTTCTGATACTCAATTTATTACCTGAATTCTCAACCTCAATACCGTTGCATTCAACATATGTCTCCCTTTTGGTTTTCTGGAAATCAGGGCTTATGACAAGGCAGCTATCAAGTGTAACGGAAGAGAGGCTGTCACCAACTTTGAGCCAAGTACATATGAAGGGGAAATTGTTTCTGAGGCTGGTACTGAAGGTACAAACTAGATGATTTGCTGTCAGACGTTCCTCATTATATTCTTTTATTTACTCTGAGATTGAAACTGTGTCTAAGGTCAAGTTTAACTTGAGGTTGAAAACGGGTTTCTGCTGCAGGCAGCAAACATGATCTTGATCTGAACTTGGGGATGTCTGCTTCTTTTAGCAATCCTGCAAAGGAAAATGAGGAGCGTGTACAATTCCAGAGGGGCCCTTACGATGTTGACAAGAGTTCAAGGGTAATATTTCACATAGAATATTTGGATCTCAGTAAAATGTGTGTGCTAAGTACTCAATTTTGTAGGCATATATGATATATCTAGTAAGCTATTATTATCAGTTGAAATTTTCAATGAACTTCACATTTCGCTAGCTTTGTGTTAATAATGAAAGATATCTGCCTTTATGGTTTCATTTTAATTGAAGGTTTATTGTTCTATATCATGTGATTCTGCAGGACAACTCTACGGTCTTAATGGTAGGTGATCCACCTTGCAAAGGGCCAAGGAGGACATCAGATCATCCAATGTTTTGGAATGGCATGTACCCTACTTACTTTCCTAACGAGGTATCCCTTTTTTTTTAATCCATTTGCTTATGCACCAAACATATAAAATTACCATATTCATCCATTATTGGCTGCTGATTACAAATGATGATCTGTCTATGAAATGCTGAATGAGCCAACGTTTTAAGACATCAACTTAATTTTCTTCTACTTACTAACGTACGACTACTCGTTACATTCGCCAAGTAAAAGAGTAACAACTCTGTACATTCTGACCTAGGTATTAATCTATTTTGAGCAGGAGAGAGCAAGTGATAAAAGAATGAATTTAGGTTCTTCACAAGTCCCCAGCTGGGCATGGCAAATGCACAGTCAGGTTACCGCTTCCCCGACAACAATGTTCTCTGCTGCAGCATCATCAGGATTCTCATTTACGGCTACCCCTCCCTCTGCTGCCATTCTTCCATCGAAACCTCTCAGTGTAGCAGCTCACAGTATGTGTTTTACCCCACCTGCAACCATGGCCACTGGTGCGTCTCAATTCTATTGCCCGGTGAAGGCACCACCATAAGCGCATCGTCTTAGCACTGGAGTAGATATAGAATGAATAACAGCATTGGTAATCAAATCGTTATGAAATGAAAATATTAATTTGATATGCACCAATTTGTGGATTAATTTGTAATACTCTTTGATGAACCATTACTATGCCTTGTTGGATAGTGTACTAATGCAATCTGCAAATGTATATTGAGCAGTTTGACACCATAGACTTTCTTATTGTATTGTTCAGATTTATTTGATTGAAAAAATGGAGCAAAAGAAAAAAAAATTTGAAAACAAGCACGCATCTCATATCATGGCATGGAAAATTAAGATTACCAGCAGGTACATTTTTTGTAACATGCATCTTTTTTGTATTGTATTGTTTTTACTTTTTATAGCATATGGTTTAAATTTGCATTGCATTTACGTTTTTGGGAAGCAGAGATATATCTTTAATGTAAGAAATGAAAATAATGTCTCTAATTTACTTATACATTTTGGTTTTTTTTTTTGCGTGGGTGTTCGTGCTCCATTTGGTCGAACGCAACTATGTTTTCGTTTCGATTAGGAAAATAATTATTTAACTTTTTATAGTCAAGAAAACACGAAACAGAATTGGGGATGCGTTTATATTTTCTAAACAACATTGAGAGTAGATTTAGACTTTGTTTCTATCTTTATTTTTTTTATTGGTTCAGAGGGTGAGTTTGCTGGAGTACATTTTTTCAACAGCCTTAAACTTTTGTGGTCAATTTGGTTGGAAAAAGTTGGAGAAGGTCCTAATCATTAATTTATATGAAAAATGTACAATACCTCGTATCCTAGCAATATCAAAAATATATGCTCCACTCAACAGTCAACAGTGGCAACAAAAGTGTGAAGGTAGTACATGTACTACTCTATAATAAACAAAACCTACATTCTTTTTTTCTCATTATTACTTTTTATTGTTATTTTTTGAAAAATTGATCAAGTGATAGAGAGGTCATTTTACTTTATAGTAGTGGGTGGAGAACAAAAAAATGAAAAAGTTGTTTCCCATGTTGTTGAGGGTCGTAAAAATTCCTTGGGAATTTGGAATTTACCTCTTCCAAACTTGAAGGATTAATCCCTGAGATTCTAGTCACTATAAACCTTAAAAGGTCAAGGAATAATTGCCACTAAGGGGAAAATGGGATCAAGTCAATGTGACAATGACTATAACATGGTATTACCTCAAAGGTAGAATACTATACTATGTAGCATCTAAATAGTATAACATACTACTTTTGTCCAAATTCATTTCATTAAAAAAATAAATCATAAATGATTTTAATGTTGTAACAATTTTCAATGTCTTATTTTCAGGGATGAGTATAAACATAAGGCTTGTAGTGTACTCAATTAGCAAATAGATGGCTATGGTTTAATAATTTATAAATAAAGGTAAAATTGTATGAATTGTTTGGCAAAACATGCATTTTAAAATACATCGTTAAGTTTTAATGTCAACATAGTACATTTTTTATCTTTTAAGAAAAATTGCATTTTACATATCGATAAATTATAGGCTCTTATGGCATGGTCACCTTTTAATCGAAAGCACAAATCATATCATATATATTTACAGAAAATTTTTTCAAATTTGGAATTTACAAACTAAATTAATGTAAAAACTAATTTTTTACACTGCTATAATTTGATGTAGATGAATGTTTTATCAATATTTAAATATATTTTCTTAAATAGAAAAATGTCATTAGAATCTCACAATATCATTTCAAACTCATTGTTTTGTAAAAGAACAAAAAGCATATATCACATATTTATTTGCAAATTTTCTACCACACATCATTATTTATAAACTGTTAATTACAATTTACTTTTTCTAACAAGTAGCAATTAGCAAATTGTTATCAGAATGTCACCTTTTTTTTAATTATTAAAAATTAGACCTACTGATAAGTCCTTGGAATTACTGTGTAACATGAAAAACCTACTTGTCTTTTTCTCACTCATCATTCATTGGGTTTATATCTCACTGAAGATTTGGACCACATGGTGGACCCAAACCCATTTCTCTATTTTAATAAAAATAAAAAGATGGGGTACTATGTTTATTTAGGTCATAATATAATATTATTATACATATGGGTGTGAAGATTTGAAGATTAAAATAATATGTGGCAGCAAATGAGACAGCCCGATAGGTAGGGAAGTTTTTTTTGAGGTGTTTCAGAAGGTACCTTTTTGTATGCAACTTTTGTCTTTGTTTTTGTGGATATTATATTTTAATTGTAATAAGACATTAACAACAATTAATAGAGGTCCCCATTTTTAGTTTTGGTTTTTCAAAAGAAAAAATAAACCAGCCCAATTTTCCTCATTTCATATGTAGTTATTATTAGACCCTCAAAAAAAAATAAAAAAAATATGTAGTTATTAGCAAAGGGTATGGGTTAAGAGAGTTGATGGCAGTGACCTCTTTTAAGGAGACCAAAGGCCAACAATTACAAAGAGGGATAATAGATAGTAATAATAAGCAAAGTGTAATTTTCTCAAAAAAACAAAAATAACAAAAAACAAGTGTAATAAATTTGATTAACGCGTAAGAATTAAGTACATATATCTTACTAAGTGCAGGGGTGTAAATCCACCAGATTGGTGCCGTGTCCCATTGTCATTATGCGAATACTACTCTTAAATGGAGGACCTTTAGACAACACAAATTTGCTTCTCTTAATCACAAGAGAAAATTGCAAATTCGCTACACTTCTTTTTCAGTGGACTATTTCGTTTTTTTATGCTCAGGACACCTTGTCTCCGTAATAGCTTTGTACATGGTTCGAGTTCAAGTTCGATTTCAAAATTTGTTGTATCATGTGAAATGATTACTAACTCCAATAAAATATGTCTTATGAAAACTGGTTTCAAGCGTTAAATTCAACTCTAGTTTCTAGTTGCTTTGATTTGTACTCAATTGTGCAAATAATATCCGTTATGGTTATTTTGAATTTTAACTATACTTTTTATATTACTGTAATTGATTCGATATTAATACATGTTATAATCTAATCTAATCTTTTGAACTAACTATCTCTAACATTGATTAGAGAAAAGCCCATTGGATATTTGCTTATAGGTTTCCGATTGATCATAAAAACAATATTATAAAATCTTTTCGAAAATATAACTGGACTTCTGAGCTCTACTCGCTCAACTGATTGTTGGATGGATATCATTGCACCTACCCCCAAAATTAATTTTCATATTGGGCAAAACGGTACAAACGCTTATATGTGGTCACTTGCATTGCAATGTCTAAGAGCCTACCAATGAGAAAACTATTTTACTCTTGGTCTTCGATCTCAAAGAAGAGACTTTTCATCGTTGGCACACTCTCAAGATGATATCTCAGAAATACCTTTAGGATTGAAGTGTTCGACAAATAATTAATTGTAGTTATAAAGAAGTATAAGTTAAAGAGAAACAACACGGTACTGTTCCATGGGTGATGAGAGGATACAATGATGTGGAACCATGGCAAGCAATAAAACCCGAAGAAAAGGACGAGACTATTTTGTATAGTCAACCCAAAGATGTTAACTAGTTTTTTAAGCTTTTGCGGCGTCTAACCAATTATACACTATGTGCACAACCTTGAGTTGCTCAACAGTCAACGTGAACAAATTGTACACTTATGGGAAATTTATATCAATGATCTCAGAAGACACTTTTTCTCGTGTGTGAAGCCTGGAGCCTCCACTTGATCCTTCTGAGTTTCATGGATCGTTTAAGCGGCCGTATAGGTAATGCCCGCTTTTCACTAATCTTAGTTGGGCTTGTTCAATTGCTAGGTATCTCCTAATATATTGCAGTGCTGTTAAAAGAGAAACTTGTTTTTGCAGTAGTTTTGACCGAGTTAAAAGTTCATGCCCTAACGGTGAATAACACCTTCTAAATTAGACTCGACTCCGTCACAGCTCAGATATTTATTTTCTGATTCCAATTAGTTATAAATTTCGGCCCACTAATTGAATATCATAGCTACAACCACACCCCTAGGGGGAAAAGGCCCCATACAAATTTTGGTTACATCTTGCAGAAATTAATATTTGATAAATTGAAGATTAAAAAAACTCAATTTCTTAAATAGTAGATGTATCTGCATTACCAAAGTTGCACAACAAACCCCCGCTCACCAAGGAGTAAGGCAACCTTCATCAAGATTACAAAGTAGCTTCACTCACCAGGAGGCCATAATATTGTGCATCCAGAACTTAAAAAAGCATATTCCACATATTACATAGCTGCTCAAGTACCTCAGACAAACTCATGGAGTTCATTGATACCATATGGATTTCTACCAAAGACACTAGGGAGAATTTTTCTCTTCGATAATTTCACGAGGTCAGACACCAAATGAAGAGGGGAACCGAAGACAATGCATCAAATATATCTTAAGAGTTGCAGAAAAGAGAAGATTCTTATGTTATTACTTCTTTTCTTCTTCATTGAATACACAGATTCTTATATCAATACTTCCACAAAATTGGGCCGCAATTATCCAGCATCGGCATGTAAGTTTTACTGTTTCTACTTAGACAATAATGAGAAAATTGCAGGCATTATGGGTCCATTTAGACCACCTTGATTTTGGCATTCACTAATGAACCACGGCATAAAACTATGGAACATTTGTATGAATTAACCATAGGTTCCAGAGACATCTCAACTCAAGGGCATTACATGACCGAAGCCTCTCCAGTCCCTCCATTTCTCGCAATCTAACTCGCACTTTAACAGGACACCAGAAACTAATGTGTTTCTCCCATGATTTGCTAGTCAGTTTATACAACTTTGTGTGCATACAAGTCTACAAACTAAAACCTCAAATAAATACTCGAGCAAACTTGTTGTAATGGAAAGACCCACAGATTCATATAAAGCATTTGCTGAGCAACATGTGCAATCATGTTAATAACACTTAGCAATTTCATGACAATTTTTCTGTCACAGGTATTTTTGGAGGTCTAATCTCGCCTTAAGACCAAAAAGAAGACGAACCTATTAAGTTGTGATAGTAGCAACCAAAATTGACTCAGTTCCTATAACACGAAGGCAAAACACTCATCCGTCTGGAGGATCAACCTGCCAGTTAACATATACACCATATCTGATATCACAATACTATCTGCTTATCAACTGTGGACTTGCAGCTTTCCTCACCTGCAGACAAACAAAATGAGCAGTCAAACAATGAATTAGACCAACTTTCCCATGTTAAGAGTTCAGCAGTTAGCTAGGTTTTCCTACATCCCATTGGCGTAGTGTTAGGTTTCCCTTTCAATCACTCAAATCAAACATCAATGCACTCGGGGTATGGACAAATTTATCTATGGATCTGAGAACAATATAAATCATGCAACTATAACTTTTTATTTATCACAGTTTGAATCTTCACAAAACAAGAGACAAGACAATCTATCATACCTGCTGCCTTCAAGACCCCAATTTCCGGGAGATTATCCTTCATTAGGCTGCTGCCCCAAATAGAGTCCCTTCATTCAGTACAATGCCACAATGCCACATCACCGAGTACAGATCATTTAAGCTTTATCTGTTGATTGTCATAAGCCATTTAAAAATGCCATTTCAACAGGTTCACATCTCAAATGTTCTGTTGTACAAGTCTCCTGAACTCGGCATCCGGAACTTCGAATCTTCAAACCCGGCACTATAGAACTTGTTCAATCCCAGTCTCTCATTTCGGAGAAGCTCAGCCACACTTCCAGCCTGGCCCTCATTCCATCCATCCCAGTGACCATTTGATATGTGCCCATTCCTGGAATGTTGAAGAGACATTTGCATGAATGGAGATACATTGCTCATTTGTGCTTGGTCCACAAGCCTTGAAGAAATTCCATAAGAATCATTAAGTGAAGAATATCCATTCCCAATGTCGGAATATCTGAGATTCTGGTGTGGTGAGAGAGAACTTTGCATCAGTAGCTGAAGTCTTGCATCATTCTCAAAGGCATTTAACTGTTGTGGGTAATTAGATCTCATGTCTAAGCCTGAATTATTCAGCCCACCCTGAAGTCTCCCTTTGCCAACCGCTAAAATTGCAGGATCCATAAATTCAATATCCCCACCACTGCTACTAATATTTCCAATCGAGGGTGCTTGATATGAATTTCTTAGCATGGAAGAAGTGTCTAGCATATGATTACCTAGATGATAAAAGAAAAAAGGAAGGTGATTACATAACAGGAGAAGAGAAAAAAAACCAACGCCAATAGAATCGAACTCAACAACTTACCAGGTAAAGCATCAAACATCTGATCCATCCTCTCCTGAGAAGAAAATCCTGGAGGTGGAGCTCTATTAGGTACTGAGAAACCAGGAGGGGCAGAAATTTGAGCCCTGGGAATTGCTGGAGAAAAAAGTAAAACAAGTTAATAAAATCAAGCATAAAAGCACTTCATCCACCTGAAAGACTCGGTTTTCCCATGAACCCAAACAAGGGACAATTCTGATTACCAATCTCATTATCATGGGCAAGTAACAAGATCAGCAAAAGAAAGCATGATTTCAAATAGTAATTGTTCAAGTTACATGCACCCCCACACTGTAAATCCAACATAGTTATTTTATCCTACAGTTATTGAATATCTAAAACATCCACATTGTTCCATGTCTGGTTTTACTCCCCACGTTCACTCGGAAGAATTTTCCTCCAAACATTCTATCCAAATTGTCACATGGAGCATCGTGCATACAATTAAAGGACAACTAATGGTTGGGAGTCGCACAACCTAAACTATCTTCTCAGAGCTAGCAGAATTCCAGTCACAAATCCAAATCCCAGTCTAGACAAACAGTGGCCAAAATAGTTAACTTTCATCTCCAAATTTTCATTCTTGCATCCTCTTAAAATATGAAACATGAATTTCATCAGCCTCAGACAAGTATTAGACTTTTAGGATGTGACACATTGCCATTAAGGTAGAAGGTGCAGTCAACTAACTTTTAGCATCGACATACTGTACCATTTCTAATATTCTACATGAAAATAAAATAGAAAATGATAAAAAGACAACTTTAACTTCATAATTAACAAAACAACTTCAAATAAACACTCACCAGAAGACTTATTAGAAGTGAAAACTGAAGGACCACTCATAAAAGCTTCAGATTCATTAAAATTGCTGGAAGAGAAACCATTCCTCATCACATGCTTATCCATATATGAATTTCTTTGTTCTGAAAAATCCTGACCATAGGAATGGTTATTCTGTAGCTGCCCAAATATGTTAAATGGTGGATCAGCATCAACCCTTTGACTCCTCGATTCCTCATGTCTAGCAAAAGAGAACCTAGACTGACTGTTATTTTGACCTTTCCATGAACCTGACATTTTGAGGGTAGGTTGTTTATCATTCTCACCCAACAATTTAGCCAGATTCTGAGGCGATCTTAACGAGTCATCCCAAGAATCCATATCTAACGACAATATGTTCGAAATTATGCTGCTCTCACCTACATCCAAGGCAGTAGCATCACCATGTGATTTCCCAATGAGCCTCCTTTCCCCCCCATTTGTAAGAGGGAATGCGTGCTCTATATTCCTGTCCAACCCAGAAGAAATGCTTGGCAGTTTCTCAGGGTATCCATTTGCTATCATACTATTACTAGGCGTATGTAGATGAGATCGATCACCAACTCTAGTATCTACAAATAGAGGATCGGAATTTAGACCACCAAAAGGATCATTGTGTTGCAAAGAATGCGACCTAGAATGATTCGAATAATGGACAGAATTAGCAGAATTCGCCAAGTAAGATGTATGATTAACAACTTCAGGATCCTTCAGTCTCTGATTATCAAATGATATTATGTCTTCTTCTACTTCAGTACTTGTAGCCGCTGGATTATGATCTGTTCTCCAATCAGATTGGTCTGTAAAACCACAATTTATCTGACTTCCTGCTAGAGCTGAAGGTTCTGCATATTGGTCCACATACTGCTGATGTAAACGAGGGTTGCCAGGTGATTTTATCATACTATGGTCAGCACCATTAGTTCTAGTAGCAGCAGAAATATTATTGTCGACCTTAATTGATCCCGTATTAACAACAACTGCCCCTCCTTTATCAGACTCACAAAATGGCTCACTATGAGCCAAGGAGTTTGAACCATCTGAAACCATATCAGAGCCCCAGTTACTATGCTTAGATGTTGGAGAACTAGGAGACTGATTACCTAAAGTTAAAGTAGAACTAGTTTCATTCATGGATTGTTTCTCCAGAGCACTGGCTCGTATATCTAAACCACTTTTCTGCTTCACAGGTTTTGAATAATCTTGTTTTCCTTTACCAATGAAACTTTGACCATCTTCATTACAAACTGCCCTTTTTCCTACATCACTATGCAATGAAGCAGTCTGAGAAGAAGTTGCAACTGCAGAAGAGAATTCTAACGTGCCATTAACCATATCTGCCTTTGGCTTAGTAAGCCCATTTGATTGCGTTGAATTAGCTGTTTGTGGCTGATTAGAAGCTCGTGTTCCCCTAATACAACGTTTAATCAGCAGGGATGCTTACAAATACAAATAAATAAAATATTGATATCAGTAACTGGAATACCAGGAGGCTGCTGCAGGAAGTGTGATTGATTTGCCCAAGCTTCCATTTGGAGGCGAACCTTTAGATGTACTCACCATATTCTGCTGCAAAAATATGGCATCAGCAACAGAAAAAACAAATATACATTTTGTTTTGGAGCAGATATTAGGTGCCTAATCTATCATCACAAACATTATCATGGAAAACATAATGCCTACTTTTAGAGTACCAAAAAAAGAACTTACATTAGAACTACTTTTTACAATGGGTTTTGCTGTTGCAGCAGCAGTAATATTACAGCTATAATCATCCAGAGGCGGAGGTAGCATGCTCCCTGAAGAACGCCGCACCATACTATTCGTTGTACCAGTAATTTGTTGAACCCTACTTCTTTATAAACAAGAATGAATTAATCATTGATGAAAAGAACACTTCTGCTAAAAGGACAATTCCGACTTGTCACATATTTTACAACTTCAAGAAACGTAAGGTTGAGAACAATAAGATAAACCGAAAACAGCAAATATTAAGTCACCAAATCCTAGAAACAAGCAACACCAAGTATTTTGGCACCCACGGAGTTCATAAATTAGTAGAATTCCCAAAGTAAATTTATGAGCAAATGATACAGGAGGCTAGAAAAAAAAAAAGAATACAAACAAACTATTTCCGGATAAGAACCAAGAGAAATGAGAGAGATTAAAAGAGATTAAATGCATTACTATTAGAAACAGATACATATAACATAAGACCATGACTATGCTGGTTAAATCGAGTCAACTATAGTTAAAAGCAACAGAGGCAGTGGCATAGGCACGACACCACAGAGCTACCTAGATAAGGGAAGCCAACACATCTAATCTAAAAAAGGCATGTCTTAGGGTACATTTAATCCTATTTTTAGCTTCTTAATGTAAGTTTTAAGAAGAAAACATGAGTTAATTAATGGTCGGAAAGGGAGGCACAATTTAAGGTAGCATAATTAATATTTTGGTATGCAAAATAACATTTGGCTCCCAAATAAATTGAAATCATTATAATTCAACTTGCCAATTTCTTTTTAACTTAGTTCCGCATACTGGTAATGGCACAGCACATCAAGCAAATATGGCACAAAAATTTAGATTTCATTGAACCTAATTTGGGTATCTCATGAAGTTCAGATACCATAGCTAGAGATCTTCCATTTACAAGCAAAAGGGATGATTCTAGCAACAAACTGGCACGATACCACTATATTCCTGAAGGATATAGAGAGTGATGAACACCCAATTTCCCCTGTGCATGCAAACTTGGTAAATACCCTACGTACTCTTGCTCATAAGAACCACAAATGCCTATTAAGACGATTGAACTGCATAGCAATTATTTAAAATGCATAGCAGTTCACAAGACATTAACACCATCATGAACTGCACTGAATTATACCTTGTGTATGCTGATATTATCTCATCTTTTGTAAAACTGTCTTCGTGAGAACCAATCTCATGCAAATATAGACAATCTGGATTCGTGCAAGGCTGCAATGAACAGAAAGTCAATCTCATGAGAAAATATTCTCCAATATCTCCGTCATAGTGTCTCATCTTGCTTGAATATAAGGAAGGATTTTTCATGGATCCTAATACCAAAAAGTTATTTAAGCCCTAAAACATACCACATTTCTGAGCCACGCATGACAATACTTCGTTGTACCAAAGCATGCCCTGAAAAAACCCAACAAAATGATCAAAATGTATGCGGGTTATCAAGGATAAGAAGGATTCTAGATGTAAAGCTGTACGCACTTTAATGATCTACCATCCAAGACAAACCCATGTACAGACTGAATACAACGAATGGCTTCTTCCTCCTTTCCGTAAGTTATATATCTGTCAGGAAATTTGCAAAAACGAAGGGTAAAAATTAAGTTAGTTGATCTAATGGACGAAAATGAAATAGAGATGAACGATCAACAATGCATAGTCAAACAATGTTAAAGTATAACATAACCAGAAAATCTAAGAAACAGCCAAGTATTTGTGCTGTAAACAAAATTCACAAGCATCGTCAAGAAGTTCAATAGCACAGTCGGGATTTCAATAACCAAAGCATGCTAACATCGCATTAATCAAAAGGTACTCGGACATCATAAACAAGAACAAGTCAATTATTTGAAACTCACACACTACAAGTACTGTTTGGAAATTGTTGAATAACACCAGCCGCTGTTCGAGACATAGACACTTTTAGAACTTTTCCATACTGACCAAAGTATTCTTTGCGGTGGAGAAGCTGCCCAGATAATTAAGAACTTCATAAGTAAAATAACAATGAAAACATTAATTAAGAAGATAGAACATAAAATGTGAGATTACATCTTCATCAGCGAGATTAAGGGGCAGCCCAACTATGTACACAAGATTCCTTTGAATCACACGCACACTGCTGAGTTGCTTCCTTCCATCAGTTGGTTTTGATTTTGTCTTCTGCGACTTCTTTCGCTCACTATGGATTTCAGCCACCATTCTTTGAGAGGAAATTCCAAACACAAAAATAAAACAAATATCAACATAATGTTTCAAAAACTGAAACAACTAGATAAAGCTAAAATTGGTCAAATGACAAAACAACCTCTCGCAGCTTGCAGCCATCCCTACTATCTTCTCCTTGTCGTAAGGGATACGGCATGCAGGACAACGCCCTTCTGTGTCATCCTTCTCTGCCATGTCCATTATATGATGCCAACACCAAACACAAATCTGCCACAACGCAGATAAGACTCATAAACATATGGAAATTTAATCAGGTATTATTACAAATGTAACTGGAAAGAAAACTGCTGAATGTTCAGAAATTTCAAAGTGTGTAAAGGAGCTATAGATTAGATCATATCAAAATCATGCTTGCTCTCAGTGAGCTACTCACAGACATCTAATAACAGAGACAATTTTATATTTTTGGCAACATTAACGGATATGACAGCAGATAAAATTTCCTAGAACCAAAGTATGCACATCGGTAGTAAATATATGGTGGCACACAAGGTCACAGTATAATTCTACTTGACTGGCATACGAATAAATTAAAGCCTAAATTAATGACGACAAAAACCTCATAGCCACATTTGCAAGGCTTCAACTGCTGATCAGTCAAGTCCATCTCCTCTGCGCATAGCGGGCAGGTCCTTTCCCCTTCGTCACTCATGTTTGCCCTGAAAACTCAAAAAAGTATCAGAAGAGTGTTGGAACATATAGTTCAAAACTAGCAAACATTCCAAACATACACCTAAACTCCGCAAAATTTTCAAGAACAAGAAGATCTCCGAGTAGTTAATTAAGCAAAGTCTTTAAAAAATTGCTAATTTCACTATATCTCACTCTCCCATCCCTCTCTACAAACACAATATCAGAAGAATGTTGAAATATATAGTTCAAAATTACCAAATGTTCCAAACATATGCCTGAAATCAAGAAAAACGCGATCTTCGAGTAGTTAATTAAGCAAAATCTTCAACAAATTGCTAATTTTACTACATCTCACCGTTCACGTCCCTCTCTACAAACACTAAAAAAACTTAGCACGACTTACGATCCAGCACTGACATATCACCGATCCGAAAACAAATTAAGCAAAAATTGCATCTACAAATCGAAAAGAAATCCCAAACGCCACTCAATCAATTAAAATCTATCCAGAAATGACAATCCGATTCGCAAATCCAAACACACATCGCAGATCAAAAATCAATTCACAATTAACAAAAATCGCGCACTAAACAAGAACAAATCAGCAACATGCAACACAAATCAATGAAAATTAGGGCAAAATTAGGGATCCGGATGTCAATTAAAAAGATCGATTGAAAAAATAAATTAGGGATTTGAGAAGACTCACAGTTTCTGGATCGAGAGAGAGAGTCTACGACGATGAGAGGCTGGGAGAGAAGAAAATCAAAACGCGAGATTAAGATTAAGAGAGAGAGAGACACGAAAACACAAGGTGAGATTTTAAAAGGCAAATTTTATGAGAGAGAGAGGGCAATTTCGGATTGCTTTTTTGGCTGCTGGCTTTCTCTTATCTCTGCGTCGCTGTCCTATCATTTAAATATTATTCTATAATACCATTTTACCCTTAGATGTCTTCGTATTTACCCTCAATACCCCTCCGACACCGAGTTGGTTATAATCTTTCTTCTATTCAGTTCCAGGATTCTTTCCGGCTCCGGAATCTCCTGTGGCACTTCCACGTATTGCCACGTGGATTTTTTATAGATCTAGCGGTTCATATTCTGTTTCCGATTGATGGGCCCCATATGACCTCTGGGTGGGATCTAAGGGCTATTGTTGATTTTCTTTCTTCTGATCGGATGGTCCAGATTAGTCGTAGTAGTGTATTTTATTTTGGTTCACATGAATATTTCCATGATGTGTATTTCACATAAATCTCATCTACAAATAATGTGATTTGAAATTGTAAAATGATTAAAATTCTTGTGATTCCAAAATTAATATACTCAAACCTTTTTTTGCATCTGAAACTTTATATTTGTTTTTCAAGTTCAACTTTGCAATTTTTTATTATGATGGATGAAATTCCTTGAACATAAAAAGGATTGATTATATTATTATTGACTCAGACTTTTAGTATTCGATTCACCTACAACTATGTGATTCGGGAAAAAAAAATGAATTGCTAACATTGAGTCACACTCCAACTTTTAAAAGAAGTTATCCATGCGAAGTAATAAGAAGAATTAATTATTATTTTGAAGTTCCATATTCAATACAAGTAAATGAGGATGTTGGAATAAAACCATACTCTTAGACCTAACCCTAAAATATATAGCCATGTCAATAAATAAAGCATACTAATTGGCAAATCTTCTAATGTTGGACCATTAGTACAAGTATTGACAAAGAAAACAAACCAAAACAATCATTAATAATAATTTTATGTTTTAATAATTCTATGTTAAGCCATCCATCAACCAGCCTTTCAAGCTTATGTCACATAAGAATATTGTTCTACAACAATTCTATTTTTGCTGTTCAATTAATTATTACTAGTCGATTACCCGCACTTTACGCGGATCTACAATGACATTTAATTATTTTTAGGACTAATAGTTTTAAAATAATGTATATTGTAATTTTTATTTTATTATTATTGTTATTATTAATTTGCTAATTCTTGTGAATTGTATATTTTGAATTTATATTAATATGAAATTTTCGTATCTTATCCAAAATAAATTCATTCAATATTAATTTTTTTCTGTAAAAGTAAAATATATTATTTTAAACTATCTACTCATTAATATAGCAAACGTACTACGATGTGAGATAATTGAAATCATCTTACAGTATATGTAACAATATGAACAAAATCATCATACAATATATGTATCATTGAATACATATAATTTCTTTTTGTTCTTGAACGTATAAAAGACTACATTTTACTAAGCTAAATAAAAGAATGACCTAACTATACTTTAACTGTTCTTAACATCAATCACATTCGAAACCAAAGAAAAATGTAAAATGAGGTTAGAAAGGTTATTAGACTATACCATATTTTGTTTATTTTTCATGGACCATTTATTTTCAAATTGATGATTGATCAGTATGACTTTTTTTTCATCGTCAAACCTTCACCTACAAAGCATAAATAACATTTTCGAAAAAAAAAGAATCAATTTTGTTAGTAGTTAGAAAGTGTACATGTAAAAATAACTAATTCGTGTTTAGATACAATATACCTTAATTTTGACGCATATTCAACTTTCTAAGAAATAATATCATTTTGTGGTTTAGGATGAACTCCAAAGACATTTCTCTTCATTTCTTTTCATCATTTTGTGTCAATTGAGAGTTTTGGAGTGAAAAACATTTCTTTTATAGGAACAACTATTGTTTATGCATTTAACTCTTATTTAAAGTTTATTACTTTTAATTAGTTGTAACAACTATATAAATAAGAGTTAAAGAAGATGTTAGAGAAGTCTAAAAGACTATAGAGAATCATTAATACCAATTAAGAGAGATTAAACTTTTATTTTTATATATATAAATTTGTGAAAAATTGTGGAGTTGACACCTCATTTTTTGATGAGGTGGCATGTTGTGAAAGCTTGGTTTTAGCTCCACTTTTATATGTCTATATAGATAATTGGATCATACGTGCTTTTCGAATGATTTATTTCTTACTAAAGTAGTGACTCGATCTCGTATTAAAAATATTAAAGAGTTTTATCAGTTTGAGAACTTTAAGATTTACAAGTGACTGAAACTAAAATTTTCGTCTTTTTTAATGGTGTGTTAAGAGTTGATAAATATTTATTTTTATCCGAAGTGAACTTTTTTAAGAGTCAGTTAATTTTTTGTTGATACCTTTTATGATCCGAACTCATCTCATGACTAAGATCGACCCACATAAGCTACCCCTTTATGATGCCACAGTTAGTCATCTGGATGTCTCAAACAAAAAAAATGATCGGCAACCCCTATCTGATGCCTCAGTTAGTCAACTGAATATCTATAATAAATAGTATATAGATAGAATGTTGTAGTTTCTTCTATTTATATAGGGAAGTAGGCAAGCTTACTGGCCCAATCATAACTCAACTATTCATGAGCAATAGACTAATTATCTTCTTGTTCGGAAACTATGGTTGATATGGAAAGCTTACATATAGCCATCGTAATAGCTCTTTGATGCAAACTGAATCCCTAGTAATTCTCATAGCATAGTAGAGTTGTCATTCAATTAGGATTGTTTTGTATGCGAAGAGGAAGGTTTGGCTCTTAGAATAATCTGAGATGGGAGGATTGGAAAAAAAATGTATATTGATCTCATTGAATAATAGGTTATAGTAGAACGTGTATTTATAATTACAATGGAAGAGAGTTGTACTTTTACCTAAACTAGTTGAATAGCAAATACAGTATGGCGTTCTTCAGCTCATGTTTGGTAGGGGAGTTGGGTGAGATTAGCCATCTCATCTAGATTTTTAAGAACATGGGGGGTGTTCTTGGATAGTGGAGACGAGCTTGGGGTGGAAAAGGATATAAATGACTAGTCTTTACCCTCCTTTCTCTCTTATAATTTAAATGAACTTATTTTTGTAATCTCTTTTCTTTCATCTCAACTCTATTCCTGGTACTAACCAAGTCCCAACTAATCTCACTAACTCAATTTCATTAGATCATGCGTGCTTTCGAGGTTTGCTGTTTTTGATCTGCTAAAAACTCTTTTTATCATAACCATTTGTGATGGACTCACAAACTGATTTGTGTTTAAGCTTTAAGTCTATAGACATCAGCATTTATTCCTTGCGGATTCATCATTGTTTATCACTTGCTTGTTGTACTTTTGATGTCTTAGCCATTGATCTCTTGCATTGAGCATCTATCTAAACTTGCTTACATATTCACTGCTTCTGTATTGTCCTCTCTACTTCAAGTTCACTTGCCACACCAGTATTAATCAGTAGTTTAATCTCTTTTTTTTTTTTGTGAAAAATGTATTTGTAGGGACGAACATTAACTGGTTCAGATGTTGTCTTATGTCTGCCTATCATTAACAATTGCTCATTAATAGTTTATCTGTGATTTTTAACTAAGTTGTTCTTTTTTTTTAAGAAGTTTGTGTCTCCAGTCATTGTGCTGATCTTAAGGAATGTATTTCAAAAAGTCTTAAGACAAGAGGTACCAATCATAAATTTGTTTGGTATAGCTAGTAGTATTACATACAACAAACAACAACAACAAAGCCTTAGTCCCGAAATGATTTGGGGTCGGCTAACCATCATAAAGAACCGTAAAGTTCAAGTGTTGGTGGCTTGATGTGCAAGTGCCACAGAGGATTGATAGCATAAATAAACTTATTCTTTCAGTGCGTTATGATCTCCTTTCAAATATTCATGAGCTCGTAGACACTTAATGTGCTGTGATTAATATACCTAAACCTTATCACAGCAAATTCCTTTCTATTAGGCATTTATCATGTGATTCTAATAGATATAATCATTTTGTTATTTTCCTCATACTTTCAACTGCTTCTTTTGTCTTTGTGGATGATCATCTATTTACATTATTTCATATTATTGACACTGTGTGATTACGGATTAGTAACTTTTTCACTTAGGTTACATAACACTTGTTTTCAGAAGATTTTTCCCCGTATTCTCAATAACATTTCAATTTGCAGTTATGCTTCTCTGCCTTCCACGATCAGTTTTTCCTTTTTGGCTGTTTTGGGGCTTAAATTTGCATTATGTTCAATTCAGCTCTTGCCTCTTTTCTGAACTACCAAATTATACTAAGGCTCTTATTGCATCGTTTCTATTTTTTGTGCCTACTGACACGTTTCTTTGCTTACAAACTGATTTATTTTCTGACTATATTTGAACCTATATTTCAGTTGCTGCAAAAAAAATTGGGAGCTATCTTCGTGAACTTTCACATGCAACCCAAGCTGTAGATTAGTAGTTGCTTCGATAGCTGAGGTCTGCGAGCTATTCTATTTATATCTTTATATGTGAAGCCGCTATTTTCTTACCTCGTTTAATACAAAATTGTACATTTTGAGGATACGTAATTCGATGAAACTAGGGAGGTTATGATATTTGATGTAGTAGACACTCTAACAATGGCGAAGCAAAAAAACTGTAACAATATATTATTGGCTGGTAAGGTTGTTGTGTTGTTCTTTGTGCATTGAACTTTACAGATGTTTAGTGCTAGAAATTCTCTTAATGAAGGTACCTCTGGTAACTTCGGAATCTGGGTAACACAAGGATATTGAAGTTGGCAGAGGTCCTAGTCCTCCAATCAGGTTTCAGGTATGTAAATCCTTCTGGCTTTTATGAATTAAACCAGAAATAGAATTATGCCATATCCACTCGAAATCTCATTTCTCAATCCCTTGTAAAGCTACTTAACAAAATAAGTGATGGATAAGTTATTAAATATACTTATTTTGACCACCAGGCATTGGACATTTTTTCTATTTTCTTGGACATATATTTTGATTCTTGTAGTCGTTCTCAAGTGTCACTTAAGAACCCCTTAGAAAGTTGATTCTAATTTATTATCATCTTTTGTTCCCCTTGAAACAGATTAAAGCAGATTGTATTAAGCTTGTACCGAACTGAACCTTATGTTTTCTGTCTAGAACTTTTTAGACTGATGCCAACCAAACACAGGGATGATATCCATCATTCTTCCTCTAAGAGAACTTTGATTTATGAAATTCACTTGTCTTATTTACTGAAGTAGGGATGAGTGATCAATCTGACTTTCTTATTTCTGCAGTTGGAAACTTCAATTGTTCTTTGTGGCATGCCACGATCTTCTGTCTGACTCTGTCTCATGCCAGCATTGTTCATGATCACAGGTGGCAGAAGAGAATCAGAAAATAATGTAGCTATGATTTGTATTAACGTGAGTACCTTACAAAGAAGATGAACCACATATAAATACAGATAAAAGAGAGTAAATATGGAAAGATTTCATAAAAGTAATAGGCAGATATCAATCCAAATAATATCTTAATAATCCGTTTGATTGTGATAGAGTCTGAACCCAATCTTCCTATTAAGTCAAACGTATCTCTGTCATTTATTGTGATTGATCCCCATCCTGCTCTAGCTGCTTAATTTCAGGAGTGGACTGCTGCTGTAATATCGTAATACCCTCCCGCAAACTTGGCCGGGGGCGGATGCGAAGTTTGAAGCAATGAAGAGCAAGCATAGCTTTTGACATGGGTTTGGTGAAAATGTCTGCTACTTGATGTGTTGTAGAGATATGTCGGGTAACAAGAAGACCGAGTGCAACTCTCTCACGCACAAAGTGATAATCAAGCTCAATATGTTTGCTTCGAGCGTGAAACACCGGATTGATGGTCATGTGTAATGCACTGGTATTATCACAAAAAAGAGCTGGTGGTTTTGACTGAGGAACTCCAAGATCTTTAAGGATGTATGTTAACCATGTAACTTCAGCTGCAGTATTGGCCATAGCTCGGTATTCTGCTTCTGTGCTGGAACGCGAGACAGTGTGTTGTTTTTTTGCACACCAAGAGATTGGATTGTGACCGAGAAAAACACAATATCCTGTTGTTGATCGACGAGTAATTGGACAACCAGCCCAATATGAATCAGAGAAGGCATAAAGATCCAAGGATGAACGAGAGGTGAAATCAAGACCATGCCTGATTGTGCCTTTCACATAGCGTAATATGCGACGAACCATTTTGAAATGCGCCTGAGTGGGGGCGTGCATGAATTGAGAAACAAAATTAACACTATAAGTAAGGTCTGGTCTTGTCAAAGTAAGGTATTGGAGAGCACCGACAATGCCACGATAAAGTGACGGGTCTGGATATGCCAATGTATTGTCAAGACCTTTTGTTTTTGCTTCAAGTGGAGTGCTCATAGGCTTGCAATCTAACATGCTGGTCCGTTCCAGAATAGTTTGCGCGTAATGAGATTGAGAGAGATGCAATCATGCTGCTGTTCTCGTGATTTCAATGCCGAGGAAGTGATGAATAGGTCCAAGGTCTTTCATTGCAAATTCAGTATGCAATAGTTGAATAAACGAAGCGAGAAACTGCGAATTTGAACCTGTGACAAGCATATCATCTACATATAAAAGAAGGATTAGAAGGCCATGTGAACTATGTAGAATAAATAAAGATGGATCAGATAAACTACACAAGAAGCCATGTTTTAAGAGAAAACTACTGAAACGATCAAACCAGGCACGCGACGCTTGTTTTAATCCATATAGAGCTCGTTGGAGTTGACAAACATGATTTGGAAATTTTGGATCAACCATTCTAGGAGGTTGTTCCATGTAGATAGTCTCAGTGAGAATACCATGTAAGAAGGCATTTTTAACGTCAAGTTGACGAACATCCCAATTTTGGACAAGGGCCAAGCTAAGCACGAGACGTATTGTTCCAGGCTTGATAACAGGTGAGAATGTCTCTGTATAATCAACACCATCTATATGATTATAACCTTTAGCAACGAGACGTGCTTTAAGTCGATCAAGAGTTCCATCTGGTTTAAGTTTTGGCTTAAGAACCCATCTACACTCAATGAGATGCATATCAGCAGTACGTGGAACAAGTTTCCAGGTTTTGTTCTGATGAAGAGCTTCCTTTCTTCATCCATTGCTGATTTCCATCCTTCATGGCGAAGTGCAGCTTTAATGTTCATTGGGATACGAGGAATATCATGTCCAACATCCACAACAAGGGCGTACTTTGGATTAGGTTTATGAGTCCCAACTTGAGATCGAGTAACCATGGGGTGATGGTGAGGTGGTAATGACTCGGGTGGTGTGTTATCTTGAGGTGTTGTAGGTGATTCTGAGTTAATATCGAAAGAAGTGAGGATGGGTGTGTTATCGGACGAAGAAGTAGTTTCTGTGGACTGCTCGTGTGAGTGATTTATAGAGGAAGAGGTGGGATGCGAATGAGATTGGTTGTAGGACGAGGAGATAGGTTGCTCTTGTGATTCATTTGATTGGCTTTCAGACGAGGAGATAGGTTGCTCTTGTGATTCATTTGTTGACAAAGAGGTGGGCTGCTCTTGTGATTGAGTTGTTGACGAAGAGGTGGGCTGCTGTTGTGATTGATTGGTTGACGAAGAGGTGGGCTGCTGCTGAGATTGGTTTGCAGAAGAGGAACTGGACTGCTGATGTGACTGGTTTGTTGATGAAGAGGTGGGCTGCTGCTGTAATTCATTTGTTGTTGTTGAATCTGATTCATGTGGTATGGTAGAAGGGGTGGGGGACATATGAGATTCAACATTCGTTCCACATGGTGTATTTTGTTGAGATGAAATAGTCGTTGGAAGAGGAGGATCATATGCATTTGTATCCTGCAATGAAGGTTCATTATCAGATAATGGAAGAGATATCCAAGAATCATAAATACTTACCCAGAAATCTTTCAAAGAGGTGGGTTGTATTTTTTGTTGATCTTTAAACGGAAACTTTGTTTCATCGAAAACCACATGACGAGAAATGATTATTTTTCGTGTAGACGTGTGAAAACATTTGTAGCCTTTATGTTGATCACTGTAACCAATAAAAACACATGGTATTGTCTTTGGGTCAAACTTATTTTTGCGAGTGTCCCAGGTATATGGAAAACATTTTGAATCGAAAATTCTTAGAAAAGAATACTTAGGATGAGCTCCATGCATTTTGAAGTAAGGCGTATCAGAATTTATGGCACTAGATGGTAAGCGATTCAAAAGAAAAACAGCTGTTTTAAAAGCATCCATCCATAAATATAAAGGTGCACCACTATGAAATAACATTGCCATACCTAGTTCGCGAATTATTCTATGACGACGCTCAACCATACCTGACTGCTCCGGAGTATGTGGACATGAAATGTGATGAATGATTCCTTGTGCTTGAAAATGAGAACTAAGTTTAGAGTTGATGAATTCTCCACCTCCATCAGAATGAAATATCTTTATTTTTTTATCAAATTGTCGAGAAACATATTGTTCGAAGGAAAAATATGCATCAGCAAAATCAGACTTTTTCTTTAATGGTATTATCCAAGTGTAACGTGAAAAATCATCAACAACACATGCATAATAGCGAAAATTTCCAAGAGAGAAAACTGGTGATGGTACCCATAAATCGCAATGTATTTTATTGAAAGGAGACAAACTTTTATTCTCTGAAGAAGAAAAAGACAATTTACTAAGCTTGGCTAATTGACAACTATCACAAAAAGATGGTGACTTATTAAATCCTTGGACATTAATCAACCCTTTCTGCTGTAACAGGTGAAGAGTAGATTTTTGAGGATGTCCCAACCGCTGATGCCACCAGTCAGCAGTACTGGATTTGAACCTACATGAAAAATTTAATTCATAGGGACTCGAAATGACATAAAGATCACCCTTGCGTTGTCCTGTCATCACTTTGTGACCTGTCTCCCTTTCCTTAATACAAAAATCATTGTTAGAAAATTCACAATTCACAGGATAATGATCAGTAAGATGACTTATAGATAATAAATTTCGATTCAAATTAGGAACATGTAAAACATCTTTTAGCGGAAGACTTTGATTGCCACTTTTAATGTTCGTATCACCAATGGATTTTATTCCTAAGAGTGCTCCATTTCCAATTAAAACTGAATCATTACCAGTATATAGGCGTGTGTTTTTTAACAAACTAGCATTACCTGTCATGTGTTGAGAAGCGCCAGTGTCAGATGTCCATTCTATATCAAAAACATTATTATCAAGAATGAGAGCTGCCAATGCCTTTGGAATTTCATCAGATGCTTGCACGTGTTTGGAAAGATGCCAACATATTTTTGCAACATGCCCCATAACACCACAGATTTGACAGGTTTCACTTCGATACATCTCTCTTTCAGTTGGTGTCATTCGACGTTGTCCGGGTGGAGCTGGTTTCCGATTGATGAAATCATGTTCATTGTTTGAACTGATTTGCTCATTGATTTTAGTGTTGTTGAAACGTGGAATGTGTGCTTGGAATCCACGACCGCTTGAATTAAAATTGCTTTGAATCCTGCGAGAGCTAGATTGTTGTTTTTGACCATAAAAAGCAAGTTGATGGGTTGATGTGTTGGCTGTGAACAAATTTTGGCGTTGTTCATATCCTTGTAACAAGGATATCAACTCAGCATAGGAAGGACGCGGTGGTTTTAGCATAGTGGTGGTGAAAGATTCATACTTTTGACCCAAGCTTGTAAGAAGGGAAAAGACTTTAACCTTGTCCGAAACCGGATTCCCTATGGCTGCAAGACTATCGCATATTCCTTTGAACTTGCGAATATGATCTCCAATGGTTGTGTTGTCATCTTTGCTGAGATATGTCAATTGTTGGCGAAGGGTGAATTCTCTTTCTTGAGAATCTTGTGCATAGGCGTCTTTCATGGTGTCCCAAACAGATTTTGCTGTGTCTTGACCTATGGCAAGACCAAGTGCTTCTTCGGAAAGAGTGCCAATTATCCATCCTCGAAGAAGCCGGTCTGATTTCTTCCATGCTGCAATATTTGTTGCTGCCTCTGTATTTTCATTCGTGTTGCTGGTATTTGTGGTTGATTGATTAGGTTCTTGGGTTTCGCCGGTTAGATGCCCGACTAGATCTTGACTTTCAGCAAGAGCCAAGACTTGTTCACGCCATAATGGGTAATTGTCTTGATTGAGTTTGAGAGTAACGAAATTGCTGACATTGTGAGAAATCAATGCCATTTGTTGTGTAAAATTGACTCACAAAGGCTCTGGTACCAAGAAGAGAATCAGAAAATAATGTAGCTATGATTTGTATTAACGTGAGTACCTTACAAAGAAGATGAACCACATATAAATACAGATAAAAGAGAGTAAATATGGAAAGATTTCATAAAAGTAATAGGCAGATATCAATCCAAATAATATCTTAATAATCCGTTTGATTGTGATAGAGTCTGAACCCAATCTTCCTATTAAGTCAAACGTATCTCTGTCATTTATTGTGATTGATCTCCATCCTGCTCTAGCTGCTTAATTTCAGGAGTGGACTGCTGCTGTAATATCGTAATAGTGGCTACTAATTATGTTGCTCAGTTCCATCTGGGCAGATATTTGATAGGTAAATTTCGAAAAGTAAAAAAACGAATGTTTTCTTTTAGCAGTTAGATATGGCAACACTTGTGATCATGTATGGAGATTTGACATATATGGTACTAAATGTGAAACTTAGTGTTAAGTTTACAAGTGAGGAATCTAAATTAAACATCAACGAGACCCTGATGAGATACAGTTTACAATAACTTGAAAGTGATGATTTATCTTTCCTATGTGAGTTAGTTCGTGATGTTCAATTTTTAGATTGTGGAATGAATTAATGTTAAACAACAATTCTGCTAAATATTGAGAGTAAGGAGCCGCTAATAGAAAAGACCTTCGGATGAATTCTTTTCTGCAATTAGTTAACTTAGTTATGATTTACCCTGAGAATATTATTGTTTCTACTACTTTCTTTCTGTTTGCATGATAAGTCACAAAAGTTCAAGAGAATGTGCGAACTCTTGAGCTACTTATATCTAATATGTCAATCCAATTTTTGGTTTCCATGTAGCTCCTCTCATATCTTGGTAGTCATTGAATTTAATGAGCTATTGCTTGGTCTATCAATGAACTAAGTATCCGCTCGTAACGAGTTGGCGATTACAATAGAGCAGAGTTGGCATAATTTTGCTTGCAGTAATTGGAGTTCGATATCTACTCCTGGCCTCTTATCCCTGCTCATAGGTGCTGTTTAAATAAGATTGTTAGTCTTTTTTCCATATTTTTCTTTCAGTTTTCTTCTTGAGAACTATTTCATGCACAAAATAAGTAGCTTTTGGGGTTGTCTCAATTTTCTATTTAAATTTATGTTTATCCTATTTTAGATTTAACAACTTATATTTGTTGTTTTAAATAATGACTTGCAAGGGTTTCTAGGGTCTGGCCCAAAAAGGAAATAGGGAAATGGGCTTGCATACCAAAACTTGTGCTCTTTATTTTGGGTTGATTTTCAATTTGTACTTTTCTCTTTTCTTTTTTTTTATAAGATAATTGGTCTTTTTATTGAGGTTCTATATGTTTTTTCTTTATTTTACACAATGACTTGTGGTTTTGGTTAAGTGTTATTAGGCATTTTAGGACAATCTTTTATGGGCCTTCTAGTTTGCTGTTATGGACCTTAATATTATGGTATAATAATTTCAACTAACAAGTCCAATATAATGTATGCAAGGTTGATATTATAAATTGACCCAAGCTGCAGTGCTCCTTATAAGGAGAAACTGTATTTTTTTTATATGATTATTTCTCTGGTACATATTTTGTGCCTGAACATTGGCATTTTCCCTTTAGACTTTGTTTAACTTCTGGGTGTAGGCTATGGTCACTTTGTTTTTCCCTTACTTTGTCTATACTTTGTCTTTTTCACCATTGGATTAGTTTTTAACTCATGATCCAATGGTTGACAAAACAAAGTAATGGTTACTTTGTGAAAAACAAAGTGACTATAGAATATCCCTAACTTCTGAGGCAGTTCTTGTATTAGTCATTTCTGTTATGTTCTTCACAGAGTTTTACATTATTCCAATTGTAGAGCTACATTCAATCCAAATATATTAACCAATAGTATTAATATAAAATATTTTTTAATCGATGAAGTCGGTTTTGTTAAAAACATATCATGTTGATCGAACCAATATGGTCGCTTTTAATCCAAACATCCACATTGGTAAGGCAATGGGATCCATTTCGCCCAAACTAACACTATTGGTAGGACGATGGGGTCGGTTTTGCTCCAAAATTGACCCCATTAACCCTATTTGTGGCGTTGCTTTTCGAATCGACATGAGGTCTTTTGCGATCCCAAATGGGGTCAGTTTAAATCCGACCCAAAAAGCCTAAATTAGCCGACTCTGAAGGCCGTTTTTGCACTAGCGCTCGGCGATCACCTTGTTACTGAATTGACAATACATTCTCTATTTTCAACCATTACAACTATCAATTTGGTTTCAATGTAATAGGTTGAAAACTAAAAAGGTTTTGTTCTTCATGTTCACAAAACCTTATGGACCTTTTGCTTCAAGGATCTAGATCATTCCTTTTAGTTTTAAACTAAAATTGTTTACCATCCCTCTCACTGATAAGTAGCAACATTTTAGAAATATCTCATTGGGTTAGTTCCTCTATCTACAAGGAAATTTCTTGCTTAGGCACGTACTTGGATATTTCTTGCTTAGCTACATTTGCATCCATTTTTCGTATTTTTAGGAAAAGCTGCTACGGCTCAAAGAGTTTTACAATTTTATTTACCCTTGTGCAATAGCACCATTGCTCTAGTCTTTTTGAAGATGCCATAAGGGGGAGAAGCCTTTAGAATTGTGTAATCTCAACATTTGATATTCCAAATATACAATTCTGTAGGCAACTTGACTAAATGCAAATTACTTCTCATATCATGCTATCTCAAAGTATTTGCTAATGATTGATCTTTCAAATTTTTCCGAGCTTATAAATTTTATTATAATTACCATTCGTAATTTTTCTGAAAATTTAGAATTTAATCAACGCAATATTTTAGGGGAGTTTTTTAAACTGTTGTTTACCTCGAAGGATTCTTTTAAAGAGATTTATAATCATTAATTTTGAAGACCATTATAAAATTTCTCCTAAAATATTTATGTATTCGGATTCATTATATCAAGACCATTATAGAAATTTACAACTTTAAAAATTAAAATTACTCAGCCAACAAAGAAGTTATCATGCAGCAAGTAGAATATCGAAAATCATTTAATAAATGAATTTGAACATGAAAGCGGGCTGAAAACAGGCGGCAAGTGCGTTGCCACATCTAAATATTCTAAGTTCTAAAACCCCCAAAGAGATTTAGCTAATATTGTGATTTCCACGTGGAAAGCTTTCATTGGTTTTTGGCTGCCTGCACAATGAATGCAAATTTTTCAGTTTCTATAATGTAGAAAAAGAGAAGGGTCAAGTGGTTGGTGGTCACAACACGTGGACCAATCAAAATGAGTTAGAGGTAGGGAAAAGCCTGTTGAATGACGAGTGACGTTGCCATTGGTGGGCATGGAATCTCCTCTTGCTAAATGTGTTCACACCCAAGGATGCGGATATTTTGCATCTTCATCATTTTCTTCATATTCTATTACCATAATACCCTTGAACTTCTTTTTTCTTTTATGTTTCATCAAATTCACTAATATGTTTTTTTCTTTTATAGAAAAAATTCACTAATATGTTTATTAATATGTTTTGGCTTTAAAAATTTCGGATTCCCATACATTATAAAATATGTAAAAAATACAAGTTCAATCATCATACATATATTATAATTTTTTAGAGCAAGAGACTAAGAATCTTAAGAAACAAACAAATTTTATTTGTCAAACTGTTTGTGTTGTTTTCGAGAATACTCTGGATGCTTGAATGACACAAACCATAATTGTGATGACCAAGGCAAGAGAGCCTGTGAAACTTGCCATCCGATCCGTTGCTTGATTACCCTCGCGATAACCAAGTAAGAACTTCACTTTCCAATCTTTGTCCCTAAATTCTTTACATTTTCTGATCAACCATCCTAAGGGTTGACGGTACACTGATTGGCTCTGAACCATAGACTCAATAACTTTCGAGTCTATCTCAATAATCACCTTCCTGAATTTATATGAGTTAATGTTATGTTGAGTTTGAAGTTTAACCAAGTTCTAATAGTTTTATTTCAAGTATCAGTTAATATTCTTGAAATAATTTTTTTCTTTTATACTTGTTCACTTTAGCTTATAAATACATTAGTCGAAATTGAGATATTGTTTACAGCTTTTGTGAGTAAAGAGTCCATGATTCGAATCATGCTCCTTACAATTTTTTAGAATTTTTTTATCAAAAAATCGAGCTTCTATAATTATTCTCAATAATAAATGTTAAACAACTAACGATTGTATTAAATCGTAGATATTCATAAATATAAATGGAATTAAATAAACTATAATTTGGTATGTATTTTATGAACTATAAATATTATTCTATAATAAGCATTTATTATTATAAGAAGTAAATATTTAAAATCTTCATTTATTTCCGTTAAAAAAAGATCTTTATTTATATCGGATAAGAATTGATAAGTGCACACAAAAAATAAATAAATTTAAATTCAATAAAAAATTGAAATAATATAATTGAATAAAAATTTGATTGTTTTTTCTTTTTCTTGAGTTTTTACAATTTTTTTCATCACTCTTGGTACTCATAATAAAGTGCATACACAAATATTTTATTTCTTTTATAAATTTCGCTAATTTTTAAGTTTGAATTTTGATTCGAGTTTTGGTGCTCTCTGAATTGGAATTTTTTACATATACCAGAGCTCGAACTCAAGCTGATTTATAACGAGTTAAAACACTTAACCATCCAAACCAACCTTAATTGATATTTTATTTTTCAAATTACTATTTAAATTAACAATTAAGGATGATTTCTAGGCGGATCATATTCCCAAAATCCAAAATCCAAGTAATAAAAACCTAAATTTAAATTGTTATGTTTATAATTTAACGGAATTCACAAGGATATTTTTGACATATTCTTTAATATGGGTCCCAATCCTTTTATAAAAAATCATTACTGTACTAATTTGTTTGATTTTGATACATACTCTATTTCTTTTCACCTTTTAAACTTTCCATAATTCAAAAATCTAAACACCTACCACACGCCCACACTGTAACATTTCACTATTACCATCAAATCAGGACCGTTGATTTCAAAATCAATTTACATCCACATGATGAGTCAGAATTAGACGGCCTAGGCTAAAACTACTAGAACCTTCTCTCCTTAGAATTATTTTCCCATTATATCTGCCCCCTCCGTTTTATACATTCAAAGCTTGTGCCTACCTCGTGCTCTAGATTTCTGACCATCTCTCCGTTGAACATCTCAAGGTCCGTTCTCCCATCTCTCTATTCTCCTTCAGCTCACTGATTCAATGAATGCTGTTTTGCGTTTGAATAATCTGTTTCAGATCCGTTTCTGAAAATTCGAATCACGTTCCGTTCTGTTGTTTCGTGATATTTTTCGATCTGATCGATTAGATCTGATCTGAATATTGTTTTTGAAATTTTACAGAAGAAGAAAGAATGACGAAGTGCTACCCGAAAGTAAGTGAGGAGTACCTTAAGGCTGTTGATAAGGCTAAGAGGAAGCTCAGAGGCTTGATCGCCGAGAAGAACTGTGCTCCGCTCATGCTCCGTCTCGCGTATGCAATTTTTCTCACTTTTTACTGATATATTTTAGTTTACATCCGGTGTACGGGTGACGTGGTAATAGATAATTAATATACAGGCTAATTAATTAATAATATATTTTGTAGTTTTTTATTTATATAAAATTCTATATGAAGAAATTAAAACCTTAGATCCTACAAAATGAACAGTAAATCCTAATAGTATATGTCAGCTAAAATTACTGATATGTGAGCTAAATTATTGATCCAGTGTGCGGATGACGTGGCACATCGGCGGTATTTTAGGATTGTTTTTGATAGTGTGTTACATTGTATGGAGATTTGATAGTCTGTTGAAACGGTTTTGTGGTGGTGCAGATGGCACTCAGCCGGAACCTTCGATGTGAAGACCAAGACCGGAGGTCCATTCGGAACGATGAAACACGAGGCTGAGTTGGCTCATGGTGCTAACAATGGGCTAGATATTGCTGTTAGACTTCTTGAGCCTATCAAGCAGCAGTTCCCTATTCTTAGCTATGCTGACTTTTATCAGGTGTTTGTTTAGTGTGCGCGCTTTTTTATTCTTATTGATCGGGAAGATGTGCAGATTTGATTTTTGATGGTTGTTTTCTGATTTGTTTATCTATTGTAGCTTGCTGGTGTTGTTGCTGTCGAGATCACTGGTGGACCTGATGTTCCATTCCATCCAGGAAGAGAGGTAATAGGAATCCTGTTTAATTTTCTTCGTTTTGCTATGTATTTATGGAACGCGTGTTAGGGTCTAATCACTGCAATCGATAGTCAGCTAGCAATTGGTTTCATATAGAATGTTTTATTAATTTCTGTGGTCATTATTTGTGATATTTTTGTGTTGGCTTGGTTGGTGTTAAATGATTCCGATGCTCGTAGGGATAACCATGGATGATTGTGCTGCTAATTGTTATGTTAATGTTTGCCGATTCTATAGTTTTATGTTAGCGCAATCAAAATTTGGGAATCCGCATTTAGATTTGGCTGAGAATGGTATCATTTTGCAGTTTGTTGGATGTTCGTTTTGATAATGCGAGCAATGTATCTGTTTCACTTTTCAACTTATATTGGCAAATTGTAGCGTCTTAACTGTACTTAATTGTTGAAGCTACACAGCATATGCTTTTGTATTATCTCAACTATGTATTAACAACTGTTACTCTGTTCTTTTCTCAGGACAAGCCTCAGCCTCCTCCTGAAGGTCGTTTGCCTGATGCTACCAAGGGTGAGTAATATCCAGCTGCTATTTAAGTTAACTATTTAGAATCTTGTAGCCAGCGTTGAGGTCTTGCATTTGTTTATGTGACGAGTTCTAAGCTTGGTATGTTCATATATACAGGTTCTGATCACTTGAGGGATGTCTTTAGCAAGCAGATGGGTCTTGGTGACATGGAAATTGTTGCTCTCTCTGGTGGCCACACCTTGGTTAGTGTCTTTGTTAAACTTTGCTTTTTTTCCATTCCAGTCAAGGATTCATTGTTCAAGGGCAGATATCCTAGTGTTTGTGCTGATTTATTCTTGCTTGTGTGGGATTGATTGTTATAGGGAAGGTGCCACAAGGAACGCTCTGGTTTTGAAGGTCCCTGGACTGCCAATCCCCTGATCTTTGACAACAGTTACTTCACGTGAGTTGAAGCTGCGTCAATCTACATGTTGTGTTTACTTGAATAATATGTTTGTCAAGTATGAACTGTTTTTTTGTTCCCAAATTGTCAGTGAGCTCTTGTCCGGAGAGAAGGAAGGTCTTCTTCAATTGCCAACTGACAAAGTTCTTCTTTCTGACCCTGGTTTCCGTCCATTTGTTGACAAATATGCTCAGGTGTGTACATGTCTCCTCCACACTAACGAGTTCTTCTCACTCTATATTTGTTCGAAAGCTGAACTCAATACAATACTGTCTGCTGATGATTTTATTTGTCCATGATGCAGGATGAAGATGCATTTTTTGCTGATTATGCAGTAGCCCATTTGAAGCTCTCTGAGCTAGGGTGGGTAGTTTGTTTAATTTCTATTGGCTTTGATTTGCTGAACTATGTTTCGGCACTAAAGATTATTCTCATTTGGCATTTTTTGTTGTTTTCAGATTTGCTGATGCATAAGTGGAGAGTTAAATTTGCAGAGGATGGTGCCAAGGATTTCACAGATTTTATGCATTTTCCAGTACTTCGGGGTATTTAGGTTTTTAGGCAATAGTTTGGCCGTTGATGGAATTGGTGCTGTTTGCTTGTTTTGTTGCATAAGCTGAAAACAGAATTGGATAGAATTCTTGGTACTATTCCCTAATTGATTAAATAATAGAAATTTCTTGAACTTGAATTGCGGACACAATTTGCACCCTGTTTGCTGTGTTTGTAGCTATGTCATCTATTCTTCATGTCAAATAGCGGTTCCATGTGCGAACCAGGCTGATTTAACTAAGCCAGCTTCTTCAGGGATGCAAATCTCATTGAACTAAACTAGAATTTGCCAGACTGGTTATCTTGCAGCACCAAATGGGATGTTTTGAAATTAACATTTACTATAATTTTAATATTGAAAATTTTCAATCTATTGTCAATGCATCTTTTGGTTGCACCACCACAGTTGCAATTTGCAGTCTTTAACTTCTCGAAGCCCAAAGGTGTAGTGTTAATCGAAGTTAGCTACTTAAAGGTAAATTACAAAAACATGACCTGTGGTTTCAAGTTTTTACAAAAACATAACTGTGATTTCAATTTAGTAAAAAAAATACCTGTGGTTTACAACGTTATCAAAATTAAGGAAAATCAAATAACACCGTTAAGTGTGCTTGACGTGGCATGGGCAAAATGGTCCAAAAATTATGGTGGCAAAATAAAAGTTAGGGTAATTCAAGTTTTTACAAAAAAAAGACTTGTGGTTTCAAGTTTTTACAAAAATATGACCTGTGGTTTCAATTTACTAAAAAAAAATACATGTGGTTTATGACGTTATCAAAATTAAGGAAAAGCTACTAACATTATGGTTTACGACGTTATCAAAGTTAAAGAAAAGCTACTAACACTGTTAGTGTACTGACGTGACCATGGGCAATATGGTCCAAAAATGAAGGAGCTTTTATTCAACCATCATAAATTTTGGACCATTTTGTCTATGGCCACGTCAGCACAGTGTTCGTAGCTTTTCGTTAATTTTGATAACGTCGTAAACCACAATGTTAGTAGTTTTGCCTTAATTTTGATAACGTCGTTAACCACAATGTTAGTAGCTTTTCTTTAACTTTGATAACGTCGTAAACCACGATATTAGTAGATTTTTCCTTAATTTTGATAGCGTTGTAAACCACATGTATTTTTTTTTACTAAATTGAAACCACAGGTCATGTTTTTGTAAAAACTTGAAACCACAAGTCCTTTTTTTTGTAAAAACTTGAATTACTCGAGCTTTTATTTTGCCACCATAATTTTTGGACCATTTTGCCCATGCCACGTCAGCACATTTAACGATGTTAGTTGAAATTCCTTAATTTTGATAGCGTTGTAAACCACAGGTATTTTTTTTACTAAATTGAAACCACATGTCATGTTTTTGTAATTTACCCAAAAAAAATACAAGGGTTGTAATATCCTATGACCATTGATCCGATTTTGACTGATTGGATCTTTTAGATTTTTCTAGATGCTTAAAATCCTTCTTATACTTGCCTAATTCTCCGATTAATCCTTGAAGGTCTTTGGCCGATTTTTTTATTGCATTGAGTATTACTTGTACTTATTAGGTTCAACATGCAAAGATGCAAAAAGTAGTAGGATTATCTTTAGGCTTAACTACCCTGCTAACCCCTAAAGTTGTCAACTTTTTTCAGTTTAACCTTTTATTTTCTTCGCTTTCCATTTTAACCCCTCAACTCAAAACAACAGGTCACTTTAACCCCTTGGTCCTATGTGGCAAAACCTGACGCCTACGTGGCAAGAGCAAGAGAGTGGAGGGGCAAATTTGAAACTTTTCCATTTTTGTAAATTACCAAATGGCTACTAAATTTTATTTTTCTTTCTTTTTCATCTCTTATTCTTATTCTTCTTCTTCTTCTTCTTCTTCTTCTTCTTCTTCTTCTTCTTCTCCTTTCTCTCTTTTTTTTTTCATTTCCAAATTTTTCCAGATTTCTGGAAATTCTGGAAATTTTCCAAAATATTCCAAAATTTTGGATTTTTCCAGAAATTCCAGAATTCTGAAAATTTCTGGAATTTTTTCAGAAATATGGAATTTTTCAGAAATTCCAGAATTCTGGAAATTTCCAGATTTCTGAAAAAATTCCAGAAATTTCTAGATTTCTGGAATTCCAGAATTCTGGAATTTCTAAAAAAATCCAGAATTTTGGAATATTCTGGAAATTTCCAGAAATTCCAAAATTTTGGAAACTTCCAGATTTCTGGAATTCTATAAATTTGGAAATTTCTGGAATTTTTCCAGAAATTCCAGAATTCTGGAAGTTTCCAGATTTCTGGAATTCTAGAAATTTGGAAATTTCTGGAATTTTTGCAGAAATCTAGAAATTTGTAGATATCTGGAGAATTTCCAGAATTCTGGAAAGAAGGATTTTGGAAAAAAAGAAGAAGAAGAAGAAGAAGAAGAAGAAGAAGAAGAATGAGGGACCGAAAAGAAAAAGAAAAAAAGTATCTAGGGTCAAAACGACATTTTACCAGAGAGTGTATTACATTCTCCTTAGGTGCAACTGGTCATGTGTCGAAAAGGGTTAAAGTGACCTGTTTTTTTGAGTTGAGGGGTTAAAATGGGAAGCGAAG
This sequence comes from Euphorbia peplus, assembly GCA_028411795.1. NCBI lineage: Eukaryota > Viridiplantae > Streptophyta > Magnoliopsida > Malpighiales > Euphorbiaceae > Euphorbia > Euphorbia peplus. The sequence goes on from CP110843.1 coordinate 25,926,370, forward strand.
AACATAAGAGGTTAAATTGAAAAAAATTGTTAACTTTAGGGGTTAGTAGGGTAGTTAAGCCATTATCTTTATAAAGCAAATACCTCGTTCATCGAAAGAAATATTTTATAAAGCAACATAGGATTCCCTTGTCAGAAAAAAATGAAATTTACAAGAAAATACAGGAACAATTTCAACTACATGGATTGGTTTGCACCTTAACATTGAAATCTGCAAACATCTCCCTCTCTATGGAAATAAAAGCTAGACGGCCAATCTCCTCAGAAACAATTGCTATTACATGTTACTCCGTAAGGATACTATCTTTTTTTCAGTTCTGCACAGCCAAATTAAGAATAAAGCACACTTTTAAGTCTTAAATGAATCCAAACAAAGATGTGTTTGGGATCATGATCTTGCTCAACTAATAGGAGTTGTGCTTCCCGAAAATGGTGCATATCCAGGAAAATGATGCGGGTCATATCCTTTTCAATGCTTTCATCCTATAAGGTCCTTTCATTACTCTCCTACAAGGCTTAGGGTTCCTTAATTAGAGCTGATCCTCCTAATCCTCTTCATTAAGGTTGAAAAGATGCATACAATCTGGAATAGATTCGGACGAATACATGGGGAAGAATCAACTTTCAATCAAACACGTTCAGAACCTTCATGCATTTGCGTATCCCTTCCTTCTTGGCTTAGGCAAGCGAAGTTTGGACACGACCCATTAGTTAACCAAGGGGAGACATGATAAATACTGGCATCGCGGTAAATGGGACACTGATAACAACGGAAATTGAATGGACTTTTGAGCGGTCCATTACCCTCAAATCCATAATTGGAGCCCCAAATGGACTCGCCAGTTATCCAGAACATGCAATATGGTTACATCCGCCTGAAGGGGGATTCGCTAAAGGCGCGATCCGAATCCGACCACTTCCCACTTAGGAGGACAATATCAAACAATTGTGAATCCGTAATTCTAGGGATTAAAATTTCATTGTGATTCTATTTCCTTATGGATTACAACAAATGCTAAAAAGGAATAAAATCCCTATTATGAAACAAATTCCTTGAAGCCTATATATACTCAACAACAATCAACATACGTACATTCACAAAACATTTAACTTACTTGCATTCAAAGTTATTCTCTTATTTACTTAGGCGTCTGAGTGTTTATACACATCATCGCCTAAGTCTTCTCTTTTGTTCATGACCGTGTTTCCTACTTCAACTACTAATTAAGCATATAGAGAATTGATGATATTCAAAACAATTTTAATATTTTAACCTTTTTTTCAAACAATATTTTAACCTGTTTATTTTAATGTCGTTTGTGTTTTGAAGGGTGAATGTGAATCTTTAGAGAGAGAAAACTCTAGAAATAGTAGTTGTAAAAAACTTTAACTTTGTATGTTTTCATTTTGAGTTGTCGGTAGTTATTTTGAGGAGTTAATAAAGTTAGAAAATATAAAATTGAGTGAGTTTTATGTGACACTTGGAAGTTCAATGATCATTTTTAATAAATTAAATAGATGCAAGTGTATTTTTCTGTTATTAGTATCATGATGATTTGTGACTCGATGAGGTTAGGTATGAAAGTGTAAAATAGCATACATTGGAGGGATATTGATGCAGAAAAAAGAAGCAGACTTGTATTCTAGACAGTTGACCGCGTACGAATAATGTTCAAAACCTTCAAAGTGTTACTTAACAGATTGAACTAAAAGCTCGAACCGATAGTTAATGGCCAATTATGGGTTATATATTAATATTCGATCCCAAAGGCTCTGACCAGTTACTTAACCGATTGAACGAGTTGATAGTTAAGATCCATTTATGATTTATATATTAATAATCTCTGACACAAAATTCTCAAGAACAATGAAATTGAATTCAAAGCTCCTTAAACATAAAGAGAACACGCTCTACATAGGAAAAAAAAACCTAATTCGAAACAGAAAAAAAAAAGAAAACTAATAAATTAGGAAAGAAACTAAAGAGTTCAAAAAACACAAAATAATAATATTTTTAGATTCTAAATGAGAGTGGTGCTCACATGGTCAATGATTGACCAAATACAATTTGGTCAATCACCGTTAGATCAAAATCTAAGGGTGAAAATTAGATACTAATGAAATCACCATGTGGTCAATCATCGACCATGTGAACACAACTGCCTAAATGATGTCAAAAGACTAAAAAACACCTCCATCTTTAAATCGATGGGTCTTACCTATTGAGCCAAATCCATTAAAAGTAGGAGCAATTATCTCAGGTTAATGGACCTACGATAATTTCGCCAAAAGTAGATTTCAAAACTTCGCTTCATCGGATTGAATTTCCATCAATCATTTTCTTTTTGAGGGAAAAATTTCCATCAACATAATACAAAGGATAAAATAACTTATTATTGATTTTTTCTTTTCACATTTTCAACGATTTAAAAATTATTATGTGTTTTGCAATTGGACAACTTATCGATAATTGAGTTTGTGTTGAATCAATTTATTTATCCAAATTACACATGGCTCCTTAGTTTAGACGACCACTTGCATTTCACATTATTAATTAAATCATTTATGTACCTTTCAAGTGATTTATTAAAGCATTTGCTTGTCATGTAGTGTAGTGTATGCCACATTTAGTGTGTATACACCACTCATTCTTGCATTATATATGCATATACCATAATAATAATATTTGTACCTTATCACGATGACAATACTATCTATAGCTAAACAAATTCATAGATACGATGTTTTATTACGAGTTTAAGTTTGAGAGTTTTGAGAGCTACTAGCATCTCTAAGAGACTTTTTATTTGAACTTTAAGTTAAAATTTGATGAATTTGAATAAAAATTCAACTCCAAAATTCTCTTAGTAACTCTTAAATCATTAAAAGCCACATTTTTTCTCTTCGCCTCTAAGAGTCTCTCTTCACCACATAACTTTATTTTTTATTAATATTTAACGATTGTGTAATCTCTTCATCTCTATTGACAAACGTAATAATTTTTAAAAGTTAGAAAAATTAATATTATTGAAAATGATATAGTTTAAATTTTCCCTAAATAACTAAAAGGTAATATTTTATATTATTTTCAGGAATGTTATTAGAGTCCTAGTTTTTAAATTTCATTCTATGATAAAAGAATTAAACATTCAACACGCAAATATTAATAATTTATTGCTAGTAGCTGTTTTTATAACACTAAAAAGTTAATTTGTGGCTTACCAAATATCTTGCTCTAAAATTTATCCAAAATTTAGAAGAACAATTAGGGAGTGTTAAGTCTAACATTTTTAAGGAGCATTTAGCGTTTCATTTCAAAATGCAGAAAAAATAGTGTTGGATTAGATGTACAACAACACTTAACATTTTTTATACAAACAACAACAATTTGAAGCTTTTCACGAAATTTCTTGAATTTTCCTTTTGTAATTATTCGATTATTAACTTTTTACTACATTTTTAAATATTTAATATTATTTCTCTAGAAAACCAATGCTTAGAATACATTTTTTTATTCGACGTATTTAAAACATAAATACGAGATTTTAGTCAATTTATGTATGTTTGTGGGGTTTATAGTGCACAAATAGAATCCTTATAATTGACATTGACAAAACTAATTTTTTAAAGCTGTCATTTTCTGCTGTAGTTCTCAAAGTAAAAGTTACAAGAATTAAAATTTGTCTACTCGCAAATCGATCATGAAAATACAATTTTGATTTTCCAAAAACATAGACTTTCTCTTTACTAATAAAAACACCTAAAGGATGAAGATATTAAAAAATTAAAGTTGCTTATAATTTTTGAAAAAAGAAACGTAGACATGAATTTGCAAACTGGTGAAATCACAAGATATAAATTACAATTTTTCAGTTTATTTTTATAATTTATGTATCAATCTATTTAAAACATGTCATTTTTCAACATTTTACTATTAAAATCAACTGTTCATCACTATTTTACCTGACACTAATAATTAAACAACTAATAACAAACAACAACATCAAATCACTGACTACAACAACAAACATCAATAACAAACAACAACAGCTAAACTAAATATGTCTATAAAGTTTTGAGACAAATTTGAAACTAAAAGTAAGTATTAGCCTTAATGAGTTGATATTACTTAACTTTAATATTAAAGTTTTTTATTTGTTAATTTTCGTGTCAATTGAACTTATTCCTCGTATATAGGCGGCTTTTAATAAGAAATTATCTGAAATTTGTTTTGTTAAATGAATAAAATAAAATTGAGTACCTTTGGAATAATCATATTAACGATTCTAAATTTTATGCTCTCCCATATTGTATCTATTATACAAAGAAATACTTTTTATATAGACGCCTATTTGTGGAATCTTCTTTTCATTCCAAATGGTTTCTCTCGCAATTTTCTAATTAAGTCTCACTCCCCACTTCATTAGACAAATAGACAAATACAAAAGAATAAACATGTACGTATATACCCCTCAATGATTAAGGAATCCAGTTATTTTTATTGATTTTCTTAAATTTATACGGGAAGGGATATATTTTGTGGTAAAATAGAGGGCTCGAATAGCTGGAAAACAATAAGAAGAAAAAGAAAACTAAGAACGAACTATTTTGCTTCGGACAGATTCGATGTAATCTTCTGACATAATATTTTGGAGGCATGCATGAGGCGCACCAAACTTATGGTGATTTAAGGGACATGAACTTGCGAAGTTCGTCGACCAGTCAACAACTCTATTTTCCTCTCGATATGAGTGGACAATTCTATTTCCCTTTCAATGCGAGTGGATAATCCGAATATCCCACTCATTATCTCTAAAATAAAAGCATCGATCAATCAACCAAGAAAAGGGGTGGTTCACACTGATGGATTTAATTATCCAATTCATCACTACTTTGGAGTCCAGTTCGATAATCACTATTTATGTAGCCTTTGTCCCACGCTTATTTAAGGCCAAAATAAACACCCCAAAGGGCAGCAAGAGAAGAAGTATAATACCCAATATTCACCCCAAACCCTCCGCACCAATTGCCGTTACAATCTCGGATAAGATCCCAAGCCTAAGCAAAACCCGGGTTCCCCTTACAAGCTCCATCGGTATTTAATTTAACCCAACCCAACCCGACTCAGGCGGTTTACAAGCAACCCAAATGGTTCTAAGGAGAAGAGAAGAAGCATTGCACATAAGCCGGTGGGCAGCCACCATTTCGTTAGCACTCGAGATTAAAAAAACCGAGGCATGACCATTGAAATTTTTTTTTGGTTTAAAACCCAGCCATTTCACCACTCCCAAATCCACCAAGCGCAATAAGAGAAGAAAGTAGGCTAAGGAATTCCCTCCTATTCCCCATGGAAATTCAGATTTTTAGAAAGCCATTGATGGATATTACCGGAATAGAAATCAAGGTGGAGATGGCTCAAGATGAAAAGGCTCTAGACCCGATGGGCGCAAATGCAATATCGAAGAACGTGAAGAGTAGACTCAATAAGACTGCAGCTTAGGCAGGAATTAGTAGGCAAGATATGGTGACAATGTCTATTAGCGCTGCACAAAATGCTATCATGACAAGATCATCCCCATAAAACATTTAACTTTTTCGGGAACAATCGTGGTCCACAAGAGCTTCCAAATAGGGCAGATAATTCCTTGAACTTGATATCTAATCAAATCGTAGCCCGACCGGGCTGAGTACGATCCCGTAGAATTAGCATTCCACGACCAAACATCTTCTTGAAGACTTGTGGGGCGAACGTCCAGAGCTGCAATTTTCAGAATGGAAGAAGCATTAAGCTGAGAATTGAAACAATTCCAGCGCCAACATGTCCCGGGATCCTATAAATCGTCGACCATAGCTTGAAGGTTCTCCACCGAAGGGGGCTGGTCACTAGAGAAATAAAGGAAGCATTACCACAACACACATCGGTCCGAAAACGAGTAGAAGTTCTGTTGAAAATGAGTTTCCCGACCCCTTTTTTGATGACTTCACTACTTGCAACAATACTTTTCCATGTGTATGAATTAGCTGGTTTAGTTTGAAAAATATCCAAGCCCTCTTGAGTAGGTCCATATTTAGCTGGAATGACATTTACACCAGAGAGAATCTTAGTTAGTGAGAAGATTCCAACTTAATTTAGCAATCATGGCAAGGTTAAAGCTTCTAGCGGACTTTATACCGAGACCATCTTCTTACTTCCTTTTGCACACCATGGACCAGTTTATAATGTGAATCGGTTTTTGAGAAGACGTCGAGCCCCATATGAAGTTTTTGTAGGAGGAGTCAATGTTGTTACAAATAGATCGGGGAAGAAGAGTCGTTTGCATCGAGTAGCTCGTGAAAACATAGATAATGGACTTATCGAGTAAGTCTACCTGCAAAATTAAGACACTTATCTTTCCAACCTGCAAGTTTGGGAAAAATATACGATCCATAGTATGTTTATAAGTTTCTTTAGAAACCCATTGGTGGAGGAGAGACATCCCCAAATACATGCCCAAATACATGGTTCCTTGAAATCCCAACACATCGCAGATAACCTCACTAGTTAAATTAGAAATGTTCTTTGAGAATAACTCTCCATTCTTTTTAACCGACCTTCATAGGTGCTCCTAAACAATCCTAAACCAACTAGGACTAGGATCATATTCTCCTCCATATAAAGGTAGGTATAGGCATACCTGAAGGTACATACACTACATACTCAATTTCTTGAGTTATTTCTTCCTTCCATCACTAAGTTCTGTACTGATTCTGAGAGGGGTCGCTGGTCAGAAGCCCTACCGTAGCTTACGTGTGCTATTTTGCAGGTTTAACAGATTAGGTGGACGTCTCTGTTATTCAAGCGGTAACACATACCAAACTTTATCTAACTAACAAAATTAAATATTAAAAATTTAATATATCTATTATTAGTATACATATTAAAAAAAATTGATTCACTAAAAAAGATAAAGCTCTAAACGAGCGCCTAAATGAGCTCCCTCTAGAGATGTTCGTTCTCATTACAAATATTAATTAAATTGAATCTGACATTTGAATTTGTAAAAGTATGTGATTACTATTTTATTTTTTAAAATGTTTTTTTTCCCAGGTTTAATGATATCTTATATTCTTATACCAAATTTAGCCTAAATTTATTAACAATTTTATTCACATCTATATATTCTTACTCTTTTTTTTGGTAATATATATATATATATATATATTCTTACTCTATTCTGTTCCACTTTTCAACAAAACAAAATCCACATTATCCATGAAAAATAACAAAATGTGACAAATGTGGAATATGCACATGTTTTTCTATTTCTACATATGCATAATCAATCAAGTAGAATGAATAAATTTAGAAATACTTGCCTATTTTTCTCCATATTTTGACATACACACGTATATATAGAGTGTGTCAACTTCTACCTAACAATAATCATTGATTAGTTTCTAAACTTTATAGTATATACCATAACATTATTTGTCAAATGAGGTGTCCCTCAAACAAACATTTTAATTTACCATAAAAAAACAAAACTTAAATCCACAATAAAAAGCTGTTAAAAAAGCCGTTGAAAAACTTAAACAAACACAAACCGTTGATCAGAGGCGGCTGAAATCTGAACCGTCGATCCTCACGCGCGTTGCGGGTCTCGTTTCTCGCGCGTTTTCCTTTCTCCTTCCTCGCATTTGCTACGAACTCATCAAGACAAATCACAGTCTTACCCTCTTTTTTTTTTTTCTTTCTCTCTTTGATTTTGAATATTTATTGCAATCCGATCAGATAAAAGTCAATTTCTAAGTCTCGTTCTCCACTTATTTATAAATCTCGTCGAGAATTTTACATTTGTCAATCCTGAGATTCGAACGCACTTACGAGAATATTTATAAATCTTATACTTTGTAGCAGAATTAGATCGATGGCTAACGGTGGCCCCGGCGGACAGTACGGGGACTTTCCGGCGGTTCCGTCACACGGCGGTTTATTCGTTCAATATAATATTTTCGGGAATCAGTTTGAGGTTACATCGAAATATAGACCTCCGATTATGCCGATCGGTCGTGGTGCTTACGGTATCGTCTGGTATGTGATTTGATTTTTTTGTTGAGATTGATTTGTTTTTGACCGTTAGATTGAGAGATTTGAATTTTTTTTTGAAGCTCGGTACTGAATTCGGAGACGAATGAGATGGTTGCGGTGAAGAAGATTGCCAATGCTTTTGATAATCAGATGGATGCGAAACGTACGCTTCGGGAGATCAAGCTGCTTCGTCATTTAGATCATGAAAACGTGAGTGCTTCTGTTTGATTTTGCATAAGAGATCTGAATTGTGTGTGGATGTAAATAATCTGAAGGTCGCGTGTTCGATTCACGTTCACTGTATCAATAATGTTGGTTTGGATCTTTGAGGTCTTGAGCCATCGGATTTTGGCTTGAAATTAATAGAAAACTGTTGGAGATGGGGCTGGAGTCTGGCGAAGTCGCTCCGATGATCAAGTCAGATGGATCTAATAAAGGAAAGGCGGCTCGAGGGAAAATAGGGATAGAATAGGAACATATCATTTCTGAGAGGTTAGCTTACCTTATATAGTGTTTTTGAGGTTCCCCTAGACACGTGTCGATTAGAGTGGCTGAGAGAGGGTATAATTCCGTTAGGTGGAAGCTTCTTGGAAGCGCGCAAGCATGTGTTCGGAGCGTTATTTCAGGTGAGGATGACATGCGTCTCTAGGTAAGGCGGTTAATGATGTAACTGTAGTGATGACGCCACGTGTGATGAGAAGAGAAAGAGAGAGAGGATGAGGGAGACGTTCAGTCGTGTGGTTGACTTGTGACCTCGAGACGTTGGGCCGCGTGGGTGTCTCGTGACCTCGGGGTCTCGTTTCATACCGATATCACTTGTTTTCTTGTTCAAGTTTTCCATTTTGATTTTGGAGGTTTCTCTACTAAGTTTATTTATAGGAATTTCAAGCTTGAATTTGTCTAACATTGAAATTTCTTTTGGATCTCATATAATCTACTTGCATAACATGTCAATTGATATATTAAGTCAGAGATATACAGGTTTAAATTTCAAAATTCAACCTTTTCAATTCTCAATTATCAAAGAATTTTTTTTGTAATGTGGTTAGGTCTTTCATAGTCTATTAAGCTGTTCAATATCTTCAATTAACAAATGGAAAGTTTAGAAGCTCAACTGAATATAACAATAGGGTCTTGTATTGCAATACATGAAAACATAAACTGATAGTCGGTTATCTCTTACATGCCATCCATTTTTCTTTCAATGTTGATGAGACTACTTTTGTAGTTGATGTTATTCATGTAGAGTTGTGGATAACCTTAAAGTTAGTCGGAAAGTAAGAATTTTTCTGTATGAACAGGTTGTAGCTCTCAGAGATGTTATTCCTCCACCTTTAAGAAGGGAATTTACGGATGTGTACATTGCTACAGAGCTCATGGACACTGATCTTCATCAGATAATACGGTCCAATCAAGGTTTATCAGAGGAGCACTGTCAGGTATTAAAATTTCTGTTTGATCATGGTTGAGCATTCTAATAACTAGAAAACTTACTGATATTTGTTTCATTTGTGTGCTATACAGTACTTTTTGTATCAGATTCTGCGAGGACTTAAGTACATACACTCTGCTAATGTGATTCATAGAGACCTTAAACCAAGTAATTTGTTGTTAAATGCAAACTGCGACTTGAAGGTCTGTGATTTTGGTCTGGCTCGGCCAACTTCCGAGAATGAGTTTATGACAGAATATGTTGTAACTAGATGGTATAGAGCACCTGAGCTTTTGCTCAACTCGTCAGAATACACTGCTGCAATAGATGTGTGGTCTGTTGGTTGCATCTATATGGAGCTTATGAATAGAAAACCTTTATTCCCGGGAAAAGATCATGTGCATCAGATGCGGCTATTGACAGAGGTAAAAGGAATTTAAGCAAATTAAGCCTGCAAAAGTCAATAGCGAGTTTTTATATCGCGGAATATACTTGTTTAAATAGTACTGACTTTGTTTATTTGTGTTTTCCTATTAGCTTCTTGGCACACCAACTGAATCAGATCTTGGATTTGTCAAGAATGAGGATGCCAAAAGATACATAAGGCAACTCAGTCCTTGTCCACGTCAGCCACTAGCCCAAGTTTTCCCACATGTTAATCCTCTCGCCGTTGATCTTATTGACAAAATGTTGACATTTGATCCCACCAAAAGAATTACTGGTAAGTCTATACCCCCCATTTCAAAACCTTTTGGGCATGTGAGTTTTCAGTAAGCGATAATATAACACGTTGCTATGCCAATATATAAATGCTTACAAGCATAACCTACCGACGAAACATATTGAGCATTCGAAGGTGTCAACCCTTCTCATGCCTATAAAAACTTGAAAGTTTTGTCATTCATTTGCTGGTGTTTGGTTAAACTTGGTTTATGTACTTTCAAGTAGCCAATCGTTTTTTTGAATTGATAAAACACAATCACATTCTGGGAACTAAGTCCGCTTTGATGAATTTACATTTGACAGATGCTTTGTTAGAAATTTGATGACAAAGTAGCTCACAGAAAATGAACATGAACAATCCTCTATATGTTTTCATTTAATGAGTGAAATATGCCGAAATGTCAATCTGCTTCCTAAACTGAACTTTTTGTTCTATATGGCAGTTGAAGAAGCATTAGAACACCCGTATCTAGCAAGGTTACACGACGTAGCTGATGAACCAGTCTGCTCAGATCCATTTTCCTTCGATTTTGAACAACAGCCATTGGGAGAAGAACAGATCAAGGATATGATCTACAGTGAGGCCTTAGCGCTCAATCCCGAGTATGCATAATATTGACAACAAAGTAAAGCTTCAGCAAACAGATTTGTTTCATTTATTGTTTCACAAGCATTTCGCTTGGATGCATTTTTTTTTATGGAAAAGACAGCTCTGGAAGTCACAGCAATCATCAAGCTGAACAACAGAGCCTCAAGATCACACGGATCAAACGTCTGAAATTCCACGGTTATCTTGCGTATCAGTCACTTTTTTTTAAGGGTATGCTAAGTTTGTAGACATTGATGTCTATCAGTTAGTTGTACACTAACTCTAATTTATGTAAAGGGCAGTCTAGTTCCAATGTCATGAATGTTTATGCCCTGCCTATGACTCAGCTTTTCCCTTCCTCCTGTAAGATATGTATTTATTTGCGAGTTCTTTGAATTTGGATTTCTTCGCAGTGTAATTTGTATTTATCATGTGCAATAGATGAAATTTAATATTCAAACCTTTTTTATTTTTCTGGTCTTCAAACAAACCTGGAATTAAATAGGTGGCAAATTTCCAACTTAGAAGACTTTTAAGTGTTTGACTTATCAATCACATTACCTGAAGGTTTAAACTCTTTTGCGTTTCATCTATCTAAAATAAAATGTGTTTCTATTTAAACTAATTGTTTTTTATTTTATTCTATTTTATTTTATTTCTAGCTTAACGAATGAGGATCTCCTTAGACTTGATAAAGCTGATTGGCTTCACAAATCTACAAACTAGCATGGAGACCTTCTATTTGCATAATTTAATGAGTGGGTTTTGACAAATTGTTAAATTTACTAGTTTATGCAAATTCAAGAGTGAATATGTTAAGTGTATTAGTAAGTTCGGGAGTTTAATATGTCATTACGAACAAATTCAGATGGTTGAGAGTGAACATATTAGTGTATCAGTAATGATATATATTTATGGCTAATAAAGTTTAATTTCAAATCCTACTTGAGGATGACTCGTGCTTGCATCATTGTTGCAAAAATAATGAGAAAGAAGCAATACATAAGTGGCCAAACAAGCATGCATATGGAGCCAAATAAGAGGTGTTGATCAAGAGAAGTGGAAATGGAAGAGGGAGAGAGAGCAGACCAGCTGGGGAGGAGAAAGTGGGAGACAAGCTTGCTACCAAAATCAGAAATCACTAATCCTTCATTTCTGCATAAATGCTACTCGTGTTTAATGCTAGAAAGAAAACATTTGAAAGCCATCAAGTAATAAGTAATTCTTAAAATCTTGAGAATATATAAAAGTTGACTCGGGCGAGATGCATAGACCTTAGTCCAATATATTTAACATTCATGAAAAACTAGAGAAAAGATTACTACAGCTGCCTATTGGTGTTATAATAAAACCTTCTTGTTAATTGTTTTTACATTCATCCTGATTTAATCTTGTATGAAATCATTCTCCATTTTGTATGAATTGACTGTTTCGTGTGTAAGAATAAACTATTTCCTTATATTTTCATGATAACCGAGATTCAATCACTATAGAAACGACAACTGTATGCTTCCACTACTACATGTAGACCTGGTGTACTTGCTAGAGAAGTCATGTTAGAGGACAACAACACCACATTGACGACACTGCTCCTCCTGCTCGTGACGTTTGATGATAGAGAAGAAAATTATCTTCAGATCCTCACATGGTTATTTTCTTCAATTTCTGTGGATCTACTACCACAATTGATGGACTCCACCATAGCTCACAGAGCTTGGGATAAGCTTCATGCTACTTTTGCTTAGAGATCTCGCCCTCTGGTTAAGAATCTTTAACGTCAACTCCGTAATCTTAAGTGTGGTGATTGATTCCATTATAGTTTATATGACGAAATTGGTTAGTCCATTATAAAAGTGATGATTAACATTTAAAGGTGAAAGGACTTGGACAAGTATTCATCAAGGCTCAAGCATTATTTTTCTTCTTCTTGTAATTCTTTCCATTTTGGCATCTCCTCTCCCGTCACTCTCCACTACCTTATTGGAGAAAGAATAAAAAGTTCTGTTTCAACGCAAGCCAAAGAATCTGTTCTATATATTATCAGTTGTTGAAAAAAAAAAGTTGTTGAACTAATACTTTATTGATGTAATAATAATTTGGAACTTATAATTTCAATAAAAATCAGATGAAATTGAGAATATAATTATATGAAAATAAATTTGTCCGACGACTCTTCACCTTAATTCAACCAACTTTACATATTCTGAATTAAGGCATTTGGCTTTTAATACATCCATATATACTTCGAATACGGAATGATTGATTTTGCTCAATTATTTATGTTTGTACTTTTATAATCCCTTATGAAAGCCCTGGAGCTAATGGCAAGAAAAGATGTTCTGTTATGCTTAATATTTATAGCTAAATTCACAGGTACTATTTTGAGAAATAGTGTAATTACAAAAGTTCTTTTTGCTCATATGTATCAAGTTTTCGAGTTAATGATAAGATTTTTAGAATTTAAACTAGAAAAATCTACAAAGCCACTTGCCAATGATGTAATCAAGCATAATTCCAACCCAACTAGGTTTGTTTCAACAACAGTTACATTCCAAGGTTCTCCATGTCAGAGATATGTGGTAGTAACACATGTTTTATAATAATTTTTGACACTCCACTATTACACTTATCTTATTCCTATCAACTACTCATTCAATTTAAGTTGTATAGTGACAGTGAAAGATTAAATAGCTGAATTTCTTTTATAAAATAGTTATAACACCCAGAAGATAGACTATGTTCATTCTTCAAATAAAGATTGAACCTTTAAGGTTAATAATGAACGATGTTTCCAGCAGAATTTCTTTAACTTATCTATCTATTACTATACTTAAAAGCAGAAGCACACGTGGCAACAGTTTAGGAGGGATATTGCTGACTTGGCTTATTCTTATGCATCACATCACTCTTCTTGCAAATAATTCCAATCTCTTCTCTTTTCAGATAATAAAAAAAATAATTATTTATTGCCTTAATTTTCCGTTCCCTACTCAAGCCATTAAGATCATTGGCGTTCAAGCTCCCCGAACTTTAATTCGACGTTGCAAAGAGTATGGAATCGAAATGGACACCTGCTTTTATCGGATGCAAAAATCCGGACTGTTGAAATCATGAAACCTCCCCCCAAAGCAGGAACATCACACCAATATCGAATTATTGCAGATGTTAAACTTTTCCGCTCATCTTTTCGATGGATTGCAAGGTAATCTTTGTTTGCATGCATTAGATATGTGCCAATTTATTGATTTTTTTGATTTGATGTTCCAATGTATAAGTGCATGTATTTCTGTTCAGGTTTTTGTTGTCTTAGGTTCACTCTCCATTATCAATTTCAGGTTATAATTCTCCACAAGTTACATTGGCATGGACATCATTACATCAAATACTCAGATGGGATATGGTTCCTTCTGGATTTAAGGGAATGATGAAAGTAGTTTCTACCACTAAAAATGGGTATCCTCTTCTTACCCCTTTCATTAATATTGAATTATAAATTAAATAAAGTGTTCATTCTTTTTAAGGTTTCAAGATATATATCTACTATCATGACTTTTGTTTTTGTTCACTATACTTCTTCCTCTGTCATCCTAAACTTTTGGATTTTGGTACATAATGAACATGAAAGAAAGATATGAATTTTGATAGATTAGACAAGGTTTTGGGATGAATTGTGATTAACCTTCTTAGTTTAGATGCTTTAATTTGTGTCATATTTATCATACGAGGAGGGCTTCAAATCAATTTTTATAACGCTTTTGGAAGGAATGGCAGAAGAAAAGAGAAGGGTAAGAATGATTTTGCAAATTTTATTTCCAAATATAAAGACGTCTATAGTTTGACGTTTCAACAATCTACATCACTGTATTTTCCAACTACATATGAGGCGAGTTCTTTTTTTTCTCTTCTCCTAGGTTTCCATTACCACATTTTACTGCAAATGTCATATCGGATAATTAGTTGGGTTTTAATCAGTCCAAATTTTGAGCTGATTTTTCTATGTCTATGTACTCTTATAGCAGAACAAGAAATTTAGGAAAGACAGGTTTGTGGAGTCCAAAACTTGGGTCAAGAAAAGAACTTTAGCTTTTTTAAGGTGGGAGTGATAGATGAATGGACGTATATTACTATTTCTGCTCTTGAAATTGCTTATTGATAAAGGAGTAACATTTTTCATTTTCCACCTGTTAATTGGGTATTAAAATGAACCTATGAAGACATGTGGAGTCCATGGCAATACATGGATTTAAAGGTTTTGGTCTAATGTAATTTTTTTTTTTTTGAAAGGTGGTCTAATGTACATTATGCATTTAGATTCTCAATGTTCTATTATGGATGCCAAATCTTCAGCAGCAGATTGCAGAGGATTGCAGAGGATCGACTAAAGAACAGAAATTAGCAGATTGTACGATGTTCGTCCAACAAGGGAAATGCGTCCATACGTTCAATGTAGACCTTGGATCCTAGAAAAGCTCTATTTTGTATTTGTGAGCAACATATTGCCTTAATCAGGTAATACAAAACATTTCTTTAGTTCCTTTTGAAATTAGTAATTAAGATATTTGAAGAGTGATTAACTTAGCGATATTTTGGCATTGATGACGTTGTCGAGAGAACCAGCCTTGGAAGAAAGTGTTGTAAGAAAATGACATTGACCTGTGTCATTTTTAAGACACAGCTGCAGTGCGAAGAATTATAATGGGTCAAGGATAACTGAAGTTGCTCAGTTAGAAGTCAGTTTTTTATTCCATAAAAAAAATTGACTGAAGCTGCTATAAATATAACTTCTCAACTCTTATAATTGAGAAATATTTCTACCCTAATTCAAAAAGCATAAAAGGCAGTGTTTCTTTGCCTGATAATTTAGTATTTTCCAATCTATTACTATATATAAAAGCGGAGAAAGCATAAGGAAATAATAGGGTTCACAACAAAATTCTATGAGTATTATAGTTGTCGAAGTTAGAAATATCAATTTCTCTAAGAAAAACATATATTTTCATATTTCTTCAATTTTTGTTTGCTTATGCAGAATAAGGTGACAGGCGAATTCTTTTAACATTATATGCACATGTTGTTTATGGAGATTATTGAATATACATATGCTAAAACAGTCCCAACTACTTTTAATTTCTATTGGTTATTCACTTTGGCAATGATATTATCACCCATTTGACAACAACTCATTCACTGTTTTTGAATGATATAAAGTATTATTTCATTTTTAATTAATAATATTCGAAGACTAAAAGACGCAGGTATTTATTCCATATGTTAAACAATATATCTAATTTTCTTTAAATTTTTTTTTTTTTTTGCTCTTTTAGTGTGTACAAGTAGAAAATGGAGAATTGACTCCAAACTATGTATTATGGAATAACATGAGAAACATAAGCAAAGGATAAAAGGTTTATGAAAATGCTTAGAAAAATTAATAAAAAAATGCAAAAGTTTCAGAGATTATTTGAACTCCCGTGCAACGCACGGGCATACGTCTAGTTTATCAAATTAATGATGTTTATAGTTAAAAGGTTCATGTCTACTTTTCCTAATATGTTGTGTTAATCTTCTACAATTATTCGGCTATTCTTGACATTTACTAACTATGGTAGTACGTACATAAAAAACTTCCACTTTTTTTCATATTCCAATTTACACAAACAACTGCATATTATTCCTAAAAAAAATATCATAAATTGGAAACTACTGTGGTACATATATACTATCACGGATTCAGTTAAATTAACCCGGACAAGTTTCAATCACAGTCTTTTCATCATTATGTTTGTACTTAAAGAAATTAGCACAACAAAGAAAGTAGCCAAAGTTCACCACCCCTATCAGTAATAGTACCCAATACACATTATCCAACCTTCCATCATCGATATTATTCTGTAACCAATCCGAATTCGCCCGAACGATATCGATAAAACCTGTGCCTAAATAATAAGCAATCCCAACTATCAATGAACTCAAAGCAGTTGCTGTACTATGCAAAGATTCTGGAAACTCTTGGTAATACAAAGCAACTTGTCCCGGGAAGTAAAATGCTTCACCGATTCCAAGCAATATCAACTGCGGAAATAGCCATACTGCCGACATTACTTCCTTACCATTGTTCATTCCATGCCTTCTTTTCTCCACCAAAGCCGATACAACCATGGCTGATGCTATTATCACATGTCCAATACCGAGTTTATGGAGAGGCGTTGGCAATTTTCGCATCACTTTCTTCCACAACAAATGGAAAAACCGGTCGATTAAGGTTAGACAAACAGATGAACTAATGAGTGCCAATACTGTTATAGAGCCGGCAGGCATTTTGAGATGGCCTAAGTGACGGTCCATGGCTAGAGCTTGTAGGACGGTTAGGCTGCCTTGGACTAGTGTTACTTCCAGGGCTACTAGTATACTGCTTGACCAAATTGGCAATATTTTTATAAATGCCTTGAAATCTTCTACTTGTTGTACAGTGCATAGTCTCCATGGTTTGGCTATTGATCCATCAGGATTTTTGTCTCCTTCTGTTTCCATTGCTGCTTTGTTCAGGATCCTATTTAGTAAACAACATTTATGTTAATTTAATTATTAATTACAAAGAGAAATTGAAGTAAAAGAAAGAGAAGCTGGATCAAATTAGAGTTTGTCTCCATCACACAAAACTAATATCATGGGTCCAATGACTACTTCCTTCATCAAATCAAGTTGTATTTTTGTGTTGACCAAAATCATGTCCACGTACTTAGCTTATCAGGCTTATCATATTGGATAGTCGTTCCAAAGTAATAATTCAATTGAATTATTTTGTTCACATCATAATTGTAAAGTTTATACAAATGGGTATGGGTTCTTGATTTGTGTCAGAAGAAAGGTATCATAGTTCGTTCTAAGTCTGTTTATTTTGAGAGTAATTGTGAAATTGGATAAACGCCGAGTTTTAGATTTAGAATTATTCTTGAATTTGTGTGTTACATGAATCTCTTGTTTTTTGTTCTGAATTGCTTTAATAAATAATACTCTTCCACCCCCATGGTTTTTCCCGTTTTGGATTTTCCACATAAATTTCCGTATTGTTTATTTTACGTAACTATTTCAATTATTCGAACTAATTCATATATATTGACCTTAAACGCCTAACAATTTAATTCAAATGATCCCCAACATTTATTGTTACAAATTGGTTGTTCTTTTTTTGAGCAGCAATTGGTTATTCTTGAAAGCCATAGTTTTATATTTTAAGTATATGTTAATATGAGGATGGGAAACTACATTATTAATATGCTCTTACCAATCTTTATCAATAGATTAATATAAAAAAACACAGAAAAGAATGGACAAAAACTGCACCTTTTGGTAACAAATTAAATAATGGTGCACAAAAGAATCGGCAGAAAGTGTATTTGCAGTTTTAATGAAATATTTGGAAAAAGACAATACAAGAGACTTTTGTTTTTTGATACATAACAACTAACTAATGTAATGGGAAACATATTGTTTCAAAAATGAAATAAAATAATGGGAAACATATCAATAACAAAAATATTCGTGATGTGCCCAATTTGTGAAAACAAACTTGTGGTTCAAAACCTTTATGAACTCGGATTTATGGTTTTGCAATTTTTAGTTAAGCTTTTAGAACTCTCTATGAGCCAACTTTTTGGGGCAAAGACATTTTGTCCGAGTAGAAAGACATACCTGAAAGTGCTGGTTAAGTGGGGAGACAAAGGACTCTGATAGTACGAGTTTTGAACTTTGGAAGGCATCCTCATCTTCCGAACCGCAGAGACTACAACTTGAGCTAACCCGGTGAAAGGACTTCCATTTGGCTTATCATGGCGATATAATCTGTTTCCCGCAAGAAAAACAACAAGACCAATAAAAGTAGCTCCCAAACATATTCCATACCCAACTCCCCAACTAACTTTATCTTGTATATACACTATTCCCGTGAAAGCTATCACCGAAAAAAAGTACAAGGCGAAGAAAAACCAGTTGAAAAAACTAGCTTGATCTTTTTCTTTATCAAACTGATTTGCTCCCAGTGTTGATAATGTATATCTTGATATTCCAAACCCAATACTACCTAGGACTAAGTCTCCGTATAATATTGCTTTCTGAAATTCGGACGAACTTTGGCAAACACCTGATCCTGTTTCACATGGCTTAGGCCTCAACGAATCGAGTACTGAAGTTAAGGTTATAAGTACCATCGCCTGCATCCAAATTAAGGATGTCAAATTCTCACAACTATACTTGACTCACATGACGTGATTATCATTTATGTTGTAACATATATATAATACATATACAGTTTACCGCGAAAGAGGCACAACAAGATATCGCGACAACGGAGAAAGATCCCAAGTAAGAATCAACAATAATGGCTCCAATTAGTGGGAAAAAATTGATGCCGGCATTAACCATATTGAAGACTTGAGCAGCATCTATGCTTTTGACATTGAATTCTTCAATTAGGTACACAATCAAATTGGCTAGCCATCCTCCACTGGCTAGTGTCAAACAGGCCATTGTTCCTGCATAAATGGAACTAAGTTACATCAGTGGAAAATAGAGGGACAAAAGGGAAATATACATTGCATAATATTTGTCGTTTTGAAAAGTAAATAAAGAAAGAGATTATATAAGTACCCATGATGAAAGGGAAGGTGATCCAGTTGCCTTTTCTTTTAGTATTAGAGCTTTGCATTTCTAATTCTTGATCCATTTTCTGCTTTGCTCTTCTAATTCTTATTTTGTCTATCAAAGCTCTTCTTATATAGCACATTCGTCACTCATTTGTGATATGGTCACTAGGATTTAAAATGGCCACCCATAATGAAAAAAAAAAGCCAAAAGCAATTTTATATATATAATATTAATAAATTATTTCTAGAATACATATTTTTGTGGAACAATATATGAGAAGCCTTTAGAATATTACTCACATGATATGAGATAAGAGAAAGAATATCAAATGAGAGAGAAAGAAAGAGATAAAATAACTATATAATAACCATATCCAATGACTTTGTCTAAATTAGTTTTAAATACGGAAATATGAATTATATTATAAAAATACATCTTTCTGGTAGTGTCTATTTTATTCTATTTATAAAACGCAAATGCTACTAAGCTTCGGCTCAAAACTAAAAGTACTTGCTTTGAAAAGATGAGGATATATTCAGTGTTTAGTTTATTGGATTTCTGAAGGCCAGCAATGAATGGCTCTTTTAAGACTATAAACTCACAAATACATTTTGTTTTTCTTATCAACTGATTAATTTAAATGTCTTAAGAAAATTGGTTGACTGGTCATTTCAACTTTGTTGATGGACCTTTTATAATCACTCAATTTGGCTAATTATATAGAATAACTTTTTCTACTTTAATGTAAATGATTAATATAAGTTATAAAGTTAGGGCAACTTGTAAATTGATTTTTTTTTTTATTTTTTTTTGAAGGAAACTTGTAAATTGATTCTTATTAATTCTTAATTAGGATTTGAAAATGCTTTTTAATTCTTTTGGGTAACAAAAAGTTTAGCTAAGAGTAGGCCGAGGCAAACCACAGACCTCGATGAGGGTTTACAGTGGAGTTTACAGATTGCCTACCAATAAGAGCTAAATTTTGACAAAGCGGGACTCGAACCTCAAACCTTTCAAATAGAAGATAAAGTGGCTTACCACTTGGACCAACTCTTATTTTAATTATAGCATCGATAATCATTAAAGATTGAAACTTTCATGAATTTTCAAGAAATTTTATAATAGTAAGACTTTTGAAATTTTCATAACTCTGTGAATTACTTTTAAATAGTTATTTTGAAATGTGTTTTTATCAGTGTTCAAGAAAGCGCTAGGCGCTAGTCAGGCGGTGACCCTCCGCCTAGCGCCTAGAGCGCTTAGTCGGGGCCTAGACGATTTTCTAGGCGATTTAGGCGGTTTTAAATTAAAATAATATTTATTTTTATAATAAGTTAATCTATGTAAATAACTTAATAAAATAATTAGAACACCGTGATTAGTTTTTTTTTTTTTTAGAAAATATGATAATTTGAAGAGATTTGCTTCTCCAATAAAATAATTATTGTATTCGTCTTTTATTACAGTCTTGATTCAATACAAAACAACAACAAAATTCACCAATTTAATCCACTACTTAAGAATTAAATTAGACCCATTTAATTAGGCCCATTAAAAATGAATTAAAAACTTAGAAAATAAATTAGGCCCAAAACTTAAAAAATAAATTAGGTCCATTAAAACCGCTTAGAACCGCCTAGCCCGCTTAATACCGCCTAACTTTCGCCTAACCCGCCGAAACAAGCATTCCGATTTTAGGCACCGATTAAGGTGAAATTGGGGCGGCCGCTTTCTTGAACACTGGTTTTTATATTTGAATTACTTACTGCAAGATTATAAACTAATCTCAGTCCATTGAGATCGAAAGGGAAGCGTACATGGCGGATTGTGTCAATTGACAGGACTTAAGTTGATTGATATTGTAGAGCTAGAATCAATCATCACGTCTACATGCACGAGAGAAATGGCAGACTTAGAATGTTAATGCCTTTGGATCACAGCAATTGTTGAATTAACCATTATAGGATATTGCAGTCGAGAATTTATCTGTGATAATCAAGTTTACACTAATTTTCCCTAATACGCTCTACATGCGCGAGTCAATTCTAAGTAGTATATAATTATTGCCAATATATCTTGAATTGTCCTTATAATTAAGCAAAATGCACCACTGTGATAATTTTTTAGTTAGCCTATTTAGATGCCACATATAGTGCGATGTAATTATTGTTGCTGTAGTGGAAGAAATGGTTCAATGGTGTAGTAAGCTCAGTTAGTTAACATCAAACAACCTATCAGCAATATTATTAAAATCAGAATATAATGATTTCGGTCCGTTCTTTTTTACTTATTTTCAGCACATTTCAGCAATTTCAGTTCAGTTCAACAATTTCAATTCTATTCAACAATTTCAGTTTTTCTCAATAATTTCACTTTTGTTCAACAATTTTAGTTTTTTTTTTCCAGCAATTTCACTTTTGTTCAACAATTTTAGTTTCAATAACATTATTTTTACCCACCAAGCAATGTTTTGGTGGTTATTACATTCCACTAAGGCGTGTGAGGACATAGGTTCAAATCCCATGATTGTAGAAGGTGAACTCTCAAAAAAAAAAATAACATTATTTTTAAATTAGAAACATTATTTTTAAATTAGAAACATTGACAAAATTAATTTAATTTAGTTTAAAATAAAATTTCAAATTATAAATAATTAAATATCAATCATAACTTTTAAATTTAGAATTAGGTGCACAATTTATTATTAACTAATTTGTGGGTTGTTTAGCTCTTTTGTTAGAGTTTTGCTGGATTGAAGGCTATTAATTGTTTTTCCTTTTAAAAAAAAAAAAAAACTACAGTTATATATTTTATTTTATTTTTAAGCCCAAAGCCTATCATGGACACAGTGAAAGAAAAGAAGTGCAGTGATTTCATTAACAACCTGACCTCTCTCTGCATCTTAGTATTTTTTTGGTTCTCTAGTCTTCAGAGCTGTTGGCGGCGGCGGCGATTCTTGTACTCCGGCGAGGGATCAAGGAGCTGAGTTTCCAGGCGCACATCATCTCCGTTTACAGGTGAGTATTCGTGTATTGAGTGGTGTGATTATATTGCAAGGAGGGGAGGTTGTTAGATATGATTGTATGAGCTGCTTTCAGTTGTTTTTAGGGTTTCAAGATTTAATTTTTACTACTCAACTTCACTCTGATGTTATTATTATTTGGGGTTTGCTATTTCATTCATCAATTCTCTACAATATTTTGCAAATTGGATTTATTTTCTATTACAAACCAAACAATAGTTCATCACCTCATAAGCATCGCTAGGTCGTTCTCCGGATTGTTCGAGCTCTTTTTGCAAATTGAAACCATTTGTATCATCAAGTTATCAGATAATGTAATGCAATTCTACTCTATTACAACTGCAACTGACTCTATGATTAGCTTTTCTGTTCATTCTTCTCATTGCCCCTTTCAACCATGCACCTGGCTTTCCTGTTTATCTCATGACCTTGTAATTATCTTCTTTTTTACATTGCTTCCGAATCATTTGATTGTTACTTATTCTGTTGAAAGTTGCTGCCAACGAATCTTTTGATTATTCAAAATGGAGCCTAACGAATCTCAGTCAGATTTGGCTTCCAAGCAATCCTAAATTAAGCGTCTCCGACCTGAATACCCGAAGAAAAAAAATACAGAACCGTTAACTTTTACTTTAGGACCAGACCGAATTTTACCATTGACTTTTATAGAGACAGTTCTGCAGATTTTCAATTATCTAAAATTAGTAAATGCGACGGGGATTCTAGAACCGGACCGAATACGCGAATAAAAAGATCCAGAACTGGATTGAACGGTTCACTTTTTCCTAAGAACTACCGTTGACTTTTACCAATACAATCCCTGAGATTTATAAATACCCGGATTGAAAGATCCGTACTCGATTTGCTCCATACGACTTGCCCGAATAAGGACTTTCAATCATTCGAACCCCTAACTAATCTTGCATTGTACCGGATAAAAAGACGGAGCAGTGATGAAAAAGTAGTACGATTAGAGTTTTAAAACGAGTTTAGATAAATTTAGGATTAAGTTGACTATGCCTATTTTCTATGCAGCCAGTTTTTATTTAGGCTAGGAGGGTAATTAAATATGCATATTGTCGGCCTTTTCTAGACTGATCTATAGATGTGGTAAACTAAATAAAAATCAAATTTGAGCCCTTTTCATAGCTCAGTTTACATATTTGAGAGTCATAAAGAGCATTCTTGGCAGGAAACAATAGAAAGAATAGATGAACACTATTTTTGACTAAGATTTTACTTTGAAAAAATGAAGAAGGTAGAAATTTCGGGTGATAGTGGTTTGGAGATGTTAAATTTGCGATGCCTAATTATTCCAATTCTATCATTTTACTTTATACGTTCTTTTGCAGCCTTCATCTTCTCCGACGGCGACCTGCAAAAGCTGTTCAATTTGCTGGCCGGTCCGTTTCTGATCTCAGTCCATTACTTTGCTTCTGTTAGATATTCGGTTAGTTTTGACAAGATTGATTTATTAGTGGGAAAGAAAGCAAGAAGAGTGGAAGTTGAAGATGCTTCATCTACGGACTATTAGATTGATAAGGAGAAGAATATGCATTCTGAATCCAATGGCATCAAAATCCAATTCTATGTCTACCAAAAATGGCGGTGATGATGAATGGAATGATACCTGGGAAACTGCTTGGCTTCCCGAGGATCTGACAGCTAAGAATCGAGATCCATGGGAGACGGACGTCAATTACCCAAGCACCACCAACACGAGTGAGGTAGACTCAGAGACCAAGGCTTTTGTGGAGGATATGAATGAAAAGTGGGATGAGAGGCGGAAGAAACAACAGTTGGAAAGACCCCCCGAGGGAACAACTGAAAATGGGACTTCGCTATACAGTCTCGACAATATAAAGAAGGACTACAGGTTGAAAAAACAGAGGATTCATGCCAGTCTTTGGATGAAGGAGATTCAGAAGCAGCAAGAGGCTAATTTGGGGGGCGATTCACCTCATGAAATCGACACATTGCTTGATAGCTGCTCGCAGTATGTTCACTTCCCTCTCTCCTCTTTTTATCATTCTAAGATGAGATATTATTGTGTGCAAATAAATAAATATTTTCTTGGTTGCAGGATTTTTGATAGTGGCAACAAGAACTGGGATAACCCAGAAATGCCAAGTTCTTCTGAGTTTAAAAGCAAGCCTGATGGTTGGGAAACGACATCCAAGGCGCAAGATGGGGGGAATATATGGGAGATGTCACAAAGGGAAGAAGATATTCTACTCCAAGAATTTGATCGTCGAATTGCATATACCAAGTTCCAGGTGGGTGTGTCAATATTTTCCTTCAAGCAGTCTGTCTTGTTTAATGAAATGTTTTTATTTGTCAATATCTTCAACAAGTCTGTCTGGTTTAATGATTACATACATACATGCTTAGTTATTGGGTGAACTGAAATATTCTTTTCCTTTTAGCCTTGGTACGATCTCTTTCCATTTAGCGAACTGCCATCTTTGTATGTTGAATGCATAGGAGGGTATGCATGTAGAACATAAAAGAGACAAGGAGATGAATTTTAGAATTCGAATCTTTCTTTCTTTCTTTCTTTTTATGAAGCACAATTGTATATATCCAACCTACGTGTTGGTTGCTTTGTTCGTAGTTGATATGATATTAGCTTGTTGCTTGCTTAAATACTACAGAGGAAATATGTTAGTTCAGATTTGGTGATGTTGTCTATTATTTCTTTTGAATGGAATGAATTGTTGCTGCTTGTAACGGACACTTCCTAATGCAGATTGCTAGTTTTATAAAAACACACATATTTAGCCGAAGGAGACCAATAGACGGATGGAAATACATGATAGAAGTGCTCGGACCAAATGCAAGGAAAGGGAAGGGAAGCGTTTCCAGGATAGCAGCACTTTCTGATACAGCCACTCAACCATTCAAGGAGGAAAGGACTATCAACTTTATGCCCCGGAATCCCAAATCTTTAGGTTCCTGACTTTTCCGTCTGTTATTACGAAATTCATTTCCAGTTTATTGATCACAATTCAGAATAGAATATCTGTTCATAACTGCAGGTTGTTTTTCAATGTTAGGTTCATACTTTATTTTCTTCGATCTTTTTAAGCTTTTGTTTGCTTAACTTCTTATCCGGGTCTGGTAACCGGCTTGACCCGACTAGGCTGAGCCGGGTTTCAGTCACTTTTGTAGTATTCTCACAATTACACTAGGTTGTCAAACCCGGCTCGACCTAGTCGGTTCAAGCTGGTTAAACTGGACCTGGACGACAAGCATATTGGTTCATGTCTCCTAATATTTCACAATTTAAAACTCACACTAAAAAATAGGTGAACCGGCCGGTTGAATCTTGAATCACCAGCCTGAAAACCATTCACAGTTTTGCGATTGAAACGGTTCAATTGTGAGTTGTTTTATTAGAATTGAAAAATCAAATAAAACTCTATTGACCATGTTTTTTTAAATATTTTCATGATTTTAGGACATTTGTTTCAGTTTAGAAAAATAAGTCAACGAAAAACTTGTTATGGCCAACTTAAATTTTAGTTATTTTCTTGGTTTTTGTAGTTTCATAGAATTTTTGGACTTGTCTTTCAATATTTTGACAAACAGACTTAAGGAAGAGAGTAGTAAAGTTTCAAATTGCTGTAAGTTTTGCTTTTTGTTCGACCAATTTGAGCGAGTCTAATCCAACTTTAGTGAATTTTTCCCATTTCCTGAATTTAACTGAATTTCACCCAAATTCATACACTTTGACATGATCCATGTTGTGTATATATTGTTGGTTTCTATGGTTTAATCAAATCTGAATTCTTTTAATTTTTTTTCTTGACTAAATATCAAACAAATTTGACGAAGAGTATGGCTATTCATTGGCTTGTCATCAACCATGCTATCACAAAAACAAAACTAAATGACTATTACAAATAAAATCTGTGGTTAAGTGTCAGCAAATAGAGTAATGTGGTTTAATTTAACAAAATAAGGTATGTGGTTTCCAAATTTGACAAATAAAGGAAATTGACTAACACCATCTGTCACATCATCAAGTCAACATGCTACTCATAAAAAAATCAATATTTTATAATGACACGACATGATATCAAAGTCAGTAAGTCAACCTACCACAACATCAAAGTCAATATGACATGTCATCGAAAACTAATTGACACTCTTAGTTAAATTCTTTTACATGTCAACTTTGCAAACCACATAACTCTTTCTGGAAATAAAAATAAAAATGAAACACATGCAAATTAATGAAACACAAGTGTTTTATTAGTAGTTTTTCTCAAAAACATATACATCATTATTCTTTAAAGAAATATATATGATATCAACTAAATGCTGCTACAAATTATCTCCGATTCAATGTGTTGAACCTGAAACTGTTTCAACTACAACCTTTTCATAATTTTGCTTGTACTTAAAGAACTTGGCACATATTAAAAAGTAACAAAAGTTGATGCTCCCTAACACTACTAATAACCAATACATATTATCCAACTTTCCTTCATTAATATTATCGTGTAACCAATTTGTATGTGCTCGGACAGTATCCACTAAGGATGTGCTTACATAGAAAGCAATCCCGCCAATCAAAGGCGTCAAAGCAGTTGCTGTACCATGCAAAGATTCTGGCAATTCTTGGTAATAAAGAGCAACTTGTTTGGGAAGATAAAATGCTTCCCCAATGCCAAGCAATATCAACTGCGGAAATAGCCATACTGCCGACATTACCTTCCCATCAACAAACATTCCACGTCTTCTTTTCTCCACCAAAGCGGATACAGCTATGCCCACAATTATACCCACATGTCCAATGCCAATAGTTTGGAGCGGTGTTGGCAATTTTCCCATCACTTTTCGCCACAACAAAGGGAAAAACCGGTCGATTATGGATAGAGAAATAGATGTACTAATAAGTGCCACAACTGAAATAGAGGCAGCAGGAATTTTGAGATGACCTAAGTGACGGTTCATCATTAGAGCTTGCAGAACGACTAAGCTGGCTTGGCCTATTGCTAATTCTACGGCTAATAGTAAACTAGTTGACCAAATGGGTACCATTTTTATAAGTTCCTTGAAATCTTCTACTTGTTGTACCGTGCATAGTCTCCATGGTTTTGCAATTGATCCATCCGGATTTTTATCTCCTTCTGCTTCCATTGCTGCTTTGTTTAGAAACCTGTTTAATGAATTACATTATTAATTCAATAAAATGATTGTATATTAATCATATAGTCTTATTAATTTGTGATTCTCCGAAGCAATAGTTATTGTTATTAAATATATGTTAATACGAGGATGGGAAATTCCATTCCTCCGAACCTCATCAATACCACATTGGAACCTCCTTTTGTTGATAGACAAAAATTAAATAATGGTAACCAAAAGAATAAGACAGTTGAATCCTAGACTTAAATGTAGAATGAAC
This sequence comes from Euphorbia peplus, assembly GCA_028411795.1. Classification (NCBI taxonomy): domain Eukaryota; kingdom Viridiplantae; phylum Streptophyta; class Magnoliopsida; order Malpighiales; family Euphorbiaceae; genus Euphorbia; species Euphorbia peplus. The sequence continues at coordinate 25,954,259 of CP110843.1, forward strand.
TTCAGTCTTATTTAGCTGTAAAAAATTGCTGAATGATAACTTGCAAATCATAGTAAGGGTAATATTTTTATGATGAAAACTGAACGAATAACAACTTTCTTGTGCTCCAAGATTCAATCTGTTGACATATCGGCAGTATAAAGTGCGGTGATAATGAGAGTAGATGTAAATAGTTAGCAATAGTACATTCTTTTTTGAATTTTACGATCCGTGATTCATATCATACAATTCAAGTTGAGCGGGCACTATTTCTAGCCAACTCTACAAGGTGAAGAAGACTGAGGGAATTGGAAAGTGGGGTTGTGGAAGAAGAATATTATGATTCCTTTGATAATGAAGAAGACTTCTGAATTAGTTTTATTAGGATTGCATTAGATGTGATATATAATTATGAAATTTAACTGATAATATACACTTTATTGTTATTGTTAAATTTAAATGCAAAAAATAAATAAATATAAAATATCTCTATTAGAACAATTTAAGCCTCTAAAATACTGAAGACATACCTAAAGGTGTTGGTCAATTGGGGAGGCAAGTGGTGTTCATTTTGGATAGCATCATTTCCACAGTTCAAGTTCTGAACTGAGGTAGGCATCTTCATCTTCCGTACGCAAGCAACTAATACTTTAGCAAAGGAAACGAAAGGGCTTCCTTTTGGCTTCTCATGGCGGTAAAATTTGAAACCAGCAACGAAAACTACTAGAGCAACAAAATTAGCTCCCAAAACTATCCCAAACCCAAGCCCCCAACTAACATTGTCTTGTATATACACAAGGCCTGTGAAAGATATTATTGAAAAGGTGTACGCGACGAAGAAATACCAGTTAAAAAAACTATATTGATCTTCTGGTTTATCAAATTGGTTAGCTCCCAATGTTGATAAAGTAAATCTTGCTGGTCCATACCCAATACAACCTAGGACTAAATCTGTGTATAATAGTGCATACTGAAATTTTGATGGACTTTGGCAAGTACTTGAACCAACTTGGCATGGTTTAGGCCTCAATGAGTCAATTACTGAAGTTAAGGTTATCAGTAGTGACGCCTGCATTAAAATTTAAAATTAGGATGTCAAATTGTCACAACTATATACTCGACTAACTAGTCGTATTCACGTTGGTAAGTGATTGAGCAAACCGTTAGATGTCAACAAATTGGCTATCATTTTTATTGCATTATATATTATATGAATAACATAATGCACGACATAATAAATTGATAACCCTATAAAGCATTGCTTTGTTAATATAAATAGGAATTGAAGAAGAGGAAGAAGAGAGAAGTTGAGTTTTTACCAGAAAAGAGATAAAACATGATATGGCCACAACAGTGAAAGCGCCTAAGAAAGAATCAGCGATAACGGCTCCAATAATAGGACTAAAATTGACTCCCCCACTAACCCTATTGGCAATCTGAGCAGCATCAATGCTTTTCACATTGAATTCTTCTATTAGATATACAATCAAGTTTGCTATCCATCCTCCAGCGGCTAGAGACAAGCAGGCCGATGTTCCTGCATATAATGTAAAGGGAACTCAATGAGTAGAAAGGAAAAAAAAAGTGAGACAAATATATAACAGGTCATTTGAGAAAAAAAATGAAGTACCCAAGATGAAAGGGAAGGTGATCCAGCTGCCTTTTTTCTTTGAGTTAGAGCTTTGCATTTCTGTTTCAGGATCCATTATGCTTTGCTCTACCATGTACCTATTCTAAATTTGTTCATCCAAGTTCTTATTATATAGCATACTGACAGAAAGAATTCCGACATAGCAAAGTATGGGTTACTCCTATATTAAGCAAAGTATGAGTCCTACATTAACATAATAATATAGGTATATATGGAATGAGAATACCATTCCTATAAACAGTTGTGATTCCCCTTAAAAAACGTGGGAATCAGTTTTGATTCACCTTGGAATCAAATGAAAACATGTTTCTCACTATAATCTACTCCATGTCTTAATTATTTTGTTTTGGTTCGGGTTTAGCGTTTGCCTGTCAGGGGATGTCTTGCTCTCATTCGTGCTGTTCCCAGCCTTTTATTAAAGAAAAATCCAATTGTTTTCAAATTTTATATTTGATTAAAAACCTTGAAGATGACTAAATTAAATGAACATTTATTCTTAATTATGTTAGTCGTATATGTGCAACAACAAATGCAGCTCTAATAAACTAAATTAATTAGTTTCAGCAATCTAGCTATTATTCTACGTAATAATCATATAAAAGGGGTGTTTGTTTTCAACATTTGGCTTTGCTCTACTACCTATTCCAAATTTGTTCATCAAAGTTCTTCTTATATTGCACACAGCAGCTGATTGTTAATATGCTGTCAAAAAGAATTCCAAACATAGCAAAGTATGGGTTACTCCTACATTAAGCAAAGTATGAGTCCTATATTAAGCAAAATATGAGTTATGGTTACTCTTACATTAAGCAAAGTATAAGTCATGAGCAAAGTACCATTCAAAGTTGACTTTTGTGAATTTTATTTTTTTTTTTGATAAGATGACTTTTGTGAAAATTGAAAGCTCTTTCGAGGCTCTTCCTGATAAATATAAAATTTAACAATTGCTCTTGTTAACTTCGTAGAAACAAAATAAATGGAAATTATTAGAGTTTGAGATGCAATGTTATGGAAACATGAGGATGCTAGAATAAAAAAAATAGAGCCAAATTTATAATGGAAATATCGAGTAATCAGAGTAGAAAATGAAGAAATGGAAGGGCTTTTCAACATTTTTTGATCATTAATTCGGTCAACAATGTAAATAAATTTTGCAGAATACTTTAACAAATAAATTAATACAAAATGATATTCTATATTTTTGCTATTGTTGCTATCCTTTAAATTCATCCCCAACTGACCACTATATCTGTTGATGTGGTATTGTCACATCACATCATTCTGAATTGTAAGCTTGACCTGAAAAAGGAAACCGGATCACTTGTCAGAAGCATTACAATCGAAAATATTGTTAAATACACATGTTAAGTGGAATAATCTGTAAATTATTTTTCAGAAGATTATCCCTATTTATCCGTAACATATAAAATAAAACTCAATTTTAAGTCCAACATTTATCAACAGGTACAATTTCAACAATGTTTGATCAGAATTAGTTTTTTTAATATAAATTTTAATATCATGATTATCTTGTAACCTTTATCCTTCCCATCATCCTATCAGATTTCAAATTCTACATATATGCTTTCTTAAAACCTTTATTGATTTTTCACAATAATTTGGAAATATAACATCATCTCGTAAAAGCTAAATTTAAGAATGAACTATTTATGTTTATAAAAAAAATGAATGCACTATTTGTTGTCGTTTTTCCCTACTGAACATAACACTAATCAAATTAAAGTACTTTAAAATATGAAATAATTATTAGATTAGTTTCATTCGCATGTGCAGTTCATAAAAGAAAATTATAACAAAAAGGAATCATGACGTTCAGTAGAAATTAATTAAGCGAAAAATATATAAACTAGTGAGAGTTGTTAAAATTTATGCACTAATTGCCTCAAAACCTTACAAGTCTTTCTTTGAGCAATTGCTTGAATTTAATTGGGTTAGGTGGACGTTGACTTTTTTCCCATGAAAGCTGATTTCTCGGTATGATACTTTTATTTTTTTAAGCCAACAAGCTAATCTCTAGTTGTTATATACTTCACTTATTAATTTATTAACACCATATTAAATTAATTTTTTTATTAAATTAGTTTGTTACCAAATAATTTAGTAAATAAAAACAATCATTTAACAAGTTGTACTAAATTAATATTTTAATTAGCCAGTTGATTGAAAAGTATGCTATTGTTAGCAACAAATCTACTGTGGGTGGTATGAGAGTAGAAAATTTGTGACGGATAAAGATAAAAAAAGAATTGAATTCTGTATAAAAGATGAGCACCACATATTTGTGAAGTGTGTTTCGAGTACATGTGTATGAGTTCTAAAAGCCTACCAACGAATTGAACATTGACAAAACCGACTATTATATATTATCAGCTAACAAAGAAAACTCTGCCACATACATTCAAATTATGTTGACACTCATAAAAACAAGAACCACGCTACGTTAACTATTATAATTATACATTTGTAAATTTATACTGTTACTTCATTTAACTAAACATATATTGTAATAAATGATTATTTTCTGTACTAAAAAACTAACAAAAAAAAAAAAATACATGATTAATCTTTTCAAAGAAAAGATATGATTAATTTCTGAGCCCTTGAAATCCAATCAATAGCTGTATGTACTACAAAAGTAAACACATGACATGATTATTCTTTACAAAGAAAAGAAATGATTATTTTAACATGTATTTGTAAAACAAATGTAATAATTAATTTTTTTCCATATTATTTTATTTTATTTTTTTTATCTTGCGAATGTTATAGTAGGTAAATTGAAGTTAGTTGAGGTCATTTTAGGTTGGCCATATTTGACAAGCCATTGACCATCAGTGTGCTATATAAGAACAACTTTGATAAACATAATTAGAGGTAGAGCAAAAACATAAAAATGGATACAGAAGCAGAAATGCAGAGCTCTAACATAAAAAGAAAGAGAAACTGGACCACCTTCCCTTTCATCTTGGGTACTTCTTTTCTTTCTCAGTCTACTTACTTTTATATATATGATTTATCTGATTACTTAGTTCGAGACGAGGTTCATCCATTACGTACCTAATTATAAATACGTCTTATAATATCTCGGACTATTGATCGAATTCCATTTTTGTAGGAACAATGGCCTGTTTGACACTAGCAAGTGGAGGACTGCTAGCCAATTTGATTATTTATCTTATTGAAGAATTCAATTTCAAAAGCATTGATGCTGCTCAAGTCTTCAATATGTTTAATGCTGGCATCAATTTTTTCCCTCTAATTGGAGCCATTATTGCTGATTCTTACTTGGGATCTTTCTCTGTTGTCGCCATAACTTGTTGTATCTCTTTCGCGGTAAGAACTGTATAATGTATTATATATATGTTACAACAAAAATGATAATCATGACTCGAGTATAGTTGTGAAAGTATGACAACCTTAATTTGGATGCAGGCGATGGTACTTACAACCTTAACTTCAGTACTCGATTCGTTAAGGCCTAAACCATGTGAAACAGGATCAAGTATATGCCAAAGTTCGTCCGAATTTCAGAAAGCAGTATTATACGGAGATTTAATCTTGGGTTGTATTGGGTTTGGAATATCAAGATTTACATTATCAACATTCGGAGCAAATCAATTCGATAAGGAAAAAGATCAAGCTAGTTTTTTCAACTGGTTTTTCTTCGCCTTATACTTCTTTTCGGTGATAGCTTTCACGGGGATAGTGTATATACAAGATAACATTAGTTGGGGACTTGGATATGGGATTTGTTTGGGAGTTACTTTTATCGGTCTTGTTGTTTTTCTTACTGGAAACAGATTTTATCACCATGATAAGCCTCAAGGAAGTCCTTTCACTAGCTTGGCTCAAGTTGTAGTCGCGGCGATTCGGAAAATAAAGATGCCTACCAAGGTTCAGAACTTGAATTATCAAAGTGATGCTACCCCAGTACAACCCCAGTCGTCACTACAGTTGACCAACTTTTTCAGGTATATCTATAACCAACCATTTCTCATGTAAATCGGTAAATTTTTCTAGTGAAAATGATGACTTGAAGTTGTCTAAATGACGTGACAAAAGTATGAAATAAAATACCTAGACAAGTACAATAAAATTTACTTTCCACACAAATGTCCTCCTATTTTAACACGGTTACTAATTTATTTATTTTTCTAGTTTCTGGTAGGATATATCCCATCAAAGCCTATATTTAATCTCAAATCAAATAATAAAAGTATAAGTTTTTAAGTTTTGGAACTAGTGATCATGATATTGATAATTTATCCGCATCAAACTTATTGTTAAAGAAAGAGAATCTTTTTCTTTTAAAAAAAATGTATTAATTTTGTACTATTAAGATGGCAACTGTTAACACATATATATTTAGTGGTTGAAATAATTGTAGATTCACCTCCTATTATTACTTCACTTTATATTGTGGATCAACTGTCAATATTGGATTGCTACAGAACTAATCATTCATTAAAAAAAATGTTTGAAAGATTTTATGATACATTAAGTATGTGTGTCTCTTTAATTAGAAAACTAGTTTATATTAAAGTTCTAACAACAGATTCTTAACTTTTTATATTGGATTAGCCAATTTCTAAATAGTGATAAATAAAATAAAGTATACAACTTCCAGTCCATTAATTATCTTGTCCATCATATTTAACAACAAGAAATTCCCTTTTGCATTTAATTACTTTTCTCTTACAACAAGAAGTATCAATCAATCAATAAAGAGGTATGATATTAAATGTAATATTAATGTTTGCATACCCATAACTACATAATTAATGATTTCACTTAAACAGGTTCTTAAACAAAGCAGCAATAGAAACACAGGGTGATAAAAATCCAGATGGATCAATTGCAAGACCATGGAAATTATGCACTGTACAACAAGTAGAAGATTTCAAAGCATTTATAAAAGTATTCCCAATTTGGTCAAGCAGTATACTAGTAGCCCTTGAAGTAGCACTAGTACAAGGCAGCCTAACCGTTCTGCAAGCCCTAGTCATGGACCGTCGCGTAGGCCATCTCAAAATCCCTGCAGGGACTATTACAGTTATGGCATTGATTAGTTCATCCGTTTGTCTAACCATAATTGACCGATTTTTCCCTATGACGTGGAAAAAAGTGATGGGAAAATTGCCAACTCCTCTCCATAAACTCGGGGTTGGACATGTCATAATAGCATTGAGCTTGGTTGTATGTGCTTTGGTAGAGAAAAGAAGGCTTGGTATGAACAATGACAAGGAAGTAATGTCTGCCGTATGGTTGTTTCCACATTTGATATTACTTGGTATTGGAGAAGCATTTTATTTTCCTGGACAAGTTGCTTTATATTATCAAGAATTTCCAGAATCTTTGCATAGTACAGCAACTGCTATAAGTTCTTTGATTGTGGGGATTGCTTATTATTTAAGCACGGCTTTCATCGATATTGTTCGGGCTAATTCAGATTGGTTACCGGATAATATTAATCATGGAAGGTTGGATAATGTGTATTGGGTATTAGCTATTATTGGGGTGGTGAACTTTGGCTACTTTCTATGTTGTGCTAAGTTCTTTAAGTACAAGCATAATGATGAAAAGGATGTGCCAGAAACTTGTTCGAGTTCTAATAACTAAATCTAATGGTGTAAAAAGATAGTTGCCTTTCAATTTATCATATTTCCTTGTCCGAATAATCTGTTAATGAAAATGTTGAAGTTGTGGATGTGATACAAATTATTTTGTTGGTGACACTATATATTAGTTTAATACAACAAATATGGTAAATACATTCGGGTTATGTTGTTAATTATGTGTGTAAATTAATAGAAGAGGCAATTGCTCTAGCTACTTGTCTCATTGATATACATAAAAATGGATTCAGAAGCAGAAATGCAGAGCTTTAACGTAAAAATAAAAGGAAAGTGGATCACTTTCCCTATCATCTTGGGTACTTCTTTTCTTTCTCGTTTACTTTTTTAATTAAAAGCGGGGGATAGAAAGAAACTTTTTTTTCTTTTCTTTCTCATTTAATTACTTCTTTTTATATATATCATTTATCTGATTACTTAGTTCGAGACAAGGTTCTTCATCAGCTACCTAAATACATCTTACATCTCGGATAATTGATTGAATTCCGTTTATGAAGGAACAATGGCCTGTTTGACACTAGCAAGTGGAGGATGGCTAGCCAATTTGTTTGTGTATCTAATTGAAGAATTCAATGTCAAAAGCATCAATTCGGAGCCATTATTGCATGATTCTTACTTGGGATCTTTCTCCATTGTCGCCATATATCTTGCTGTGTCTCTTTTGCGGTAACAACTGTATACGTATTATACATATGAAACAACAACACTGATGATAATCATGTCATGTGAGTCGAGTATAGTTGTGAGAATTTGACATCCTTATAATTTGGATGCAGGGAACAATACTTATAACTTTAACTTCAACACTCATTGAGGCCTAAAGCATGTGAAACAGGATCTAGTATATGCGAAATTTCATCCGAATTTCAGAAAGCAATTTTATAAGGAGATTTAATACTAGGTTATATCGGGTTTGGAATATCAAGTTTTACATTATCAACATTTGGAGCAAATCAATTTGATAAGGAAAAAGATCAAGCTAGTTTTTTCAACAGGCTTTCTTATTATACTTTTTTTTCGGTAATAGCTTTCACGGGGATAGTGTATGTACAAGATAACATAACTTGGGGACTTGGATATTGGATCTGTTTGGATTCTACTTTTATCGGGCTTGTTGTTTTTCTCGATGGAAACCGATCTTATCACCATGATAATCCTCAAGGAAGTTTTTTCACTAGCTTGGCTCAAATTGTTGTTGCGGCGATTCGGAAAATAAAGATGCCTACCAATACCAAGATTCAGAACTTAATTGTCAAAGTGATGCTACCCGAGATCAACCTCCCCAATTGCTATTAAAGCAGTGAATTTTTTTTATTATTATTATTTTACTTTTTTTGTGTCACTAACACTAAGTGGACAATCTTTAGTATGCATATATTTATTGCTTGAAATGATATTGTAGATTTACCTCCCATTATATTGCGGATCAACTGTATCAGATGGATGACAATTGAATTTGTGGTTGAATCATTTGCACTAATCAATCACTCATATCATAAATAGTAATACACGTTTTTCAAACTATATATATATATCCAAGGTGAGCAAGAATTCCTCCACTCACAACATTTCTCATTTACCTATTTTAAATAAAATAAAACTAATATGCAATCCTTTCTAATTCAATTTTTATAAACTATAGATAGATACACATGCACCTTTTCTCCATTGATTATTGTGTGCAACCATTGTTTAATTTGTTAATTAACAACAGCAAAAAGTCGATCCCCTTTGTATCTTTTCCCATTACTTTACTTTTTTTTTTTTTAATCAATCAATAAAGAACTATAATAATAACTCTTCCTTTCGACAAAAAAATATAATAATAATTAAATGGGTAATATGATATTGAACTGGAGAACATAAAATATAACAATACACGACAAGGTTATTTGAATTATGAAGGAGTTTATGATATGCAAGTAATAATATTTAGGCTAACAACAAGCTAATGGAATGATGATTCCACTTTAAATACACTTTTTAATGTCAATTCTTTTGCCCTCCATTATTAATTTGTTAAAACAAGAAAAAGTTCCGGTCCTTTTTTTCCATTATTTTTCCTTTCTATGTTTGCTATCAATCAATCAATGAAGAAGTTGGCACATTGATGGGGTTGGGAGGAGTATACATCAACATCAATAACTATTGCTTTCGGGAATACCCAATTGGTAACAATTAAGCAGGTTTTTGAACAAAGCAGCAATGGAAATTAAAGAGACAAAAATTCAGATGGATCAACTGCAAAAGCATGGAAACTTTGCAATTGTAGAAAATGTTCCCAAAATGGTCAAGCATTCTAACCATAGAATTAACACTTGTACAAGCACCTTAATTACCATCCTGCGAGCTCTATGATGAACCTGTCACTGGGGTAAGCAAAATGTTCAAAAATTGATGACCAAACGGATAACCAAATCGGAAAGTTAATTAGGTTCAATTATTTAGTCATCAGTTACGGGTATGCTTTTCATTTTATCTAAAACATTTTGTCTCGGTTATCAGCTCGGTTGTATTGAAGATAAAATCGATCTAACCGATACTGATCCAAAATTTTATTATATAAATAAAAAATAATTATTTTACGAACCATATTTTCTTCAATAGGAGTTGGAAGCTGGAAAAGAGAAGAGCACGGGCATCCCAACTAGGTTGGCATCCTCGAGACAAATAATAAATTTGCATCAACTAAGCCTAATTCTCCATATCAATATCTTGATCGGCCTATTTATGTAATTCATCAAATCACTTATTATTCCCTATCCTCAGTGGACATTTTTTGCCTAAATATTTTTTCAAATCAGGTTAGCTTAAAGGTCAGGAAACATTTTTGAGCAAAAAATGTCATCGTTCACGTCAATAAAAATGACAACCTTTTTAATTCTACAAACAATGCAAACCACAATGTTTTATTTACTTGGTACTTAGGAGAGCAGGGTATATCGACATAGATAGAGGCCTTCACGTCGCCGAGGGCCTCTGCATCCTCACGAGATGATGTTCTGGAGAGTATATGGATGTTATTGAGAGGCCCTTGTTTTCTGAGGGTGCCTCGATTTTGGGGGCTTTGATGAAGAGTCTGCTTTTTTGCCCTCATGCATGTTCTTATAAGCCTTTATCATTGCTCGTTCGTTTCCTCGTTGGGACCCTGGTGGAGGCTTTGGCCTAACGAGTGACAAGGCTTCTCCTCCTTTCCGTAGGGGCAGTGTTGAGGTATTTTATCCCTATATTCTTCATTATCGATTTCTTAGTGTGTTCTCTGACCATTTTGTCTTTTCCACGAGGTTCATCCAGGAGCAAGAGAGTTCGCCTACGACATAATAGTTCAGTTCAACAAATTCAGTCATCCGTTCATAAGTTAGGTCATGTTCTTTTAAGCTTAAAAGTACTTATTTTCAATTTAAGTTGGTTTAATTCAGTTCAATTCAATTCAATTGAGAATCATTTAGTAAATGATTTAATAGTGCCTAAATTAGTGATTTGTACTTTATTTATTAGGGTAAATAAATAATATCACTAACGTTTTACATATTACACTGTTTAGTCCCCCTATTTGCAAAAACACATAATTAGGTCCATATATCTTTTGACATAATTAACTTTTTGTTCATTTTGTCTATTTTTTAGTTTTTTAACGTAACAAATTTTAAATTTCAGGAGATATTTACTGTCATACAAAATCATTCTGTGATTCTGTTATGTGGTCTGCCAGTTCATGCTGAAATACAACAGTTACAGATCTAAAAAAAATGGACAAAAGGATGAAAGAGTTAATTATGACAGATGATAGAGATCTTATAATGTATTTTTGCAAATAGGGGACAAAACATTGTAATATATAAAATGTTGAGGATGTTATAATTATTTACCATGAGAGTAAATTACATTTTGATACTTGAACTTTAACATGTTTACAATTTGATGTTTTAAAGGAAGTTCATAATTTGTTTCTCTCTACGAAATAAAAAAATATGAAATAAAAAAATATAAAAGTATATTTTTAATGTTTAAAATAATAATTTTAAGTGTAAATATAAATTTTGAGCTAAGTTCAAATAGGTTTTCGCTCATTTCAAAGCATTTAGCTCAATTTAACTTAGTTCTCAATTTAGCTTAGTTCAGTTTGATAATATTGAGTTCAATTTAACTCGGTATATGCGATTTTTTTTAACTCAAAAGGGATTTAATGGTTAATCAAAATGAATTAATGAAAATTTGAATTAGGTCTGTTGTTCATGATATAAAATCAGATCAAAATGTTGGATTGCCTTTCTTCCGAGAAATTCTACTCTATCAATTCAGAATTTGGAGAGAAAGGGATGATGTCTCTTGGATTGGGACTAGTGCGGCCTCCCATGTCCTTCGCGACTATGATTTTAGGAAGCCAGGTATGTATTAAGAGATTGTGATTAATGTTGGTTTTAAGTTATTGTTCTTTATGACAGAAATTTACTGAATTGAGTTGAACTGAATTGAACTGAATGTTGCTGAATTGAATTGAAATGTATTTACTGAAGGGAAATTACTGAATTGAACCGAATGCTACTAAACTGAACTGAAATCAATCACTGACATGACATGAAAAACATGGCCTAAATTGGCTAGAGAATCGGATATACTTGCCTTGCAATTGAGATTAGCTGCTACTAAATTAAGACCATCTCAAACCCATTACACCTAATTGGTAAAATCAAATGATATTTTGCATCATTTTTTGATGTTGGTACAATGTTTTTACTCCATCCTATTTCATCATTTATTTCTTTGGAGTAAAATATTTCATTAAAATAATACTACTTTATCTTATGAAATCAATATTTATATAAAATGATTTGATATGTTAATAATAAAAAGAGGATAAAGTAAAAAGTAATATTATTCTATTAAATAGTGGGGGTGTATTTGGTGTTGCATCAAAATAATGCTATACGGTTTGGTGTAGGGTTTAGGGTTGGAGAGTTAAATAACATCAAAATGCTACTTAAACCCTCCAATCCAACACCAAACCGTACAACACTATTTTGATGCAGCATCAAATACACACTAATTTTATCAAATTTGGTGTTACATCAAATTTTTTGATGCAACACCATTTAACAAAATAATATTATTTTTTATTTATTATTAACATATCAACTTATTTTATATGAATATTAGTTTAATAATGATAAAGTATTATTTTTTTAATAAAATCTTTTAATTTAAGAGAAGAAGTAATGAAATGGGTTGGAGTAAAAACACTACAACAACATAAAAAAAATGATGCAAAATACTAGTTGATGTTATCAATTAGGTGTAATGGATTGGAGATGGTCTAAGATAGGAGTGTTACGTCTGTTCTTTTTAGCTGAACTGAATAGAGCTGTATTGAACTGAACTGAAATTGCTGAATAGAACTGAAATTGCCGAACTAAACTGAAATTGCTGAATAGAACTGAAATTGTTGAACTGAATTGAAATTGCTGAATAGAACTGAAATTGCTAAACTGAACAGAAATTGTTGAATAGAACAGAATTTGCTGACCGGAACTGAAATTGCTGAAATATGCTGAATATAAGTAAAAATGAACGGGGTCTTACTCTTCTTATTCATGTTTGTTTTCGGAGAAAGGATTGCAAGCCTTGATGTAGTGGCTAAACTAGCACACAATCTTCTTGGAACCATTGCTCTTAACTGCCTGCGTGAAGATGTGCTTTCTCTCATGCGAGATGATCTCTTGGCCGCCTCATTCCCCCGTTTGGTACCTTTCCAATTCTTGTGCTTTTAATTTTTATGCATGTATGTATATATATACGGGTGTTCTATATGTGAGTGCATAATTGTACTATAGGAATACATTAAGAATTATTATTACTCTCCATTCATGAGAAAAGCAATGCGTATATTTTATTTTTCATTTGTATTTCTGGTGAGAGGACAATTTATAAAATCTTTTCAATTTTTGAGTTTGGAGATTTGGTTTGTACAAGTTTTCATATGATTATTACATAACATTCTAGGTTGCTGAAACTAATTAATTTAGTCTATTAGAGCTCCATTTGTTGTTACATGTATATGATTAACATGATTAAGATAAACGTTTCGTTAAATATCTGCATGTTCATTTAATTTAGTCAGAAAATCATTTCTATGTGGCAAAGTAAGTTTGCTTCTAGAAATAAGGATCCCTCAGAGATATAATTATTTTGAATAATAATTGACAATGATTATTTGAAATATTTAACTTTAATAATTCACAATAAATGTAATGAATCATTTATTTTCCTTTCCAGTTATTAAATAGCTAAAAATCTAAACTAGTTGATGTAGTTTTTTTATGGCTATGTATGAATTCTTTATGACAGCCTATTGATGATAATCAGTGTGCTATATAAGAAGAGCTTGGATGAACAAATTTGGAAAAGGTAGTAGAGCAAAGCATAATGGATCCAGAAACAGAAATGCAAAGCTCTAACTCAAAGAGAAAAGGCAGCTGGATCACCTACCCTTTCATTTTGGGTACTTCACTTTTTTTCTCAAATGACCTGTTATGTCTCAGTTTTTTTCTTTCTACTGATTAAGTTGCCTTTATACTATGCAGGAACATCGGCCTGCTTGTCTCTAGCCGCTGGAGGATGGATAGCAAACTTGATTGTATATCTAATAGAAGAATTCAATGTGAAAAGTATTGATGCTGCTCAGATTGCCAATAGGGTTAGTGGAGGAGTCAGCTTTAGTCCTATTGTTGGAGCCGTTATTGCTGACTCTTTCTTAGGCTCTTTCTGGGTAGTCGCCATAGCATGTTTTATATCTGTTCTGGTAAAAACTCACTTCTCTCTTGTTCATGTTCTTCATTTCTTCTCTATATTAACAAAGAAATGCTTTTAAGGTTATCAATTTTTATGTCATGCATTATGCTATTCATATAATATAAAATGCAATAAAATAATAATCGTCGAGATAATTTGACATCCTAATCATAAATTTTAATGCAGGCGTCACTGTTGATAACCTTAACTTCAGTATTTGACTCATTGAGGCCTAAACCATGCCAAGTTGGATCAATTACTTGCCAAAGTCCATCAAGATTTCAGTATGCACTATTATACACAGATTTAGTCCTAGGTTGTATTGGATATGGACCAGCAAGATTTACTTTATCAACATTGGGAGCTAACCAATTTGATAATCCAAAAGATCAATATAGTTTTTTTAACTGGTATTTCTTCGTCGCCTACGCCGGTTCAGTGGTAGCTTTCACAGGCCTTGTGTATATACAAGACAATGTGAGTTGGGGGGTCGGGTTTGGGATCATTTTGGCAGCTAATTTTGTTGGTCTAGTATTTTTCCTTGCTGGTTTCAAATTTTACCGCCATGAGAAGCCAAATGGAAGTCCTTTCGTTTCCTTTGCTAAAGTACTAGTTGCTTGCGTTCGGAAGATGAAGATGCCTACCTCAGTTCAGAACTTGAACTACGGAAATGATGCTATCACAGATGAACACCACTTGCCTCCCCAATTGACCAACACCTTCAGGTATGTCTTCCTCACATATATTTCACTTCATTCATTCATTCTGTACTATTCATAATTTTTAAACTGAGATTCCACTCGTGACTCCAAATCTACATTTTGTGAATTATTCAACTGTAAGATTTTATTCTAATTCATAATATTATGAAAAATAAAATATTTATAATGATTATTGTCACAAACTCTTAGAAACTTGGCACATATAATTTGACGTGACAATAAACACTTGTCACAAGGATTGTCATGTATAACTCCGTAACAAATACTTTTTAGCATAATTGACAATAAAAATTGTCACAAAAGTTGTAACTTTTGTGATGGCAAATTTGTTGTCTTACTAATATCAAATGTTACAACATTTTATTGTACTTGAAAATTAAAAAAATTGTCACAAATTTAACATGTTGTCACATATTATTGTGCTAATTTAACCTTAAATCATGTGACAATTTCAGTTAGTTGTCACATAAAAATATTATTTATGACGATTATTATTATCACAAAGTAAGAATACGTTACAAGATCTCTTAATATCACATTTTATAAATATGTAAGCTATTGTTGTCACATATATAATAATATCTAATATCTTTTTATTAATATTTAATGTTATAAATAAAAACAAAACAATCTGGGTACGTCCATTAATTAGTTAAAATTCATAATCATTAATTAATTCTTCTAGTACAACAACATAAACAATTTGTTAGTTATAAGTGAACAATTGTTGTCACAATATCATTTATCCATCTGTGATAAGTCTGACAAAATTGTCACAAAAATAATTTTTTGTGATAAGAAAGTTTTTATTGTAACAAATAATAGGTCTTCTGTTACAACAATATATAAGACAATTAAACTGTTGTTACATGTACCTTGATTGCTTATAGTATACTTAAATTATTATCAAATATTAGCGTAAAAATATTATTTTCATTTGTTAGGAAAAAAAACTCATATAAACTGAGTACTTAAAATTCAAATCTAATGATATCCTACAAAAACTAATTCACAAGTTTCTTCTTCCACAACCACACTTTCTAATTCTTTTTAGTCTTGCTCGAATTGGAAAGTATGGATGAATTGGAAAGTTGCATTAAATCTGTTTTTATTTCAATTATGAATTTTTGTTTTTACTTTTTTTTTTGTTTTAACTAAATCATTTTTAACCTCTCTCCTTCCTTTGATATCCTGAATAATTGAAGATATCATTACTATAGATTTTTTCCCACAATATTCATGAATCAGTGGAATCGGGTGACTCGTGTGATTTATATCCAAATCCCAATCAGTTTAGGTTCACTTTATAGAGCCGGCTCGAAAAAGTGCCCGCTCAACTCGAATTATATGATTTGAATCGCGAATCATAAGATTCTAATAAGAATGGTACTGTAGGTAACTGTTCGGACATGACCACAGATTGAATCTTGAGGCACAAAAAAGTTGTTAGTCATTCAGTTTTTATCATACAAATATTACCCTTACTATGATTTGCAAGTCATCATTCAGCAATTTTTTACAACTAAATAAGACTGAAGTTCATTCTACATTTAAGTCTAGGATTCAACTGTCTTATTCTTTTATTCATATGTAATCATTTTATTGAATTAAGTGTAATTCATTAAACAGGTTCCTGAACAAAGCAGCAATGGAAACAGAAGGAGATAAAAATCCAGATGGATCAATTGCAAAACCATGGAGACTATGCACTGTACAACAAGTAGAAGATTTCAAGGCACTTATAAAAATGGTCCCCATTTGGACAAGCAGTTTACTATTAGCCATAGAATTAGCAATAGGCCAAGCCAGCTTAGTCGTCCTGCAAGCTCTAATGACGAACCGTCACATAGGCCATCTCAAAATCCCTGCTGGCACTATTTCAGTCGTGGCACTCATTAGTACATCTATTTCTCTATCCATAATCGACCGGATTTTCCCTGTGCTTTGGAAAAAAGTGATGGGAAAATTTCCAACACCGCTGAAAAGTATTGGCATTGGACATGTGGGAATAGTTTTGGGCATGGTTTTATCCGCCGTGGTGGAGAAAAAAAGGCGTGGAATGTTCCTTGATGGGAAGATTATGTCGGCAGTATGGCTATTTCCACAGTTGATATTGCTTGGCATTGGGGAAGCATTTTATCTTCCAAAACAAGTTGCTCTGTATTACCAAGAACTTCCAGATTCATTGCACGGTACAGCGACTGCTTTGACTCCTTTGATTGGCGGGATTGCTTTCTATTTAAGCACATCTTTAGTGGATAGTGTGCGAGCACATACAGAATGGTTACATGATAATATAAATGAAGGAAAGTTGGAGAATGTGTATTGGTTATTAGTAGTGTTAGGGAGCATCAACTATGGTTACTTTCTAATATGTGCCAAGTTCTTTAAGTATAAGCAAAACGATGAAAAGAACGATGAAAAGAAGGATGAAAAGGCTGTAGTTGAAACCATTTCAGGTTCAGCTCATTGAATCGAATGGTATATATGTAGTTTGCAGCATTCAGTTTATATCATATTTCTTCAGAGAATAATGATCTGTATTCGCTTTTAAATTGAAATGAATAATTTACTTGCAATTTTTGTTTCTGTCATACCATGGTTCATAGATGTCAAGCCAATCAATAGCCAAAATAGAGATAGGTAGATATCATGTGTTCAAAAATATTTTATTCAATTCATTATTTTTTTTCTGATAGAAGAGGAATTTCTCGGAATTACTTGTTCACTTTCGTCATAAGAATGCTGCTGATAATTTTATGAAGATAATTAATGTGCAAGATTAAGTGAAATCATTTCTAAATGTAATAATACTTTTTTTTTATGTAAAGAACACTCAGCAAAAAAATTGTAGAACATATGTAACGTTATTTAGAACATTATATATAATTTCTTAAAATACAAGCTATAAAAAATATAACATGTATTATTTCAGTTAATGGCTAATGTCTGCTCATCATCTTGCATTCAACATTTTCACTCTCAAATAAATCAATCACAAGTTCAAGGAGTTAACGGGACACTATAAATTTCAAGAGTCAATCTACCTTTACCAAATTTGAAGACCTTAGATGTATTAAGCCTATGAATGAATACTTAAATTTAAAAGCTCATTCCATTATTTAATCATGAATAAATAATTTTAAAGTCCTTAAGTTCTTACATAATATGTTTAGTTTCTGTATTCTGGAAATACTTTATGATGATATCTCCATCTTTTGTCACAATTAACTTTTGGTCTTTTTTTGTCTATTTTTTAAATCTTTAACATAACATATTTAAACTTTCACAACTGTCATACAAAATAATTTTCTGATTTAATTATATCATGTCTGTCTATTCACGCCAAAATACAACCCTCACAACTTTAAGAAAATAGACATAAAGACCAAAAATTAAATTATGATAAAAGATTGTATAATGTATATTCACAATAAGAGAACTAAACATTACATTATTACGTGTAAATTTATTAGTAACTTTGAAATTATTTATCCTTTAATCATTACTAAAGTATCCACTCATTTAGCCACCATTAATTATTTGTTATATCTATGAACAAGAAAGATCCATGTGTGAACTGTATACATTCAATCTGATTCTCTTTTTCTACCATTATTGTTTTTATTTTTAAAGGTAGATGGAGATGATAGGAGTAATATATTAAAATTTGAATTTCTTATTCTGATTCTTCTTCAGGAAGATTCTTCCATGGTGAAGGCGTTGTGTGAAATATATCTGAATTTGTACGCAACTTCAGCAGCAATCATAGGCTCCTAGCAGATCTGTTCCAGGCGGACCGAAATGTAATGATCCCCCACATATATGTCCTGATTCGTGCTTCTTGCTTTATTCGCGTCTTGGATTGAATGGCATGTAGAGTAGTCACAAAAATATCACTACTCAAATTATATTTACTATACCTTATCACCAATAATATTTAATATGACACACATGCTAAGTATACCTAATCACCATTAATATTGGCATGAAGTTGCGTACAAATTCAGATACATGGCTTCAAAAATTAACATATCATGTCTGAAGGCGTTGTGTGGGGGATCATTACATTTCGG
Source organism: Euphorbia peplus (assembly GCA_028411795.1). NCBI lineage: Eukaryota > Viridiplantae > Streptophyta > Magnoliopsida > Malpighiales > Euphorbiaceae > Euphorbia > Euphorbia peplus. Next base: position 25,973,130 of record CP110843.1, read on the forward strand.
TCCGCCTGGAACAGATCTGCTAGGAGCCTATGATTGCTGCTGAAGTTGCGTACAAATTCAGTCTAGTTTATGACGACATTTTTGTAACAATGAGCAGGTTTTTCTCTAGTCTGTCTATCTAGTTTTTTCGAGACTAATCTCTTTTAGGTTGTTTTTGTCAACATCTGAAAGTTCCAATATAGAGTATTGTCAATCTGATACTGTGGATGAGGTTGGTTCAGCTCTTAAAGTAAAGTAGTGGATGAATATCTCAACGTATTTCTCTATCTTTATGTCTACATATAATGTGCTCAGACGAATGACTTACTTTTTCGCTCTTAAATTGGTAAAAACTCAATCTGGTTTTTTCATTCTTTATTGAATGTTTTTAAAGATGTCTCAAGACTTTGTTCATTCAAGTGTCCATCATCCTGCTGCCTCCAGCCGTCCACTAACCTTTGCAACTTGTTCTTTGTATCTGTTACGATTGATTCCCCATCCTCGATATTTCCAGGGAATCCCCATCCCCCTACCCATGTATGAATCGAGAAAAAATATCTTCCCATCAGTACCCTATGGGGATCCCCTCCCCTCAAAGATTTCAATTCTTATTTGAAAAATAAATGATTATGAATGATTATTTGAATATGTAACTTTAATAATTCATAATTAAAACAACGTAATGATATTATAATTATTTTCTTGTGGTCAACTTAATAATAATCTAATTAGTTGAAGTCATCTTTTAAGGCTATGCAGGAATTCCTTTTGCAGCCTATTGCCAATCAGTGAGTTATATAAGAACAACTTTGATGAACAAATTTGGAATAGGTAGAGCAAAGCATAATGGATCAAGAATCAGAAATGCAATATTCAACGATAAAAGGCAGCTGGATCACATTCCCATTCGTCTTGGGTACTTCATGCCTTTCTCGAGTATATGTATCAGATTGTTTCTTTCTGCTGACTTAGTTGCCTCTTTATTATGAAGGAACAATAGCCTGCTTCACTCTAGCCAGTGGAGGATGGATAGCTAACTTGATTGTTTATCTAATAGAAGAATTCAATATGAAAAGCATTGATGCTGCTCAGATCTTCAATAGAGTTAGCGGGGGTATCTATTGTTGTCCTATTGTTGGAGCCATTGTTGCTGATTCTTTCTTGGGCTCTTTCTCCGTTGTCGCCATATCATGTTTTGTTTCTTTTTTGGTAAGAAATCCACCGCCTCTCGTACAATGCTGACATTATATAATGCAAAAAATCTAACATCCTGAACTTGAATGCAGGCGACACTGCTTATAACCTTAACTTCAGTACTTGATTGGTTGAGGCCTAAACCATGCCAAATTGGATCAAGTATTTGCCAAAGTCCATCAATAATTCAGAAAGCAGTATTATATGGAGATTTAATCCTGGGTGGTATTGGGTTTGGAACATCAAGATTTACTTTATCAGCATTAGGAGCAAACCAATTTGATAAAGAAAAAGATCAAGCAAGTTTCTTCAATTGGTTTTTCGTCGTGTTCTACTTTTTTTAGTGATAGCTTTCATAGGCATTAGGCATTGTGTATGTCCAAGATAACGTGGGTTGGGGCGTTGGTTTTGGGATATGTCTGGGAGCTAGTTTTGTGGGTCTCATATTTTTGCTTGCTGGATATAAATTTTATCGCTATGATAAGCCAAAAGGAAGCCCTTATATTGGCTTTGCTCGAGTACTAGTCGCTTGCATTCGGAAGATGAAGATACCTACCAAGGATCAGAACTTGCACTATCAGAATGACCTTACCCTAGATGAACACCAATTACCTCCCAAATTAACCAACACTTTTAGGTATGTCTTCTCACATATATTTCATTTCACTTGTATTAATTGGATACTATTATTCACAACTTTTAACACTTTTTTATTGCTTGCAATTATTTGGATTGAACTCCGGATACAAGAAAAAGCAGCACTTGTCACCTCACTTCATATTGTGGATCAAGAATCGGTATTTGGTGACCACAGAATTAATCATGAACCCCAGAAAAGTTGTTAGTTGAATCCTTGGCCACTAATTTGGATTTGGTAATTCCATTTTCAACATACAAAGTTTACCCACGTTGTCACTTAATGATCTTGCATTAGCAATTTTTACGACTAAATACGATCCAAGTGCAATTTTTACACTTTTTTTCATTAAAGATAGGAAACGGGAGGAAGGAGAGTCGAACATCTCAACTAGGTTGGCACCCCCGAATAGACCAACCAAACCTCGCACCCTAATTTATTAAAGTAAGAAGAAAAATTACATAGCAGGTAAAATAAAGAAAGCTACGAGAACCGGTACAAAATTCGGCCACTGAAGTTATCAGAAAAAATAGAAGTACAAAATTGTGGAAAAGAGTCCCACCATTCAGCAACTAGAGAACTACGTCCATAATTAGCCAATGCATCCGCAACCTGATTCCCTTCACGATACACATGAGAGACAACAATGTGCATTTGATTCATCAACCGCAGACATCGATTCCAATCTTTACGAACACACCATGGGACCAAAAGGGAACGCGAGCGAATAATAGAAACTATATATACAGAATCACTTTCCACCCATAATTTATTTCATCCCTTAACCGATGCTTCTTGAATAGCATAAATGGCTGCTTTTAACTCCGCAATATGAACAAAAGAGGACGATAAAGGAAAAGCAAACGAACCTATAGAATGACCCGTGCAATTCCTGAAAATACCTCCACATCCCGCAGGTCCCGGAGCTCCAATGACATTCGGTCTTTTTTAAGTCAATGATTTAGCTGAAAATACAGTACACTTTCTGTCCATTCTCCATTATTTTCATATTTAATATCAATAACCACTGATTTGGAGAATGACCAACTGATAACAATATATGGAAAGGATAATTTGGATTAAATATAATATTTTTGCATATCATAAACTCCTTGATCAAGGATTTTTATATTTAACTTGCAACAATACAGGTTCTTGAACAAAGCAGCAATGGAAAGAGAAGGAGACAAAAATCCAGATGGATCCATTGCGAAACCGTGGAGACTATGCACTGTGCAACAAGTTGAAGATTTGAAGACATTTATAAGAATTTTGCCAATATGCTCAAGCGTTATACTAGTAGCCATTGAAGTAGTTCTAGTCCAAGGCAGCCTAACTGTTCTGCAAGCTCTAGCCATGGACCGTCGGTTAGGCCATCTTAAAATCCCTGCAGGATCCATCCCAGTTGTGGGCTATATTAGTTCGTCTGCTTCTTTAACCTTAGTCGACCGGTTTTTCCCTTTGTTGTGGAGAAAAATGATGGGGAAATTGCCGACACCTCTTCAAAGAATAGGGATAGGATATGTGACAGTAGCATTGAGCATGGTTGTATCTGCTGTGGTGGAGAAAAGAAGGCTTGGAATGAGCAATGATAAGCAGATATTGTTGGCAGCATGGCTATTTCCGCAGTTGATATTGCTTGGCATTGGAGAAGCATTTTATTTTCCAGGACAAGTTGCTTTGTATTACCAAGAATTTCCAGTCCCTTTGCGCAGTACAGCAACTGCTGTCTCTTCTTTGTCTAGTGGGATTGCTTTCTATTTAAGCACAACTTTCATCGATATTGTTAGAGCAAATTCGGATTGGTTACATGATAATATTGATGATGGAAGGTTGGATAATGTATATTGGGTATTAGGTGTGATAGGATGGTCAACTTTGTCTACTTTCTTTGTTGTGCTAAGTTCTTTAAGTACAAGCACAATGATGAAAATGTTGTAGCTGAAACTCGTTTGGATACGGCTAACTGAAGCCCATGGTATTTATATATGTATAGTAGTAGTTTTTTCTTTCTGATATTTCATCTGGGAACAATCTGTTATAGAAGTGTTATATAATATCATAGTTTGGAACACCACTGAGAGCCTAGATTATTCAACGTCAAATATTTCGAACTCCATCGTTGCTGTAGCTAGACTTGGATTGTTTTTTTGGATGTTCTCATCTTTCACGAGGTTATCGATGGTAATGGTACATATTTGTATGCACCAGATGATTTTTGCTTCGTGTTGTCCCTTCTAGGAGGTTCCCTTGATACGGATGACTTGTACAGATGGCATTTTGATCGTAAAGAACTTTACAGTGCAATTTCAAGGTACAGATTGCCTGTCCACACTAGTAATGACAGTAATCCAGGATCTATTTTGGCATCTCGGGCTTCGTCCTAGAGTCAAGTCCTTCCTGTGGCAGCTATCTAGCAATTTCGTCCCTCTTAGAAAAAAAAATTAAGATCACTAACTTTTGCTCACCATTGCCCACTTTCCAAAACGAGTCTTTAAGAACTAAATCACGACCTTACAATTGGTTTCCAACCCAAATTAGCACGGAATATATCAGAATTTGCATAATATTTGGCCTCTAAGAATCAAGCATAGAGAGAATTCGGGTTATGATACAATTACTTGACTGCTTTCCCACCATAGTCAGATTAAAGAATTCAAACTAACGAAATCCTAAAAGTTCTAATGCAGAATATTATCAACTTGAAACTGTATTGTAGATTGCAGAATCTAACTTAGTGTAATTAGAGTTGCATCTGTTGTTAGTTTTTTGTTGAATGTGTGCATGTCATTTCAACCTTTGCAACTTGTTCTTTATATCCGTTGCGAATCAAGAAATATATCTTGATGTCAGTTAATTATTATGAAATGATTATATGAATATGTAACTTTAATAATTCATAATTAAAGTATTGTAATGATGCTATATTATATAACTCAATTAATTTTTGTTAATAATAATCTAAATTAATTAGTTGAAGACTTTTATGGCTATGTAGAAATTCATTTTGACAGCCTATTGACAATCAGTGTGCTGCAATATAATTAAGAAGAGCTCGGATGAACAAATTTGGAATAGGTAGAGCAAAGCATAATGGATCCAGAATCGGAAATGCAAAGCTCTAATTCCAAGAAAAAAGGCAGCTGGACCACCTTCCCGTTCATCTTGGGTACTTGATGCCTTTCTCGAATAACTTGTTATGTATCAGTTTTTTTCTTTCTATTGACTTTGTATAATTATGCAGGAACAATGGCCTGCTTCACTCTAGCCAGTGGAGGATGGATAGCTAACTTGATTGTTTATCTAATTGAAAAATTTAATATGAAAAGCATTGCTGCTGTTCAGATTTTCAATAGAGTTAGTGGGGGAATCTATTGTTGTCCTATTGTTGGAGCCATTCTTGCTGATTCTTTCTTGGGTTCTTTCTCCGTTGTCGCCATATCATGTTTTGTTTCTTTTTTGGTAAGAACTCCACCGCCTCTCATACAATTCTTACATGCAACAAATCTGACATCCTGAACTTGAATGCAGGCGACACTGCTTATAACCTTAACTTCAGTACTTGATTGGTTGAGGCCTAAACCATGCCAAATTGGATCAAGTATTTGCCAAAGTCCGTCAAAATTTCAAAAAACAGTGTTATATGGAGATTTAATCCTGGGTGGTATCGGGTTTGGAACATCAAGGTTTACTCTATCAGCATTGGGAGCAAACCAATTTGATAAAGAAAAAGATCAAGCAAGTTTTTTCAACTGGTTTTTCTTCACCATGTACTCATTTTTTGTGATAGCTTTCACAGGCATTGTGTATGTTCAAGATAACGTGGGTTGGGGACTCGGTTTTGGGATATGTTTGGGAGCTAGTTTTGTGGGTCTCATAGTTTTGCTTGCTGGATATAAATTTTATCGCTATGATAAGCCAAAAGGAAGCCCTTACATTGGCTTTGCTCAAGTACTGGTCGCTTGCATTCGGAAAATGAACATGCTTACTAAGGTTCAGAATGACACTACCCCAGATGAACACCAATTGCCTCCTGAATTAACCAACACTTTTAGGTATGTCTTCTCACATATATTTCATTTCACTTATTGTTTGGACAAAGGTAAAAAAAATTATATTAATTGGGGACTATTATTGACAACTTTTAACATTTTTTATGGCTTGAAATTATTTGGAGTGAACTCCTATTGTCACCTCACTTTATATTACGGATCAAAAATCCGTATTTGGTGACCACAAAATTATTCATTAACCTCAGAAAAGTTGTTAGTTGAACCCTTTGGCACTAATTTGGATTTGGTCATTCCATTTTCAAATTACAAATTTTACACACGTTGTCCCTTGATGATCTTGCATTAGCAATTTTTATTTACGAATAAATACGATTCAAGTGCAATTTTTACACTTGGATTTAGTCCTTTTTAAGCCAATGATTTAGCTGAAAATACACTTTCTGTCCATTCACCATTATTCTCATATATTTTTTCAATAACCATAGATTTGGAGGATGACCAATTGATAACAAGGTATGAAAAGGATAATTTGGATTAAACGTAATATTTTTGCATATCATAAACTCCTTGATCAATGATTTTTATATTTAACTTGCAACAAAACAGGTTCTTGAACAAAGCAGCAATGGAAAGAGAAGGAGACAAAAAACCAGATGGATCAATTGCAAAACCGTGGAGACTATGCACTGTGCAACAAGTAGAAGATTTGAAGATGCTTATAAGAATTTTGCCAATATGCTCGAGCGGTATACTAGTAGCCGTTGAAGTAGCACTAGTCCAAGGCAGCCTAACCGTTCTGCAAGCTCTAGCCATGGATTGCCACTTAGGACATCTTAAAATCCCTGCAGGATCTATCACAGTTGTGGCACTAATTAGTACATCCGCTTCTCTAACCTTAATTGACCGGCTTTTTCCTTTCTTGTGGCGAAAAGTGATGGGGAAATTGCCGACACCTCTCCAAAGAATAGGGATAGGATATGTGATAGTAGCATTGAGCATGGTTGTATCTGCTGTGGTTGAGAAAAGAAGGCTTGGAATAATGAACAATGATAAGAAGATAATGTCGGTAGCATGGCTATTTTCGCAGTTAATATTGGTAGGAATTGGAGAAGCATTTTATTTTCCGGGACAAGTTGCTTTGTATTACCAAGAATTTCCAAAATCTTTGCATAGTACAGCAACTACTGTCACTTCTTTGGTTATGGGGATTGCTTTTTATATAAGCACAGCTTTCATTGATATTGTTCGAGCAAATTCGGATTGGTTAGAGGATAATATTGACGATGGAAGGTTGGATAATGTATATTGGGTATTAGCTGTGTTAGGGAGCATCAACTTCGGTTACTTTCTTTGTTGTGCAAAGTTCTTTAAGTACAAGCACAATGATGAAGTTGTAGCTCATACTCGTTAGGGTACGGCTTAACTGAAGTCCATGGCATTATATATAATTATAGTAGCAGCTATGGCTTTATGATATTTCACCTGTGAGTAATCTGTAATAGAGATGTTTTATATAATATCAAGTGGGGTGAGGATTTTTCACACTGGAGTCAAAACTATGGTATGTTAACAGTGCATGCTCGAGGCGCGTGATTAGTGATGAAACTCATTTGATCACATTAGAGCATAAAAGAAATGGAAGCCTTAGCTTCCGAATATAAAAGGAAATCATATTGTAGGTTCTGGAACCACTTAAACCAATCATACAGTTGACAAAGTTTCACTGGCCAGAAGACTTAACATATTATTATAGTATTTTAACACATGAAATATATAATTTACAATATAAAGCTATACATAATGTTGTGTAATTGAAACAAATTAAGGTATTAGTAACAGTTTTTCAGTTTAGTAAGAACACTCTACATTACAATCAGAATTGTTATTATGACGGCACACCTTGTGACAAGTTGGATCACGGTTAAAGAAGTTTCTAAAACTCCAAGCATGTACTTCAACCGTTGTCAATAGTAAACTTATCATCATCAAAATTCCAATTAGCATAACTCTTGTTTTTCCCATATCTTGTTCTTCTTTAAAATTTATTTGAATTCTATTAATTGATTATCTCCAATGTTTATTTTATAATAGGATCAATCTATAGATAATTCCATATTTAGGTTTTCTTTTAGTAGACTTTGTTATTGAGATGAATTCAATATGATCTGTCAATTTTTTTCATGAATTTGTTTGAATGTGTAATTTTGTTGTTTGATGTAACTTAACTTGTTGTTTCTTTATTGACAAAGGTGATAAACTCTCTGTTTAGTTCGTTGATCCTCATTTTAATTGTATTTATTTATCGTATGAATAACTTATTTATTCTCTTATTAACTATGAAAATATTATTATTATTTAACTTTAAATTCTTGAGTTGCCTTTCTGTCCAATTTCTCCTCACCCCCTCTTTATATGACCGCCACTTTTTAGGGATCAATTGACTACCTTGAAGTAATTTGAGATAATGTATTATTAAGTTAGATTTGATTCTTTGAATAATTAATTGATTCGGAAATTTATGAATTAGATTATTGTGATTTCGGGGTTAGAACGTGAGGATATGGTAATTCTAGGAATCTGGCAAAAAGGACATTCGGTTTCTTTCCCGCTGTTATTCAGAGATCACAAGTAACTTATGAGTTAATCGAGTTGAAGCATATGTTGCTGCATATATCACAAATGTAAATTATGCGCCTTGATACACTACGCCTAATACCTCTTCGGATGACGGGGCAAACATCATCATTTGCTTAAAAATTTGACCGTCATGGCTCAGCACCAATATATTGATGTTTCACACAACGGTCTAGAACTATCCTGGGATGATTATTTCAATAATGGTCAGCTAATAGCGTAGCGATATTGAATAACGCTAGATTTGACAAACAATATATAATAATTTGTCTTTATATGGCTTTCACATAACAATATGTTTAACTATTTCTGTCAACCAACTCATCCTTAGTTGGAGTTTTTCGATCCTCAGATTGACGAAAGTAAGGTTCGTGATATTCATAATAATGCAACAAATCTGACATCCTGAACTTCAATGCAGGCGACACTGCTTATAACCTTAACTTTGATGCTTGATGGGTTGAGGGCTAAACCGTGCAAAACTGGATCAAATATTTGAGAAAGACCATCAAAATTCCAGAAAGCGGTATTATACACGGATTTAGTCCTGGGTTGTATCGGGTTTGGAACATCAAAATTTACTTTATCAGCACTGGATGCAAACTGCTAATTTGATAAAGAAAAAGATCAAAGCAAGTTTTTTCAACTGGTTTTTCTTTACCTTGTACTCCTTTTCCGTGATAGCTTCCACAGGCATCGTGTATATTCAAGATAACATGAGCTAAGGATTTAGTCTAAGGCAACCTAACCGTTCTGCAAGCTCTAGCCATGGATTGTCACTTAGGCCATCTTAAAATCCCCGCAGGATCTATCACAAATGTGGCACTAATTAGTACCTCCGCTTTTGTAACCTTAATTGACCGGTTTTTTCCTTTCTTGTGGGGAAAAGTGATGCAGAAATTGCCGACACCTCTCCAAAGAATAGGGATAGGATACGTTATAGTGGCATTGAGCATGGTTGTATTTGTTGTGGTTGTGAGAAGAAGAATAATAAGTACCGTCTGTTGCATTGCTATTTCCCCAGTAGATATTGGTAGGAATTGGAGAAGCATTTTATTGTCCGGGACAAGTTGCTTTGTATTACCAAGAATTTCCAAAACCTTTGCATAGTACAGCAATTGGTGTCACTTCTTTGGTTATGGGGATTGCTTACTATATATGCACAACTTTCGTTGATATTGTTCGAGCAAATTCGGATTGCTTAGGATAATTCTGATGATGGAGGGTTAGATAATGTATACTAGGTAGTAGCTGTGTTAGGGAGCATCAACTTTGGTTTTTTTTCTTATAGATCAAAACTTGTGTTACCAACTCTGAAAATGAAATAAACATTTAATGAAAGAAGAGAGAAAGAAAACCCCATTGTTCACACGTCTTCTTCTGTACAACAAATTCGGCTAAATTACACGATACATATCAATTTTGATAAAATAATAATAGTAATAATAATCATAAGAATAAAAGAAAAAGGTTGAGGATATTTAAACAAAGCACTATATCAGAATAAGCGGGTATTGCAGAGGGGGAAAAAAACTCTTGGAATGAGCACCTGCATATCTAGTTCACCATGAAACTATATTGTCAACTTCATTATAACTTGTTGGGTATTTCTATTTTTTACGGATTGCCCATTGACGATGAACTCATTCTTTGGATCTGCAACCGAAGACAAAGCAGGTATAAGTTTAAATTATAATACAAGGAAAAAAAAAGTGATAATTGCAAAGCTTTTCAGCCGTCAAGGAATAATTTATTATTATCAAAGAATTAAGAAAATTAAGTAGATACCTTATTCACAAGCAAGTTTACTTGCTCCCTGTACATTTCTTTCAAGTCTACAATATCAGCACGAAGTTCCTCCAACTATAAATAATACAACTTTCTCGGTTAAGATATACTGATCAACAGAATTTATATATGACCGTAATTTTTCCATTTAACGGAAAAATAAATATACGGAACAAAAAGAATAAGAGGATGCAAAGAAATTCAAAATAAACAACATATATGGAATATTTGCAACTAAATGCCAGGAACTCTCAAGAATATTCACCGTAGAAAAATATACACCCCCTAATAGATTTCAAAACTCTCCCTGTCACCTTTTTTATTAAAAAAGAAAAGAGAAGGAACCACATTCATCTTACTCAGAAAAAACAGTTCAACGGACTTGCTGCATGATATGACAAAATGAAAGAAAGTGATGTGCTGATAATTCTAAGATAATAAATGGACTATACTACAACAAAAGTACCCCTACATGCTTTACTTGAACTAAACAATAAATCAGATTTATTTTATGCATCAAGTGAGAAAAAGCCATAAAACAACTGTTAGATCTCGATATAAGATGGTATTTCAAAACATCACGAGAACCTCAATCTAAAGCAATGCAAGCCTTCAACCTTTTTGCTAAAATCAAAGCAGAAAACTCGCAACTAAAAAAGTCAAGCATACCTCTTCATCACGTTCACCCATCAACTCCAGAGCAGCTGAGTGCCTCCGCCTCAGTGCTTCTAACTCTGCTCGAATGCCCGGCAAATGAGAAGACTCTGTCCGCAACTTTTCAACCTGTAGAAAAAATAATTGAAGTTTTTTTTTTTTTTGAAAAAGAACACGAATCGTTCAGAATGAAGTGAACTCCAAGTTGGGCAAACTTGCCTCTGCTGTCATCTTGACCAACTCCTCTGCCAGAGAGTCACGAATTGATTCCATGGATGTCTAAAGCACATCAAATAAATAGTTGATCAGGCTATGCATACACAATAGAGAATCAGAGAAAGGATAGGATAGGATCCTCTCTATATACCATAAAATGCTTAAATATCAAAGTTCTTCATAATTGAATATATGTGATGTGACTGTGAGTAAGTAGACATACTTGTGCACAAGGAATAAAGTAAAAAATGCATACCAAGCGAGACATGTATGAAGCAAGTTCACCCTCTTTCTGACGAAGGGCGGACTCAAAAGCACTAGGTGTCATACTCTTCATGTAGTAAGAACTCATGGTTTCCTCTCTAGAATTTCTCCTTTCAGAAAAACTATCAGACGTGTCCAAAGATGCTTGCAGAAAATAGCTCTCCTCCATGCTGGCAAGGCTGCTAGCACTAGAGATCTTTCGATTCAAGTTTCCTGAAAATCATCAAACCATATATATGATCAAGGGAACAAATAATGAGCTGGTGCAAAGTTGCAAAGGAACAGTACCATTCTCAAAACCGGAATTGCTCCTAGATGCGGGCGATTGATTTGGCACAGTATTATGGGCACGAGCTGTCCTTTCCAAATCCAACCGAGCAGCTTTTTCTCTTTCAATTTCCTGTGACAATTAATAGATTAACTCATGAACCCTTTATCCAAACTATACATCCTATGATAGTATTAGATTCGAATATAATATAATATAAAATAATTGCTATTTCCTTAACTCTGCAAGCTACCCAATTTATTACATCAAAGGCTTCAAACTACTGAATAAAGTTCAAAGAAGACCTCCCAATAATGATAAAGTGGAGGTTAATTAATCATTAAAATTAGAAATCAGCATAGGAGAAAAAATAAGCATCCCTTTTCATTGGTTCATTTATTCAAATATGTCGAAAAGACCAAACCCAAGCCGTAATATAGGTGCCTGAGGACAGGTAGAAGTTGAAACAATATTGTTGATTCTACGGAACACTTGATAAATAATGACAATAATAAAAGAAGAACCTGCTGCAGGAACTCTCTTTGCAGCAATGCATCTTGCAACTCTTGTTTGTGTTTCTGCCTGAGTTGTTTAATTTCTTCTTCAAGTTGGTTTGCACGGCCTTCTTGCGTGTCAGCTTCCTCCTTCGCTGCAAGGTATTCCTGCCTATTTTCAGCTGCTCTCTGCCTCTCCTTTTCAAGGGATTTAGTTAACTGTGTCTGCTCTGCTCTGAGACATGAAATCTAGAACCACAATTGATTTCAGCAATCTTATTAATTAATACGAACTCCACTATATACAAAAGATTATGTATCAAAAAGAAGAACCTGAGCTTCAAGAACATTAATTCGAGACAAGGTTTGTGACAAGCGTTCATTCACAGATCTCTCTCTATCTTCAGCAGCTGCGGATTTGTCCTCTGCCTCCTATGAAGTCAAGAACAAATTAATACATAAGGTATGTACAAGTTCTACTTGCACCATGTCATAACTAGAAACGACATTAGGAACCTGGAGTCTAGAGTTCAAAGATCTCTCCACAGCAGACATGGCTTCAGCCCTTCTTGACAGTGTTTCCTATTAACCAATTGCCAGGAGTCATAACTTGAAAAAGAATCAACCATCGACTAAAAATGTAAAGATAGGAACTGTAGAATCTCCAATCCACCTGCATTGCTTCTATTTGTCGTAATAGAGGTCTCGTAGATTCAGGAACTTGAGTGACCAATTCCTCACACCGGCGCTCACTTGCCTAGAAAGCATAAGCAAGATCACATATAACTACTAAAAACAAAAAAAAATAGCGATATCAGAAGTTAAAAACAGAATTGCAGAAAGTTTTACCCACTTGATAACGTTTTTGGAGATCTTCAACGTCCCTACGAAGCATGTCTTCTCTAAAAACAGCCTAGAAATAACAGTGAGTGAGAAATGTGATCATTATGTATAGCAGGTCAGTTCGATCTAATCAACAGTCTCAATATACTGAGCAAAAACCTGTTGTTCTGTTCTACTCAAAGTTTGTCTTAATTCTTCAAGTGTCTGAACTAGCATACTCTCACGCTCCTCAGCCTCTCTTAGACGACTCTCTAATTCAGTTCTGGCTTCGTTATTCGCACGTGCTTCTGCCAGTGCTTCTGCTTCTTTAGCAGCAGCCAAAGCATTTGTATAAAATTCTTTTTGTGCTGCAAGTTCAGCTTGGTGCTTTTCTATTGTCTCTTGCAGCAACTTCTCAGTAGCTGTCTTATCTTTCTTGATACTCTCTACTTTATTCTCTTCAACCTGAAAGAAATCAGAGGAAACTCATAATGTTATCGCATTATTTTTCAGGTGTTATGAATACTCCTCAAGAAGACGTTATTATTCAGATCCAAATTAATGAATCAATGAACATCAGAAGATATGAAGAAATAAGCTGAAAATACAGCAGAACCTCTATATAGGAATACACTTGGGACCGGACTATTTGTATAACAATTGGAAAGTTATTCCTATATAGAGGTTGATATAACAAAGACTCTCAGTACTTGGGACCGAACTTTTGTATAATAATTAGAATGTTATTCTTATATAGAGTATTCCTATATAGAGGTTCTACTGTATATTAAACCATGCCAAAATGCAACACAAAAACAAAAAGTGTAATAGAAAAAAAAACATTATCAACCTTAATCATCTCCACAAACTGTTAGAAAATCCACTTTCATTTACAGCTCTCCAGCACAGGGATGCCAAAACCATATAGACAAGTTTTTCCACACGAGTACACAGCCACATAGCAGGCTGAGCTCATTACGAGAAAATAAGCCAGAAAGATTCCAGTTTTGAATTAAATTACCTGAAGTTTGGTCGTCAAGCCTTTCTTCTCTTCTTCGAACTCTCGAATCTATGCTTTCACAAAAAGTGAGTAAATCAGGGAAAAGAATTCCAAGATCGAAAGGAAACTGCGCTCCATTAAAATATGATTGTTAAAACAATCCTTAAGCCACTACAATACCTGAGCTCTTAATTTCCGAATGGTAGATTCTTGAGCAGCTTGCTTTCTTGAAAGCTCTTCACCTAAATCCACATAAATATGTTTAAACACTAAGTGTATGTGGAACAAGAGCCTCGCTACTTTGCTAGGCCAGTTACTGAAAATATATCAATAGCTTAACCGCTACTGAGGATAAAATTTAGCATCTTCAAAAAAGAAACGGAAAACTGTAACTCTGCAACAGATATCAGTAAGTAAAGAGTTCTTCAGCTCTACCTTCGGCCATAACCTGAGTGATTATTTCATCTTTTTCTTTCAAAAGAGCAGCTGCATCACTTTTTCTGTTCTGCTCTCTGCGGAGAGTATCCCTTTCCCTCGTAAGAGCATAAACCTGCAGCCAAACTTACAAAGTTGTATTAGGTCAAAAATTTCCCTGAAATACATGAAGAAACCATACCTCAAGTAACTTGACTTTAAATTCAAACAACTTGATTTTGATGTATAAACCCACCAAAATGCATAATACACTTCCTAAATCATGAAAGGAAACTACCAATGTTCTAAATGGAACTTCTTTCTCTCCACCAGTTATCATTCAACTCTTAAGATAATTATGCTGGAGGTATACAAAATAATCAACCAAGATACTTCTTTTTGGATAGTTAGCAGCCTTCCAGTTCCAGGTATAGATGAGAAGGAACTGATAAAGAATGAATAAAGAGATAAAAGTTTCTGTAGAGAGCAATATATTAATTGTGCAGGCATCACAAATAACAGCTCTTTTAATTTGGTAGGCACGTGTTTCAGGCAGCGGAAGAACAAGGGGGGCTAGTCGGGGCTGGAGCCCTGGTTGTCCGCCAGAAATTTAAGGAAAACTGATTTACCCACTCTTCACTTTTGATTTCTGCATAAGAAGTCCACTGCAATAGTATGCAGCTTTGAAATTAGATTGTCTTGAGAAAGAAGACGACCTAATTTCAATTATTAATTTTTTCTATTAAAATAGCATGAAACAACGCTGATGCACTTTAGTGGGACAGCGTTGTTTCATTTAATTAAAACAGATAAAGAAAGTGAATGTTTTGATCTGTCTCAACTCTTCAATCATCCCTTCCCTCTTCCTATTTTTTCTCATTGAGAAATATGAAATATGCGGCGCAGCAGAAATCCCAATCCTTCCCTGCCTCTCTCATTTCTCGCCACTCCAAGGACCCAGTCCCCACCAGTCAACACTGCTCCTCACCTCAGGGGCGCCGTGGATCCTCGCCACCCCTCGGAAGTATTGGTTTCTAACTTTTCTTTTTCCCCTTTTCAAACAGAATGAAAATATTTGTTTATTCCTTGAGTTGATTTGGTAAAATGAAGTGATTAAGTGAATCTAATAAACTAAAGAATTCCAAATGCATTTGAAATGGACAAATAGGGTTGATGATACAGATTGTTCAACAAGTTTTCTCTATTTAATTTCTCGAACTGTAATTTAGCATCTAAAACAAATCCAAAAAAGCAAGGTTGTTAAATTCACTAGAAGTTAGTTATTGACGTTATGAAATTTAGTTATTAGTGTTTGAGCCCCCCTACTCATCCGGAATTCTGGGTTCAGGCATTCAAAATGTAACAACAATGAACTCTATTTTTTAGCTAAGAAAATATTATAAGGGGAACATAAGAAAAAAGGGTTACCTTCCTTTCAAGAGTTGCTACCCTCTGATGGTATTCTTCTCTTAAAGACTCAATTTCTGCATCATTGGATTTTCTCTGTTCCAAACAAAATCACAAAAAATAATAATTTTCAGACCATAATCCCAGATAGCCCAATAAGCTTCGAACTAGAGAGTGAAAAATGACGCTATCAGCACATAATTTTAAGTAAAACAAAAAAAACTCTCAGCTAACAAATGGCTGGTGAATATCAGTTTTTCACTCATTACACTCAGAGCGACATGAAAAATTCACAGAATATACTCTATTTTTCCATCTAATCATGTGATATTGTAGGAAATACAACTGATATAGATTAAAGTTTATATTTAGACAGCATCGAAAAGTGTATATTGAATGATGGCCATACCGTTTAAGATAAAGATTATAAAATACACATGAGAAAAACTGAGCAAAGAGCAACATAATTAGAGGGGAAATGCAATTTCAACTATGAATGATCGCACAAGAATAATAATATAACATAAGCATATGAATAAAAAAATGCATGAATGTGCATAAGTAATTATGCACCCAGCAAAAGTTAAAGGAAGAAATAGTAAGATCCAAAACGACCTTCAAATCCTCAACAACGGATTTCAGGTGCTCATTTTCATTCATCATCTTTGCAATCTCATCAGCCTTTGCCTGGAAAAAAAAAAAAGAAGTTAATACGAAGTGCCTATTCAGAAGGAGAATCAGAATGACCACTAAAACTTTTTCCGCAAGACACGTTACACAACCAAGAAAGCATGAGGAGGTTAAGCCTGACACTACAACTGGGCGAGGCAAAGTTTCAACGTTTCAGTAAACAACATTTTTTCTGTGAGTTTCATGAAATACCTGAGCTTGCCTCGCAGCACCTTGTAGTGCAGCTTCCATCATTTTCATCTCCATTTTCACCTTTTCTAATTCAACAGCAGATACCATGGAGTCAGATGCACTTGATGCAGAGCTCGAGCGCTGCTCTTTAGCATCAATCTCAGCCTCATTCACTTGCTGGTCCAATTCAACTGTCTTGATGTTCACACCATTTCCACTAGAACCCATCTCTGAAGTCTCATCTGCATGAACTGCAGTGGGCAAAGAAACTTCACGAGCAATATCTTCCTCTACTGCACTGATTGGCAAGGCAGATGGATCAATTGTAGCTCCAGCTTGGGTGTCAATTAAGGCCTCAGCCTGGGCATCGTTTGAGATTTCAGCTTCAATAGGAGAGCCTTCTTTTACAACCTCTTCAGTTTGAGTCTTCTGTTCATCATTGTTCTCTTGCCTGTCCGCCACACTCTCAGACTGATCATGCATGGCAGTGACACCCTCAGCAAGACCAACTTCAACAGCTCCTGTCTTGACCTCCTCCGACAGTGAATTTTCGGCTGGTTTTGTTTCTGACATTTCTTTCTCTTGGAGACTGTCAACTGAATCCGGCGTCCGAACATCATGATTTAAAGATGTGGGAGGCTCAATGCACAATGCTTCTGACTCAGATTCATGATTGACTGGATCTGATATAACATTATCTTTTTCTTTTGCAACCTCTGGTTGCTCGTCTATATTTTCAATTTTGAGCAGTTGACTTTCCTCTTCAACTGCAGATTGTACAGGAGCGGGCCTTTCTTGCTCATTTTCCTCGATGGTAGAGAATTTCTGAGGAGATCCAGTTTTTCGTGAAGATTCAATTCTATCATCCTCAGTTTTCTGTCCCATAAAGGATTGCCATAGTCCTGAAGCTAGCAGAAAACAAAAAAGTAACTACAAAATCAGTCTCTAACTCACAAATTATAAGTTAATAACGCTTCCGTACAAGCATTCAGATCACATTTTTCCCTAACTTGTAAACGTTCAACGCATATCATCAGCAACTCACGACTAACAAAATAACCAAAATCTTCAGTATAAGTTATAACAATTGACCAACAACTCATAATTTATCCGTTCCACAATAACGAAAACCAGAAATCAACTGAAAAACAACAATTCGTATCCTGAAATGATGTAGTGACTAAGTGTACCTTCAGAGGTAGAGTCAGACTTGTCCTCGTAGCCAAGAGCGGTATCGAAGTTCTTCTCAATATTCTTGACACTCTCGCTGAGCTTATTGACAGCACCAGCAAGATCCAAGTTCCCTAAGTTAACCTTCCCGCTAAACCACGCCATTTCTTAAGCGCGACCGGATTAAAAATGGCCCAATCCAGCATCCATATAAAATCCCCTGCATTTTAAAGAATCCACAAACAAGAAAAAAGAAATTAACAAGTCACAGATCAAATTGAGCTGAATCCGTAAAAAAAAATAAAACACTAGACCTAAATCACGATTACTCGTTCTAATAAAGATCATTAAATATGCGAAACGCACCAAAGTAAAGATCTACGAACAACTAGATTGCAAAGAAACGCGTGAATCGGAAGAAATTAGGAATGGAAAGCTCATTCTCCGGTAGGATTTAAATGATGCTCCCTCTGCTTCCGGCGGAGCTATGTCGGACAGAGGGAGGATTCCGGCGAGGCAAAATAGAGAATCGGATGTGGAAATAGACGAGCGATGGACGATCTTAATCATCTCATTAAATCGGTTAACTTCCGACTTTATTTTTAGGTGACGGTGACGATTAATTTTGGTTATTTACATAATTAGGCTTAAATTATATTTGCTACTTTGAGTTTTGTCTATTTTAATCACTTTGCACTCTGAATTTAAGAGACTGGCGATCTGTTTACCGGTTAACCATATACAGATCTGTCTATTAACTTTATGTTTAACGAATAATTTTTTCTAAGTGTTAGGCACGCGCTAAAATATGATTTTTTGTGGCATTTTTCGATTGAAACCTATAAGGTTATATCAATATTTAATAAATGAGACTAAAATGCTCTAAATATTAAAAAAGAGATAAACGAACGACTTACAATCAACTTCATATGTGTTTGTTTTATTTGAGTCAATGACGTATTATGTGCTTAACAGCGAGTCAAAATTATTTATGTTATCGTACTTTGTGTTTGTTCTTGTGTGAAGTCGACATATTATATTTTGTGTTTTTTTTTGTGTTTTGTATTTTTATTTTTATGTGTCTTAGTGTTTTGTTTGTTTGTCTCTTGTTTTGTGTTTTCTGTATTTTTCTTGTATTATGTGTGTTATGTGTTTTCCTATATTTTTTGTTCTCTGTATTTTTCTCGTGTTGTGTTTCTGCCAACAAAAAAAAAAGTTGTATCATGTATTGTTTTATGCTTTTTCGTATTTTGTTGTGTTCTACAATTTTCATATTATGCACTTTATGAATTTTTCGTGTTATGTTTTTCCCTTTTTTTTTTTTTTCATTATCTATTTTTTTTCATATTCTATGCTTTCTGAATTTTTTATGTATTCTATTTTTGCGTTTTTCTTGTATTTCGTGTTTCCTGTATTTTACACGTATTCTGTGGTTTTGGGTTTTTTTCCTATATTTTGCAATTTTCTATTGTATTCTATACTTTTTGCAGTTTTCCCGCATTTTGATTTTTCCGTATGTTTTTCTTATTTTATGTCTTCTGCATTTTCTTCTAAATTGTGTGTTGTTAAGTTGTTTTTTTTATTATTTTGTGTTTTTAAAGTTTATAATTAAATAAAATATGTATTTATGAAATATAAAAATAGGACATAATAGTTATTCTTATCTTTAGTTGGGGGTGTATTCCTACTTTTTAATTTTTTTTTACATAAATTATTTCAGAAAATAGAAATTGATTGAGAGCAGATGATTTCATCTATTTATGAGTTGAAAGACAAAGTCCAAACACCTAAAATTCTCGGTATATATTACCCCTCATATCCATAGCCATCCATGGATCTGTAATATCGCTTCACGTCAAAATGAATTTAGATCGCTCCATGGATGAGAAATTTATAACACATGAATACTTAGCTAAACGTTAACGTAGCAGATATTGCTCCCCTTTTAACATGTAGAGGGGATAATATCTCACTATTCCTCAACCGATGCAATTATAATTTATGTTGATGAATGTTGTTTTTCGCAATGGCGGTAGAGCAATTATTAAATCAAAAGGGAGTAGTGTACCTCTGTCAAAATATCATGATATTATACATCTACTTGAATTTCTCACATGAGATTAAGATTCTAATCCAATACACGAACAAGAAAAAAAAACATTGGCTAATAACTAGCTAGATTAAGAACTCTCATTAACAATTAATCATATGAAATCAACAATCAATATGTATCGTATCGGAGAAGGATGAGGGAGAGGGGCGAGAAATGGATTTAAAGGGTCGGGACATCATCAGCTTCAAGCCTATCATACATTGTGCAACACCTTTCTTTGAATGTGTGGAGAATTGTTGCAGATGTTGGGTGATCATCATATTACGATTTCAGAAGAAACATAAAAAAAAGTCACAAATTGAAAAAACTATCTTGTATCAAGTATAGAAGAAAAAGATTCACAAATGTAACTATTTTTGACCGAATTGGACCGACCAAGTCAATAATTTAGTCAAATTCAGAATCATTTTACTTACATATTTGATCAAAATTAACAAATTTAATATCCATAACCAACCATAGTAAAGTCTTTATATACTCTTGTTGGCATTTTTTTCTTTAACATGTGAATCGTAAATAACCTTCTTAATTGAGCTAGTTTTAATAGCGTCATCGCATGATTCACCTCTGATAATTAAGTTAGTAAATATGTGTAGAAATAGTAAATTCAACATAAACATCACAAAAACAAAATAAATAGTCAAAATGAAGACTACATAAAATGTAGATTGCCTTGATGAGTCATCAACCAGTTTTAGAGAAAGTGATGATGGTCCGTTGTCACGAGTATAAGGTAGTGAAGTATCCGGATTTGAAGGAGCAGGATCTGTTGCGTCGTTGGAGTTGGTGAAATCCATTGATTCGCATTCTTCATCTAATGGAGCAACAGTAGCCAATGGATTAGGATCATCGTTCATTTAGCGCATTAGCCTGGGGATGGTCACCATAGAAGAAGTCGTGTGTCATTTGAGTGTCAGCTCCCTTATCAGCAATTATATCAAACAGACTAGACGACTTTTTCTTTCTAGAGACAATTCTTCGCGTGATGGAATATTTTGAGTAGGTTTCTTGTTATAACATAATTGCGCCCAATACCACACCAATCACCGTTAGCAAGCTTCTGGAGAAGCCACTAAAATCATCATGTCATGACACCCTAATGTGAATTGGAATAATTTGCTTTATGCAGCTTAAACATCAAATTTTAAAGAGCCATCTATATTACTTAGGCAATCTTATATATGTTTCATGTCATGACCTTCTGTTTAACTTTAAACGTATAAAATATTATGATGGTAAATTATGTTCCTTTTTTACAATCCAAATGCATTGATTCAATAGAAGCTATGAAGCACGGATACGGGTGCGTGTACTGGATTCAACATTTTTAGAAAACGTGTAATATGGGTGCGGCAGGATACGTCGACTTATATATAATTATAAAATATATAAAATTTATAGATAACACATACAAATTAAAAGGCATCACAAATCACAAAGAAAATTCAAGCAAGTCATTATAAACCACCCAAAAACATCCATAACAAAATAATTAATTTATCAAAACACACATCTATTTCAAAGTTTTTAAACTTTTGGAAGTAGTACTTTCTGCAACACTTGTAGAAGGAGTAGCAGAAGTACAAGCATGAGGAGTACTAATACTACCACCCAATACTTGCAAAAGAAGATGTCATTTAACAAAATTAAATAATTCTGGAATGAAAGATGAGCATAACCGAATTGGGGAAAATGATTAGAAAATAAACAGAGCATGACCGAATTTAGAAGTGAGAAGAATCGATCAATTTATATTGAAGAAGAATCGCAATAAAGAAGACTTGTCGGCTGAAGATTGCGATCTCAATCTAGGTTGAAGATTGCATTCTCAATTTACGCCCGACTGATCTTTAATTTAGGCCCAATTTTTTAGTTTTGCCGTATCCGGTCACAGAAAAAGACAAAGGAAGAATCTCCACTAGACCTGGCTATGGGCTTGAATACCCGCTCGGCCCGCATCAAAATGGATGGGTTTGACACTTAAAATGTGCATAGGCCCAGCCCGGCCCGAGCTCGTAAAAAGCATGCAAATTTATGGGTGGGCTTGGGTTGTGTAGAATTTTATACGGGTCAGCCCGACCCGGGCCGAAGTAATATATATTTAAATTAAATATGATAAATATTATTAATAAATATAAAATATACTAGAACACAAAAAGCCCAAGCCCGAGCCAGCTTAATTTACTAGTGGAGTAGAACGAGTTTGGACAAAACATTTCTTCAAAAAAGCCCGATAAGCCCGACCCGAACCCGGGCCATGGACAGGTCTAATCTCCGGCAAATTCCCGGCGAATCCGCGAATCCGACACGGGCACGGCGACCTTCTCGGTGCTTCATAGAATAGAAGAAGGCTCACCAGTTTTTTGGTATCAACATATGAATAGGGCCAGGACATGCGTTTGCTTAGCTGATAAATGGTAGGAAGCATGTATTTAGTGAGCGGCTCGTAATCATGGGAAATGATTAAGTTAGGACCAATGCTATATCTCAAAACCCAAACTCTTGCCCATCTACGAGAAAGAAGACTGGTTCGATATGCATCCAATACAGCCAATTGGGACTGGGATAAAATCTCACAGATAAGTTCATCAGGCAATTGGCTAATATAATCTATGTTAACTTCATCCTGCAAACTAACAAACAAACAAACATTTAGCAAGTTGTGTTCTGTTCTGTTCTGTTTCAACAAAGCAAAACACCTGAAACTGTCTGAAATAATCATCTCAAACTAAAATCAAAACCAAACCTTTTCTGGCAAACACCTCACCCTCTTTATCTTAACCATCGTTGATTGATTTCAAAGCTTGCAAACTTTCAGCATAATTCTAATCACAAAACTCAAACGTTTTATAGATAAAATAAGCTCAATAAATACTAAGTTTACACTTAATGCAGCCTCTCTCTTTTTATTTGATTTGCCTATTTTATGAAGGCTGCCAGTGGGTTTGATCACATGTTTGTGTTGTACAAGTGGTTTGATCACATGTTTGAGATTGATATTGGTAAAAGAAAACTTGTTCCAAAATGCCTATTGTCCCTTTGAATTTGCATATTGTCTGAATTTGTTTACGGTGATCTATTTGCTTATAATGATCTGTTGCCCCCCTGAACTAACTTGAAGTTGATGTACATTTTAACACGTGTGAATCCTCTCCCATGTGGATTTTAGAGACTTAATCATGTCACTTTAAACAAGTTGATGCCATACTTAATAAGTTGGGATTCGCCAGAATTTTGAAGGTTTAGTCATTTATTTGAACAAGTCGATGAGATGCTTTATAAGTTCATAGGATGAATCAGATTTTTGACCAGGTGTTGTACTCTTGACTTACTAAACCAATCAGAATATAATCATAATTTTAACATTTTTCCTAAGGTGATTTTAGAGGATTTTGGTGGAAGTTCCATGAGAAACCATTTGAGATGTAGAATTCGTAAGGTGATTATGTTTATGGTGTTATTTACAAGAGAACCAGGTGTACTTCAAGTTGTTCAAATCAAGACATATCAGCTTTATCCTGCAAAGCCTGGGCGTCGTCGTTAAGTTGCATATGAAAGCTCCATAATCCTTTTATTTCGTCAGAATAAATGAGATACTTTATAAGTTCATGGGATGAATCATTTTAACATGTATCATCCTTTTATATGAAAGATCCATAAGACAGGCAGCAACACCATGATATTGCTTCTCTTCTTACTTTTATTTGCACTGATCATTCTTCTTTATCGTGCATGCTGCTCCCACGAACCTCCACAACTTGTTCTTTATATGTCTTTCCATCCTCGAATATTTTGCGTACTTACATGATTCAGGGAAGAAACTCTCCGTCCCATCATGGATCCAGGGAAGATATAGGGACCCTCTCGGACGTTGTATCTTTGTTTGAATTATTAATGATTACAATAAATGATTATCGCTACGTGTAACTTTAATAATCCATGCTTAAAAGTAATGTAATAATGTTAAATCATTTTTCTTATATCTTTCCATTGATTTAATAACTAAATCTTGATTAAGCGACGTTATTTTTTATTTATGTGCTATATAAGAACAGCTTTGATGAACAAACTAGAATAAGTAGATAGAGCACATCATTAATGGATCCAGAACTAGAAATGCTTAGTTCCAACAAAAATAGAAAAGGCAACTGGATCGCCTTTCCTTTCATCCTAGGTACTTATTTTCTTTACAATTCCTATATCTCAGCTTACTTCTTGTTTCTACTGATTGAATTCCGTTTATGCAGGAACAACGGTCTGCTTCACTCTAGCCAGCGGAGGATGGTCATGTAACTTGATTGTATATCTAATAGAAGAATTCAATGTGAAAAGCATTGATGCTGCACAGATTTCCAATTGGGTTACTGCTGGAATCTTTTTTAGTCCTATCATTGGAGCCATCATTGCTGATTCTTTCTTGAGTTCTATCCCCGTTATGGCCATATCCTGTTGTGTCTCGTTACTGGTAATAATTCCACCTGTCTTCTTCCTCTTCTTCAGTTTTTCTGTATATTAACAAATGAAAGATAATAGGCCAATCAATTCAGGTTATGCACCATGTTATGTATATATTGTAACAAAAAGTATCATTGTGTCATGTGAGTCGAGTAATCGTGGGAGTTCAAATCCATAATTTTGATGCAGGGGACTCTCCTCATAACCTTAACTTCAGTACTTGATTGGTTGAGGCCTAAACCATGCCAAATTGGATCAAATATTTGCCAAAGACCGTCTAAATTTCAGAAAGCAGTATTGTATGGAGATCTAATCCTGGGTTGTATTGGGTTTGGAGTATCAAAATTTACTATAGCAACAATTGGAGCATACCAATTTGATAAAGAAAAAGATCGAGCTAGTTTTTTCAATTAGTTTTTCTTCGCCTCTTACTTCCCTTCGGTGATAGCTTTCACATGCATAGTGTATATACAAGAAAATGTGAGCTGGGGAGCTGGGTATGGGATATGTTTGGGAGCTAGTTTTATTGGTCTAGTAGTTTTCCTTGCCGGTTTCAAATTTTACCGCCATGATAAGCCAAAAGGAAACCCTTTTATTGGCTTAGCTCAAGTAGCAGTTGCTTCCATTAGAAAGATGAAGATGCAAAGGAAGGTTCAGAACTTGTACTATCAGAGTGATGCTACACCGGATCAACACCTTTTGCCTCCCAAATTAAGTAACACTTTCAGGTATGCCAACTCCACATATATTTCACTCAATTGTTGATTAGATAAAGATCAAACATCCACTTAACCTATTTGGTATGGTGCTATGTTCCCTTAGTATTTTTGAGGATGCAATGTTAGCCTCATTAGTTTTGCCAGTCTGAGAAAATACGAAATTTTTTATTAACAAATAGACTATTGTAGCCTCACAATTATAAACCTTCATCATACGTTGGTGGTATTTGACCTCATTTGACCATAGAGAAGTTGTTGGTTGAATCTCTTTTTTCCCATTCTGGAATTTCCCATTCTGATAGTTACATATATATTTAACATTAATAGCTATATAACCATATATTTTTTGATAAATAAGAAGGATTGTTTGCATTGCATAAGATAAACTCCTTGATTATCTCATTAAACTTGTATAAAATCAGATTCCTAAACAAAGCAGCAGTGGAAGTAGAAGGAGACAAAAATCCAGATGGATCAATCGCAAAACCATGGAGACTATGCACTGCACAACAAGTAGAAGATTTCAAGGCACTTATAAAAATATTCCCAATTTGCTCAAGCGGGGTACTAGTAGCCCTTGAAGTAGCATTAGTCCAAGGAAGCCTAACCATTCTGCAAGCTCTAGCCATGGACCGTCAACTAGGCCATCTCAAAGTCCCTGCAAGCTCTATTACAGTTCTAGGAGTATTAACTACATCTGTTTCTCTCACGTTCATTGACCGTTTTTTCCCTTTTTTCTGCTGAAAAGTGATGCGAAAACTGCCAACACCTTTCCAAAGAATTGGGATTGGACATGTGGTAATAGCATCAGGAGTAGCTCTATCGGCTGTGGTGGAAAAAAGAAGGCTTGGAATGAACAATGATAATCAGATAATGTCGGCAGCATGGCTATTTCCGCAGTTGATATTGCTTGGCATTGGGGAAGCATTTTTTTATCCAGCACAACTTGCTTTGTATTACCAAGAATTTCCAGCCTCTTTGCATTGTACAGCAACTGCTGTAAGTTCTTTGGTTACTGGGATTGCTTCTTATTTAAGCACAACTTTCATTGATATCATTAGAGCAAATTCAGAGTGGTTACAGGATAATATTGACGATGGAAGGTTGGATAATGTGTATTGGGTATTACTTGCGATAGGGATGGTGAACTTTGGCTACTTTCTTTGTTGTGCCAAGTTCTTCAAGTACAATTGGAATGATGAAAAGGTTGTGCCTGAAACTTGTTCTAGTTCAGCTAACTGATGCTATACATATATTATTATTATTACTCAAATACAGGCAGCATAAAGTCTGCAGAAAAATGTGTACAACATGAACTTTAAGAATATAAGATCTGTTTTATGCATATATTAAAATAAGGAAAACTGATTGGGTTGACTATGAAAATATCTAGATGAATATTCGATAAGGAACTAGTACCGTCTCGATTAAAGTATACTTTGTTAGTAGCGTTGTTCAATGGTTTCACCCAAGGACAGATCTAGGGGAGTCAAAGAGGAAAATGTATATGGGAGCTTCAATTTTTTTCCTAGGGTAAAGACATCCAAGAATTTTCAATTTAGCATTCTATACGCATCCGAGTAACGCCTATAAGTAAATTATTATGGATTCATTGCGACTAGTTAATTCAATAAAATGTGGATTGTAACCCCTCATAGATCCATGGATTGGTTTAGTATCAAGTTAAATTGGTTTAGTATTGAGTTAGATTGGCTTTTTTATTCAAATACTCCTATGATCGTAGTTTAGAACAACCCTATTTGTTCCAATGCATTCTATTGTGCAGAGCCAATGGTCCTTGTAACCTGGACACCAATGAGTGACAGATCAAATCCTTGTGCGGTGTCGAGACTTATTCAAGTCTATGTCAGCCAACCAATACTCAGGGGATTTCTCCCCTATGTGCATCATATAAGAGTATGACAGTACTCATAAGCCATTTTCAAATACCGTTGCGTAAGGTCCCTATTGTATCAAACGTCAACTCTCGTAAGAGAGTGTACAATGACCGACAGCTTATAGTGTCCATATCACCTCTTTACCATGGAGACATCCACCTCTCTTGCCCAAGGTTGGATGTCTGCCTCCTAGACCCCGAGGAACTAGGGTTGATTGTTTAACCCAGTGTCGTTCACAATCCCGGGGGTGGCGGAGATCCAACGCTGAAGAGTCATGTCCCATGTAGTAATGTTAACATCAACTTGGGGTCATCAATATGTTCCATTTCACCACTACTTGTTGAATCCTCCTCCTCTGAGCTTTGCCTATGCTTGAGACGAGTTTGCCTACAAGCCAACTCTACCCCTTACACGCTGTTGCATTGACAGAAGCATATACCATTGGAACATGGATCAAGCTTCTTCTTAACTCCATTCAACTTATATTCTGGTGTTGCTCTACCATCAATAGGACCACAGAAACAGCAAATACCATGCTGCACTAGAAGCACATCCATTTGAATGAATGTATGCTTTGAGGTCAACTTTATATGTGTGCCTTTCTGTCACAAGATTAACCATGGAGGCTCTGTTCAGTACAGAAAATGGCCCATTTTTTACAAACTGCAATTTTCATATGCGCTCTACTTGCAGTCTTGAGCGGCAGACAATTCTCTGAACTCTTACATTTAGCCACAATTTTCAAGTCCCAACCAGGTCAGTGATAAACTTTGTATCAAGCTCCATTGTAATGTCTCTTGCTTTATTCAATCATTTTGCAGAAACTGACTAAGAGAAGGTCATGTATTCGATGCCCGCTATTTTTCACGTGAACAAGTCTCAGAAGTACACCAGACTCACCACATAGTTCGAGTCTCGGTCTATTAAATTTGGAGAAGCATACAAGTGACATTATACTACCAAGAATGTCAAAAACCAAAAGAGTACAACATGAACAGTAATATGATTCTTGCGAGACAATCAAGTTTTGTTACTTTTTAATACATCAGGAAGGCAAATATGTTTAGTGACTGAGGCTCAAAACAGTTTCTCAATGGGTATGCAGTTATGTCAAAGATCAACCTTTCGTTTCTTGTTCTTTCACAATATCAAATTGACAAGAGAACAAAATGGAATCTCAGCTACTGAATTAAACATTTCAACTTCACGAAAAGATCCTGTTCGGATAACTTTGTAGATATATATACACACACAAAGCAAAAAGAGATTGTTCTTCCTAGAAACTTATATCATCATTATATTCGAAACAAAATATCGATAGTTGATTGTGGTACTTACAAAATTTATAAATTAACGTAGGGGCTAATCTAACTTCAACTACATTAGAGTTAGACTATTGCTGCTACTATTTACCTGCAATTGAAGCAGCTATATATGGTTCTGTTCCTGTTTCAGTACGTAGCGTCTCAGCCAAACATCTTTTCCACTAATGCTAAGCTTTAGTAAATCCTTGTCCCCTAGAACTTTTTTCAACGCTGAGGCAGATTTAAGAACGACAAGAGCAAACAATGGTGGGGGATCAATCCTCATATGAATGAACTCAACGATATACCCGAAATTCCTGTATCCAAGAAGCAAAAACAGTAACTAAACACAAGATAACAATCAATGGAATAATATGAACAGCACTTTTCCAACATACACCCAATTGTGTTACCTTGTTATTAGGTCTCTAAGTTCCGGTTTCGAGATTGATTGATGGCCTTTAGAGAAGGTAATGAACAAAGTTCTGTCATATTCTGAAACGTTAAGCAAATTTTGAGCTCCATTAGGCATAACTTGTGTCCCATTCTCATCTTTACGAGTCACCATCTGTAAATTTCTTCCATTAGCCACCACACATGCAACTTGAGCCACATTAGTTACCCCGGTTCCAAACTGAATCCCATTAGGCACCAAAGGTGAATTTTGAACCCCATTAGACATCGTGGTATGAACTCGAGTCCCATTGGCAATCACAGGTGCAACTTGAGCCCCATTAGCTACCCCGTTTCCGAAATAAATCCCATTAGCCACCAAAGGTGAAACTTGAACCCCATTAGACATCGTGGTATGAACTCGAGTCCCATTAGCCATCGCAGGTGCAACTTGAGCCCCATTAGCTACCCCGTTTCCGAAATAAATCCCATTAGCCATCAAAGGTGAAACTTGAACCCCATTAGACATCGTGGTATGAACTCGAGTCCCATTAGCCATCACAGGTGCAACTTGAGCCCCATTAGCTATCCCGTTTCCGAAATAAATCCCATTAGCCACCAAAGGTGAAACTTGAACCCCATTAGACATTGTTTGAACTTGAGCCCCATTAGCCATCACAGGTGAAACTTGAGCCCCATTAGTTACCCCATTTCCGGAATAAATCCCATTAGCCACCAAAGGTGAAACTTGAACCCCATTAGACATTGTTTGAACTCGAGCCCCATTAGCCATCACAGGTGAAACTTGAGCCCCATTAGCTACCCCGTTTCCGAAATAAATCCCATTAGCCACCAAAGGTAAAGCTTGAACCCCATTAGACATTGTTTGAACTCGAGCCCCATTAGCCATCACAGGTGAAACTTGAGCCCCATTACCTACCCCAGTTCCGAAATTAATCCCATTAGGCTCCAAAGGTGAAACTTGAACCCCGTTAGACATAGCTGTTTGAACTCGAGTCCCATTAGGCACCAAGGGCAAAAGTTGAGTGCCATCAGATACCAAGGTTCGAATTTGAGTCCCATTAGGCACTAAAGATGAACCGTGAACCCCATTTGAAACCCAATCTTGAAATTTCACTCCTTGATCCGCCCCATGTAAAACTTGAACCCCATTAGGCACAAAGGCTTGACCTTTAACCAAAGGTAATGCTTGAACCACACCAGTCGGTAAAGATTGACATTGAACCGCAGGATTAACCATCATAGCCGGAACATCAACCCCATTACTACCCTCTAAAGATTGCACCGGAAACCCATTAGTCGCCATTGCTGGCACAACTTGAAACGAATCAGTCAAAAGATTTCTAGGGATAACAATGTCATAAAAGATCTTTTCACACACATTCTCCAAGAATCGTCCCACAAAACTGAGGGTTTTTTCTCTTTCTTGATACAATTGAACAACAGAGAAATCTTCACTAACAAGAGAAACCATCAAGGGGAAATTCAGAGTGTGATTAATAGAATCCGCGAGAGGTTTCTCGAGGTTCAAACAATCGAAGCAAGTTTTACCCTCGACGGCTAAACCATGGAGTAACTGATTAGGGAGGTTTACCATAATCTTAATGAAATCTTTATAGTGTTTTCTTTCAAGCCAGAACCAAAAGGCGACGACTTGCTGGGAAAGATTGGAATCTAACCCTAACCCGAGAACCAACCGGGCATAGAGATGACGATCGATGGAGTGAAAATCGACGAGTTCTTGCAGAGTGATAGGGGAAGCCATGGATATGGATGGAGGGAAGGTTGGTTAGGGTTTTAGGAGGGGTTTAGTTAAAATAGGTTTCTTGGACTTGAAAAAAGGCGGGAATAGAGCACTAAGAAGATAAATATGAAAAAATAAAAAAGGAGGGGTTTTTATATTTATATAGAACAAGACAAGAGGGAGGGATATACTTGAAAGGGAAGTTTTTTTCTATTTTGTTGTTTTGTTCTTATTTTTTTTTTTGGTAAAGATTGTTTTGTTCTTATTTTAATATTCAATTAAGAAAGTTTTTCGGAAAAAATAAAAAATTATATAAAAGATGTTGAAATAGGGTGATAATCATGTAATTAACTACGGAATAATAAATAGTTAACTTATTGTTATCTGAGAAAATTATATTTACAATCAAAACATAAAGGTGTAAGCTATCGTTACTTTGTTTTTCCTTTACTTTGTTTATACTTTATCTTATTTACTATTAGATTAGTTTTTAACCCATGATCGTGGATAAAACAAAGTAATGGTTACTTTGTGAAAAACAAAGTAATCATAGAATTTCTCAAACATAAAAGAATTCAATATTATACATTGAAAAAATTCGGAAAAGATAAAAATTTATATGAATGATGTTGAAACAGGGTGATAATCATGTAATTAACTACGAAATAATAAATAATTTAACCTTATTGTTATCTGAGAAAATTATATTTACTATTAAATCATAAAAGTATTCAGTAATATATTATACATTGAAAAAAATTTAGTATGATCTATATGTTATTCTTTGTCCTTTAACAAAAATAGATGGATTCCAAATTTAATTATGGATGAAATGATTTCAAATGATAATTATTTTATTTATAAAGTGTAAAGGTCGTAGTTTAGTGCTTCTAATGAGTAAAGATGTCATTCGTTCGATCAACATTCAAGGTAGAGATAGAATTGCAAATTAGGAGTGTGGAGATGGAACTATTTTCGCTAACCGTGTTTAAATAGGAAGCTTCATCTCCATTCCGTAAAATTGGCAAAAAAGTACCCCTTCTCCATCACTGTAAAGATTAAGCTTTTCGTAGAAATTTACCTCATCCATCAAATTTTTTCAATTTTGTCATATTAATAATATGATAGTGCAAATAAAAAAGTCACATAAACTTATAAAACTTTAACACAAAGATTGCATCAGTGCATCAATTTATTAAATATGAAAATCAATCAAAAAAATTCAAGTACTTTTTATTTTTTTTTAAGAGGAATTCAAGTATTTCTTTTCCTTCCATCCTTAACTATTTTATCAACAAGTCATCCATTTGTAAGCTACAAAATAAATATATAATAATTCATTACTTGATGAATTAACATGGGGAAATATTAGAAATAGGAATTAACATGGGGTTTCATGTCTCTACATAATTTCCACTTTCACAGATTATTTTTTCTCCATCACATTTTATAAGAAAAATGAAAGGATTCTATGTCCCGATGGGAGGATTCCCTATGGAGATAGAGAATCTTCGCCCCAATTGCAAATCTAGGGAGAAATTTTTCTTTATTATTATTCATGCAAAACAATAAACTAATACTAGCCTTGAAAAATAAAATACGTATGATAATGAACTACGCCCTACCGAACCATTGTGTCAAAGTTTTGCAATTTTTCTACCTTTGTTTGATGCCTATGATCAAATACAGTTTAAAATGGGGATTTGAAACTTTTCATTGTATTAGATTTCTAAGCATCTTCAAATAAAATTTTGGAATTGTACTGAAAAGAAAAAATCTGTGAATTCTTCCGTATAATCTAATTCAGACATTCAAAAATTCAATTCCATTACAATAGGATGATTCCCGGTTATTTAGACAATTTATTATCTGCTACTACGTGAGTGTGAGCTAGTCTCATTGTTAGTTACAAAACAATGATTTCTCAGCTGGAACTAGTTTAGTGTTGGTAATTTTGTACATTTCCAATGGTTAATCCGTAGTACATTGCGTTGCTGAAATAGTGAAACTTCAGTTGGAAGTGGAAGACGGGTCAGTCAGTGGGGTTGATGAATTTTGTACAGTCAAATGGCCCTAGCCCTTGGTTGTTCTTCCGTTTTACCTGCAAAATCGTGTGAACAAATATATCAGGCTGGAGTAAGATTTTATGGCAAACAAATCTGCTTTCTTGTTATATTTTGCAAGAAGAGCTTTTCGTTGATCACTACGTAATGTATGTGGAACAAGTGCATGCACCTTCTTCATCATCCATTCATTCTCGAGAAAAATAATAAGTCATATCCTAAGTTCGGGGCTGATAAATCAATAGCGAGACAGCCTCTACCTAGAAAACTAATGGCTATATGATTTCCTAAAGACAAATGCATACGACAAGGCTTAACATGAAATGAAAATGAAACAGCAGCTTAACATCCTTGATGCACTCGTGTTAAGCTGCATCAGATATTTTGAACAAAAAAATAAAAGGAAACGAGCAATGATGACATTCATATTGCTATTTCATGTTCTCGTAACGATGGAAAAACATTAAACTAAGGACTACCATGCTTATAAAAATTAAAACCTCACCGGGGACCAAGGATTAGGAGGCGGAGATGACTTATCCGTGGGTGAATTTTGTACTGCACCGCCTTTCCTGGCTAGAATTTCCTGTGGATAACACTGCATCAGATCAATGTATACTTTTCCTATTATGCTACTATTATATTGATTACAATACCTCTCCAGCAGCTTCCAGAGCAGCTAACCATTCATCAGAAAAAGGAATAGCATTTGGTGGAGGTTTTATTACAGGTGTATCTTGCTTATTCTCCTCAACACGTTTATTGCTGGTAAAACATATGATAAATCCAATCTTCAAATGTGCACAACAAATTCTAAGGAAATATATATGAAATAGTCTTGCATTCAGATACTTACAGTGAGAGTGTTGCAACGTCGCTACATAATCGATCTATCAGTTCACTGCCAAAACTGTCATTGTTTTCGTTAATGTCTTCTGATGGCAGAATGGAAGTATATGGTTCTTGTACATTTTGGTTGCTACTTCCACTTGATGTGCCTTTGATATTTTCATTCAAAGAACTGCACCCGGATCCATCATTTGCAACTGATGATATCTGATAGCTGTCTGAGTTGGAGGATGAACCCAAATTGAAAGGACAAGATTGACTGTCAAGTTCACGATCTTTCCCTTTAGACTCAATAGAAGTATTTACAAGCAACAAGTTATCATCTGAACACAGTCCTGCATTTTCCAGGGGAACTTGTTCAATCACAAGCTCAGCATCTTGTCTGCTTTTATCAACTACCAAAAGTGACCTCTGATTTTCCGCCGAGTTGTCAACATTACGGTTGTTGCTATCAGCTAAGGAGCTCTCATATATGACTTCTTGCACTGATGCATCTTCATGTAGTAGTTCCTTTGCAGTATTAGCACCAACTTCATCCATTTTCCTTGGAATGTGAGAAATTTCAAATCCACATCTATGAATACAACTGACATCTTCAGGTAATCCGTCTTGATCACATAAGGTGTCATCACGCAACTGACAATCCTCATTTACCTGTTCAACTTCATTAGAACAAGAACTAATCAACTTTGCATGCTCTTCATCATGTTCTCTCATGCCAATCATGTCAGTAGAGCAATCACTGTAAAACACGACAGCTGTCTTTTCAGGGGAGTATGAAGCTTGTGGCTGTAATTCAGAGAATAAGTTTTCCTCAGAAGGATTATTCATCACAGAAGCAACATCAACTCGCCTACAGCTGATATTCGAAATGACATCGGAATTTTCATATTTACTCCCAATGTCACCTCCACTATTCAGACAATACTTTTCTTCCCCGACAGTGTTAGTGATGATTTCACCAGTTATATCACTTTTGTGTATCGTGTCCAATTTCAAGGCATCAGCTTCACCACAGAGCTCAACATTGTGCCTGAAATTTCCGACCGAAGGCTCATTATCTACAGAAGCATTTTCTACGTTCATCTTTTCATTTGCCACAAAATTACAATCTTGATTAACAGACGTCAATGAACAAAAAACACCAGAGGCTCTTGATTCAGCAATATTGACACTCTGAAGGACATTTTTCTGCGGATACTCTTCAGAGCAACCCTTAGAAGGTGCTTCACAATTTTTCTGAGATATTTGTTCTGTTACAAAACAAGAAGTCAGGACCTCTGTTTGTTGTGCAGATCTTTCACTTGGACTCTCGCAAATTATAAAGTTTGCATCTGCCACGGAGTTAGTTGAACTCTTGCAACTTACAACCGATAGAGGGGCCTCTACAGGCAGCGTTTCCACCTCTTCCACAGGCAAACCCCCATTCAAGCAATCAGCTTCACTAGTTTCGTCTTTTGTAGGCTCCGCCTCCGTAGTTGGACCATAAGAAACTGCACTCTGATCTTGGACTTCTAGAATGTAATCCACAGCATTTGAAATCTCGGTCCTGTTACCCTTTTCAGGAGATGTACAATCCCTCATCAAGGTACCACTACATCTCTGGCTCCGCATATCAGAAATTGAGCCAATTCTGCAGGTGACAGGCTTCTTCGGCGCTGCTTGTCGGGGGCTCAATTCAAACTCATCCAGTCCATTTAATTGCTCTCCATCCACTTCTGAATCAATCTTCTCCGTACTTTCTGTATGAGACTGTTGACTGACACTATAACTCTTTATAGATGATCTACATTTCCTCTCTTCCACTTGTTTGGCCAATGTATCATTTGTCTTGAAAGGACCGGCTTCAGAGCATTTTCCAAACTGTAAGCAAACCTTGGAAGGTGGTTCACAATTATTCCAAGCAACTTGTTCTGCTACAGAACAAGAATTCTGAATCTTTGTTCGTTTTGCAAATTCTGCACTTGGACTGCCTAAAATCATCCAGTTCAAATCTGCTGGTGATGTGTAAGTTGAACTCATGCAACTACTAACCAATAGAGTAGACTCTACAGGCATTTGCACCTCTCCTACATGTAAGCCCCCATTCAAGCAATCAGTTCCAGTAGTTTCATCTTTTCTGCGCTCTGCCTCCGTACTGTGAGGCGGACAATAAGAAACTGTACCACAATCTTGGACGCCCGGAACATTATCTTCAGCATTTGAACTATAGTCCTTTACACCCTTTTCAGATAATCCGCAGTTCTCAGGCAAAGTTTCATTAAGTCTCTGGCTCAGTATCTCAGAGATTGGGTCAACTTTGCAGGTGCCAGGCTTCTTCAGCTCTGCTTGTTTGGGACTCGGCTTGAACTCATCTAATCCAGTTAACTTCTCTCCATGAACCTGGGAACTAATATGGTCTGGATCATTGTGCATACTTGCTGTATGAGACTCTGGACTGACACTAGAATTCTTCATAGATTGTTTACATTTCCTGTCTTCCGCGTGTTGTTTGATGAATGTATTATTTGTCTCAAAAGGCCCTTCAACTTCCACAAAGAGTGGAATAGGGGACACAGAATGGGGCAAGCCTAAGCGAGCACCAGGGGAATCTCTACTTCTGGGACAAACATCAACAACACTCTTGCCATCATGCTTCTCCAGCTGTTCACATGGATCTCTTCGTGGGGGTAACTTAATATCATTGATCTGCAGTCCTATATTCTCAATGCAAGATAGCCTCTCTATTTTTTCACATGGATCTCCATCATCACAAGATGTTAGATCAACAGTAGACAGCTGCTGCTCACTATTTACTGTATCAGAAGTCTCAGAGTTAACTTGCAATAGCGATGGCACCGTTGGCATATCACTTAATTCTGATTCTGATTTTATTATTCCACAAGCATCATTGATGGTGGATTTAAGAGATCGTACTATACCTGAGCATGGAGGTATCTTCCTAGATGGTCGTGGGCGCTTCTGAATAGAATTTAAGACAGTAGCTTTGCTAACAGTAGGAATACAATCCTTAGGGAAATTGCAAGATGGAAGACCTTTTTGTAGCTCACCATGTGAATTGGAAGATTTTGACTGCAAAGCATTTTTTACAAATGAGTAAGAGAGGGTAAATACCATCCAACCAAACATTAGGAAACTCTAATAAGTATTTCGTATAGATGAATGATGTTAGTCATGTACAATATTTTTCTTAAAAATGTAATTGAATAGATCAAGTTTATAACAGCACACCTGACCAAAAAATCCAAGAGATGGTGAAGGCATTCGCAGTCCTGATGGTTTTGCTATTTGGGTTTGTGCATGTTGCTTGTTTTCACCATAATAGCAAGTAGTTTGACGCAAAGAAGATGCATGTTTATTACTAGTGCTATCATGACCATTTAGAGGATCAGCAGCTGCCGGAACTACTGCATCTGGAAGTCCTTCGGAGCTATTATTTTCTAGGCTAACCTTGGGAGGTTGTGAACCAGTTGACGAATGCATTTCCTGCTCTGCAGCAACCTTTAGCTACAAGAGAAATAGATAAAGGAAAAACAAGTGTGTTAGATAACAAAATAACTCTAATGTATTAGAAAGTGTGTCAGATAGGTTGAGCTTTATTGCTAGTAAAAACTAGAGTTTCAAATTCTCACCATACTTCTTGCTGGCTGAACAGTTGACTTTCTAATCAATTTTCCACTGGGACCAGGTTTTGCATCATTTCGGCAACTTTTTGCACTGGTTGAAAGGCCCTTGATTACGATATTTTTCTGCCCAGTAGCTGGAAAATGCATGAAATTCAGATTTATTTCAGTCTCATGCAAAAGTAAAGATCTGGCTTGAATAAAAGAATGATGAGCTGAATGAGCCGAACTGTTATTCAAATCTAATGGACAGAGAAATAAATTCTTGAAGTTATATCAAGAAAATAAAAATCTGAATCATTTTGAAAATAGGTACAGCAATAAGCACCTGGTTGCGAA
Source organism: Euphorbia peplus (assembly GCA_028411795.1). Taxonomy (NCBI): domain Eukaryota; kingdom Viridiplantae; phylum Streptophyta; class Magnoliopsida; order Malpighiales; family Euphorbiaceae; genus Euphorbia; species Euphorbia peplus. The sequence continues at coordinate 26,010,466 of CP110843.1, forward strand.
GCAAAATTGCGTTTTGTGTGGCTAGCGCCAGTTACAGAACTTCTTGAAGTTTGGGAAACAACCAAAGGCTCATTCTTTGTATCCAGTTGTTTAGAAACTCTTGGTTCTTTAGCTATCACATTTGTGTTCGAAGTTCTTTTCAGAGTATCTTGAAGTTAAGGCCAACTTTTGTATTAGAAGAAACAGACAAAGAAATACAAAGGAGCACATGAAATTATGGCAACCATCAAACCAGTTACAGTAAGTTAAAATAATCTAAAAGGATATGAAGATGAAACCAAGGACCGAGGGCACCCACTGCGTTTAGATGAACTTCTATTAATATCATGGGCCGAAAGAACTTTACGCTTGGTCTGAGGACACGGTTCAGTAATCGTGCTAAGTTTCGTTCCTTTCATGCTTATCTAAAAGTATTAAAGAAGACAGCAGAAGAAAATCAAAAGTAAGCATCAAGTACAGCTGTTAGGACAAAGGGGGAAAACAAGTGTTTGATCGAGAAAGACTGACTGGAGAAGGAGGGTGCATTTTAGCTTTAGCTGAATACATGAGCTTCGGGGACATTTTACCAGCGACCTTACTCCCTTCTGACAGCACATTCCCACTAAGTACCGATAATTCTAAGGGATCGAGAACACCTGGCCAGAGAATCCCGCTTGTTCAAATTTAGGACAAAACATAATTAAACATAGTAGTAATAATAAAAAGGACAAAAAGGCGAACACCTTCATCAGTGAAGAAAGCTCTATCCCACGCTAAGCTCTTCCGGAGATTGAACCCTGCAGCCTTCTTCTTCTTTTTCATTGACTGTGGCTCAACGCTGAGCTTAGGCGCTTCTGATTTGTTGGCGTTAACATTCTCCTTGTAGTGATCTTTAATATCTTTACACAGCGAAGAAGAGGTTGGTTTATCTGCAAAAAATTAGTGAAATTAGAGCTTATTTCTAGCGTCATCAAGATTCAATGCTCGAACTAAACTAAACTAAACTAAACCACAATATCTTATCTATCAATCAATGAATCCGTGTAATAAAAATAAAATCAAATGCGTATGAGGGGGTACATTTGGGTAAAAATAAAAGATTAGGTAAAGGAGAAACCCTAACCGATAGAACGGGGAGTAGGATGACGAGATCTAGGGATTTGGAGAAGAGGAGAGGAAGAGAAATAAGGGGTATTGTAGTTGTTGGAGACTACAATTGGACTACTTTGTTGAAGAGACAGGAGAGAATCGTCTTCACGGGAGATCTCGATCAGAGAAAGATCGCTCTCCATTTTCGGTTTCAGTGGAGACTCAAAATAACAGTAGAAGAAGAAGAAGAAGAAGAAGTAGTTTTTGAATTCATATCCACAAGACAAGCGGGAGATGAGATTGGTTTTGTTTTCTTTTATAATCTTCAGATTACTTACCATCACGTGACTCGGAGGATTCCCCTAATTTACTCAAAACACGCCTACAATTTGTAAATAGAGTTATGTAGTTTAATAATTTGTAAAATCTGCATATGGTATAAAAAAATTTTACAAATAGTGATATATAATATGCATCCACAAATTTCATGTTAACTTACTCGGTGTTTGAGTCGAGTCATTTCTCTAAGCAATCAAACATACAAATTTGGGAAATAATTTTCTTCAAAATTTTCATGCAATCAAATAGGACTTAATGTTATTTTAGTGTGATTTTTATTTTTTTCAAAAATAAAGATTGAAATTAACAAAAAAAATAGGAAATTTAAGACTCACATTTCAAAATGACCGTTAACGACTTAAAAAGTATAACTTTTCAAGAAATAATTATATTTCAAGCAATTTTTGTTTTCAAAATTGTAATTTTGAGATTATTGATGATATTTGGTGAATGGAAAAAGTCTACGTTTTATAAAATGATTTTATAAAACAAATGTGATATTAAACAACTTTAGATTTTTGAATTTGTATTTAAGATCATTAAATGGTTATTTTGAGCATTTCAAGCTAAAGAATCATTGTATCAAAAAAAATCTCATTTACCCAAGTTGTACTTCCGATGTCCAAATGACTCGTTTACCCTTTTCTTTTTTCTCATTTTGTTTCTGATTTTCTAATATCAAAATCATTTTTGCTTCAAAAAAATATCTCTCTTTTTTTCTTGGTAGAAAAAAAGAAAAAAAGAAAAAAAAAGATCTCTCTTCATTTCATTTACACTCTAGTTCCACCATAAAATAGCAGCCCTACCATAAGGTTCCTATTAATGTGCTATTCTAAAATCAAACAGAAGAAATTGAGAAGCATGTGCATATGGCTATATGAATCAAACCCAATTTCCATCTTCATGTCCTATCTCTAACAATCTATTCCACAAACTCCATCTTCTTAGCTCCGTCTATAAATACATAATTAGTAAGCCATTAAACTGTATGGACAAAAATAACAGTAGAAGAGTTAAAATAGCAGAAAAACAATTAGTGTCCCGGTGGAGCTGGACAAGGACAATCAAATAAATACAAGTTGACAAGTTCACATAAGAGAAAAAAAAAATGCACATTCCATTAGTATATGTATATCCAGTAATGACCTGTTACCCGCTCTTAACATTGAAGTTTTAACGTTCACACAAAGAAGAGAGCGCATTCAAGCAAGCTCAACAAGAGCGGGTCAAAGCAAACCACGTTGCAGACAGACAAGTAACTTCTTTGTACCACATAAACCAAATCAAACAGCACAAAACTGCAGCGGAAGAAAATGGAAAATCGTACTGTAACAAAATCTGATTCTACAGTAACTGCAGCAAAAGATATGAGAATCATATGGTAACAAGTAAATAATTACCCATGTTTGCCAAATTGACAGTAGCTAGATTTTAGGAGCATGTTATTATGTGCTTAACTAACATTCCCAACTTGAATTAGAGTAACAACATTTTAACAAAGCCTACAAAAACTGTTAGTTTAATACGGATACATTATCTTCACCAAAATATAGTAAACGCAGAGATATATTTTGGTCTTTACCATGTACGAGCAACTTCAAAAGCTAAATTCTAAGACCCAAAATTTGTTTCCTATTAGTTAATATTGCACTCTCCTGTGTTTCCTGTGGAATCATACGACGGATGACCACGAGATAATCCTAAAACATATGGCTCTTCTTCTTCATCTTCATCACTCTCAATATCATCTCTATTGTACCTCCTTTCTTCATATGCTGATGTTTGCCGCCTTTGCAAGCGCAGCACATGCATAATCACATCTGGGGTTAGAGTTACCTGCGAGCGATCCTCTCTCCGCTGCCTATTTAACTCAATAATCTGTTCATGATCAATAAATAAGTGTCTTTTCTAATAGTAATAGATAACCGAAAATTATTCACTTCTGTATCAAATGGAAGACAAATAAGTACCTTTTCTACATCGTTGGGGAGGCCTGGAGTCTCACTTGGAATGGGAACCCAAATTTTGACGTTCTTTTCTATGCCACAAGTAGCAAGCATAGGCATATAAGGATGGGGCTCAAGTTGGTTTACTACATGCCGATCACCAGACATTAAACGCACAAGCTTACCACCACGCTTCTTCCATATAAATATATGACCACAATCTGATCCACTCATTACATACTCATCATTAGGGCCAAAGAAACTTACTCCTTTTACTGTCTTCGAATTCCTATGACCCAAGTAAACTTGTGGCTCATCAAGTTTCTGCAGATCTTCTGTTGATGCGGACAATGGGCAAGGGCCCATTCCCATATTCCTTTGATATAGATAAACAAATTCATCATTGTAAGAAACCAGTAATTCACTCGTGTTAGAATAAGCCAATCCTGTAATATGCACACTTTTAATGCCAATAAGGTGACAAGGGCAGAATGTGTTCACAGGGCTGTCTGAGTTATTCGATGCATCCCAATTGTATTTCCTTATGTCGTAGACTCGTGCATATTCATCAGAACCCCCAACGGCAAAGTAATTTGGATTTCTCGGGTCAATTGTAATGGCATTCAAGCGTATACTATTAGAAGTGCCCCTAGTATTTTCTCTGACTGACGAGCAACAAAAAAGCTTCCTTGGAGACCAGCCACGCAGATCAAACTGCAAAAACGGAAACAAAGCGTGAACATTCAGAAAAAAATAGAGAGAATTTCCGTACAGGAGCATCTCACAGTTTTAACCAACATGTTGTACGAAACCATCTTCGCCACAGCTATAAAAACTGTGGGGACTCCCTGGCTCCAGGGCTAGTTTCTACACACAACCAGAGTGCTTCCCCAATTCTCTAGTATTTACTCGGCCATTCTCCAAGACTTGGCCGAGCCTAACCTGCATCATGTAAAAGAAATGACCAAATCATTATTGCACTACGAGACAGTTCATAATTCATAAACAAGTATGGTGATGAAACTGAATGATACCCAGCCAGAGAAAGCAAGAAAAAGAAAAAAGGCTAAATACTCAAGTGCCTCCTGAACTCTGTCCAAGAAACTAATTGGCCCCTTGAACTTTTGCGGATGCCTTATCAATGCATGAACTTACTTAAAGTAACCTATTGACATTTGAAGTTCACTGATGGCTTGACAGACCTTGACCTTACTTAAAAGTGAGGTAGTAGCTCCTTGAACTTACATAAAGCGACATAAAAGCCCATGAACATAGTTAAATGATATATGTTTCAACTTCCCGAAATCTCTCTCTCTCTGCACCAACGAGCAGCAATAGGGGATTAATCATGCTACATTAAGCAAGTTCAGCGAGTCATTTCTAAAGTTGAAAGCGCCAATCAGTTTTTTTGGACCAAGTTCTTCTTTACAATTTTTCTAAACATATGTGGCTGAAAAAAACTGAACTGAACTAAATTATTGGTTGAATGTCTAATGAATTTTGCTGGATTTGGTAAACTGTAAAAAGCTGAACTGAACTGAAATGTGTTGAACATAAGTCAAAAAGAACAAGGCGGCATTCATTTAAAAGCTGAATTGATTGGTGTGCAAACAGTAAAACACATAAAGCAGAGCAGACCTGACCATCAGCAGCGGAAGTAACAATCTTACGGTGATCGGATAAAGGAACAAGACGGGCCTGAAAAACGTTATCGGAGTGACCGGAAGGATAGGATAAAGTTCGAGTAGAAGTAGACCAATCCCAGAAGATGATGTGTTTATCATCAGACCCAGACACAAGTAGTTCCCCAGTAGAGTTGAATTCTACAGCGTTTACACAACCTTTATGACCATTAAGCTTCCCATGAAGACCTAATTGCTTCACAATTATCTGTACAATCATATCATGCCATGTCATGTGATGGTGAAATGTTAAAGCAGAAACTATAAGAAGCAAAAGAAGAGGAAGAGAACCTCGGAAGCAGAGAAACGGCGGGTGAATTTGGAGGAAGGATATAAACCGAGCTCTCTTCTGTAAATATTTGAAACACCACCATCATTTTCCATCTTCAACACCTACTCAACTCAATCATTTCTTTTGCCTCCCTTTCTCTCACCATCTACAACATACTAACTCTTTTTTTTTTTTTTTGGGACACAGTGAGTATTTTTTTATTTTTATTTTTTTAGGAACAGAGTGAGTATTTCTTAAGTGCTCATCATTTATCAAATAGTAAAAGGAAATTTTGTAGTTCCAAAAAAAAAGAAAAGTTTGTAACCAATTTCAAATTTTTGTTGCATGAAATGAAAAACCCTTCGAGTAACTCAATTGATACCCTCATCAACAGTCTAAAATTTGCAAGTGAGTAGTCTAAGATTTGAATCCGACAAATTGTAAAATCTATCAAAAGAAAGAAAAAAATAAGACAGTTATGTCAGTTATATTGGATTAAGTTATAAAGTGAACATTTTTCAGAAAAATTACCCTTACATGTTTTTCAAATTAATGTGTCAACTAACTGGATGGATGTGGAAATTTCTTGCTGACTTAATGTCTCAATTTTGATGTAATGTCTCAATTTTGATGTACGTCTCTAACAGAGAGAGATTTGAACGTTTGTTTTGTTCACATTTATAGTGAAGCCAATAAAATGGCTGATAATGCCAATATTGCTTTGAATGAGCCAAGAGGTTTCCATGAACTTCAAGATTGTACATCCTAGTTGATTAACGAGATTTGGCGAAACACCTGTGGAATGTCTTGACCAAGAACTGTTTAGCTGCAGCTATTTTTATGCTTCTTTTGCCTTTTTCTCTTTGTTGTATTAAACATTTTTTTTTTGTCTCAATTAACATTTTTCTTAAAGAATGATTCTGACCTCTTGAAGGCAGGTCAATATAGACCTTATTCTGACACAAAATCTACCTTTTCAATTGACATTAATATAATAATGAAATTTCTGAAAGTAAGGAACTTTTAAGATCTTTAAGATGAATTATTAGTTTTTCTTTCTTGAATTTTTATTCATGTATTCTACGAGATACAATTTAAAATCTCCCGCACAAAGTTACAAACAAGAAACAACAATATGAAACTGATGAACGTATTGAACTCTCGTGTGCAAAATAACTGTAAAAAACTCTTCCCAATAACACTAAATTTTTCAGATAATTGTTTATCAACAGGAAGGGAAAATGGAGAAAATAATTTGTGGAAGGGGTTACTCTTTAAGATTTCAATAATTAAAAGGGTTACAAAAACGGAAATAAGTATGGTCGGTGATCTCTTATTACATCCAAGGATTTAAACGTATAAAAAAGCCACATAATTCCCTGCAAAAATTTCACACTAACCTTTGTGCAGTGTTATATAATTCTACCTCCAAAAACTATTTGGTCTAATATGGCTTCTCTGCCTTCCCCTCTTTACAATTCCTTCCCACCAGCACTCATTTAACAATTCCCAACCCGGACCCCTCCATTGAAAAAGAAAAATGAAACGTAAAAAGAGCCCCCTTTTGTCCATCTTTGTAAGAGAAGGAAAGAATACAACATCTATTGGCTCGCCATAACTGTAGCAGCCCTTTATATTTACCACCAGATCCCCAAAGAATATAAGTCAGCATTTCATATCTATGTTAATCCCGTAAAGATTAATGTCCCAACAAAACTGTGCTACTCCTCTGCCCTTCTCATATGTTCTATCATGAGTTACATTTTTGAAGGTTACTTCCATTGTGAAGAAAGATACCTGCCTTAGTCCGTATTATGAATCTATTCTCATTGGATCTGTGTAGTTGACTAGTCATCATCTTCAGTTATCAAGGCAAAGGAGAATGGTCTAAATTTGTAGCCGTCCCCATGGTAGAACTTACCTTGGAATTCCACCCAATGAAGACGCAAGGCATGTAGGAATGCACTCAGTGTTTCCATCATTAGTAGAATGAAGGCAGTAGCAAAAGAAAATACTGCAAGCCCCACTAACCGGATCGCAATGTTGTCATACCTATCATAACAATATAGCCATTTCTATCATAAACAAAGATGCACACAACATTTATTCAATACATTTGCACTAAATTCATGAAGCAAGCAACTGAATGAACATGAGAACCCGATAGAGATCTCATGATAGACAAGTAAGATAATTTTCTGAATTAACATTCTCCAAACTTGAAATAGGTCAAGGTTTATCTTAAAGGACAGTGAGAAAACTGCTCCGGAACCAACCCAAACAATTATGTTGTCTATATGATCATGCTATTTGGAGATGTATCCATGCAAGTTAAAATAACTACGTGTTTAATAATAATATGGAAGATCTGCCTGAATTAGATTCAAAGACGCTGCAATCAACAGCTTGAAAATTATCATAACCAGAGAGAAATTTAGGGTGAAGATTTCTACTTCGACGCATTTGATGACAAACAGAATAATATAAAGCACTTCCAATAACAATGAAAGAAAAGAAAAATAAATTTATTCAAGGCAGAATGTACAATGCAATATATTTAGCACATTTCAAATATAAAAATACTTACCCCCAAGCAAGGAGGAGGACTTTCTCATAGAATACAGTAGACAACTCTGAGTGTGCCAAGCTGTGATAAAAGCAAAATGTTCAGAATAAACAATTATTAACACCATGAAAGAAAAATACTAATGACAAAATAATCACATATTACCTCAAAGCCCAAAGCCGAAGATACGATGCCGTGTTTGAGACTGCACCAAGAACAAATTCAATGGAGTGTATCATTTGGTGGACGAATATCTCACTGAAATTAAAATCATCATGATGTGATCGTGCAGATCCAGGTTCCATATCAAGATCTTCCGAGGTGCCAAGCAGCCCATAACTGCGACCTTGAAATCTCTATACAGCACAAGGAAAAAAAAATGAAGTTGCAAATCTTTCCAAGGACTGAGAGTGAACACAATTTCTTACATGGCAATAAAAGCCAATCATGGCAAAAAAAAAAGCAAATTTCCAAGCCATAAAACTAATGAACCACTTCAGGATCATAAGCTTTCAATCAAAAGAAGATCAATGAAAAATGACATCCAATAAAACTATGAAACAGCAGCCTAAATCATTTACTGGCCAGCTCAATCGTAAATGTTAAGACCATAGGAAGACGACACATCATCTCATACTATAATGCTCTTTGAAATATAACTGTTAGTCGGTTACCTCTGTGTGCATCTTCTTCAAAATAAATGGTTTAGGAAACAGCATCCATGGAACTGCAATTAGAGCCAAAAGCAACAACAGGATCTGAAAAGTCAAACACCAATTCACCTGATGAGAATTAACAGCATACACGAAGAAAATAATCCGCATGATTGGCTATATCAAATAAAATGCCTAATCTCACACCTGCAATGGTCTCTGGCCCCAAAACAATTCATTATCACCAAGTTCTTCCGTAGGACTCAAAAACATGTAAATCATAACATGATAAAGGTCTGCCTGAGAACCAGAGCACCACTTGATGATAATGAGAAGTGAAAGGTATCCAAATAGAGAGTTGAGGAAAATCATCTGCGGCACAAACTGATACCTAACACCAAGACCCAAATTAAGTTACCTTATCTATATCCATTCAGTAGCACATAACTGAAAAATGAGGACATGGCCTCATGTAAGGGAGAAGAAGAGGCAAGGATGACAAACAAACCTTATATCTAGCGAGCTCTTGAAAAAGCGTGCATTAAAATAACTTAATAAGAGTCCAACGTTCATCTGAGCAATACCAAACAGTATAGACATCTTCATCTTGAGGGAGTTCAAAAAGGGAAGTTCCGTACGACTTCCACGCCAACTGGGATCCACCCCGAATGGGTATGTATCTTGTACTTTGATTAAACCAACTGTGTGTGCATTACTGTTCAAACGATTTAAGATAAGCATCAGCAAAGCTAAGCAACATAAAACATTTAACTAAAACAAATATCCAAAATTATCATATCTACATGTCATAAAGAACTAAATTCTAAATATAATTTGGCACACAAAATAGAAAATTCAGGAAGAATATAAGGTGCAAGAGACCATTGATTTCAAATACATAACAAAAAGAATTATAGCCAACATTAAAACAAAATACTTGATCCAGATTACTACTCCATATAGATTTTGAGCCGAGAATGATATATTGACACAGAATGCGCATTCATCTCATTTACTTCTCCCACTCTCTCCCACTCTTCAGGAAATATTAAAAATGCACCATAATCCATAAATATTGATGTCTGTTAAACACAGTCCAAGTCCACAACAATATGCTTGTTACAAGATATATAAGAAAAGAAAAAGGAATTTATATATCTAGACTTAATAACCATGACGACCAAGACAGTTTGCTTGCAAGTAAAGAAATCACGTCATATCGCTTATTGCCTTGAACATCAAACATGTTTCTAGGTGACAAAAGTTAAGGTTTTTACAAGATATGAACATATTGTACCTGCATGTGTTGTCCCGGCATTTGTAAGCAGAATCGCCAAATATGTGAAAAGGGACAGAAAAGAATTCATTGTAAATCAGACCACAGTAAATGGAGAAAAGTGCCATTAAAAGAATTACATAGCGGCCACCAAAAAGCATCTCCATAAAGCTTCCAAGTTTCTGCAAGGAATTGTACATGAAATTTAATTACTTATAGGTAAATGTCAAATGTAGTACTAGAAAAACAGGAGGATTCTTATAAAAAAAAAAAACCGCAAGGAAACGAAAGAACTGAATCATTTCATACAGGCTCATAGAAATCCAGAAATTAACATCACAAAAAAAAACTTTTACTGATTCTAGTACTTCACAAACTATGGATTAACCTTTCTGCACCCATGTGGTAAGAAAATTCTACTTCAGCCAACTATAACTTCTATGCTTACAGAAAATCCCAGGGAGTCATGAAAATAACTACTTATTCTATTAAACATTTTGATTGAATATGAAATGCCATGTCCTAAGTCAAAAATATATTGAGAGAAATCTCAGTCATTAGAGAAGTAAAAAAAGTAGCGTTACTAGATTATACATCTTCAAATGGGATACCTTCAACTGCAACATTAAATAAAGACATTTGAAAGCAATCATACCTGGGAACTGAGCTTACTCTCCCGAGCTATAAGGATCAATGCTCCAAGCAGCAAACATATCCCATGGCCCCAATCCCCAAACATCACCGCAAAAAGAAATGGAAAAGTAATAACCGTATAAACTGCAGGATTAGCCTCTTGATATCTAGCAACACTGCCACATAATTGTTGTGTTAGTTCCTTGAACGAGTTGCTTGTATCAATAATAATAAAACTTAGTACCAAAACAAGATCAAGCAAAACTAAGCAATCCAGTCCATTAATGCTCGTAAAGCAGTTCCAAACATTCAGACTTGTGAGGACATGACTCTATAGCAACTTCCACCGCTAGACACATAATCTGCTAGACACTTTTACGTTACTCAGGGGACAGATAACATATTTCACTGTCTTGTAACTGAATTCTATTATTTGAAAATTGAGTTATCAGACAAGAAAAATATTTATTACAAATACAACCATTCCCACTTTGGGTGAAATAGATCTACTAGCTTGTTGTTTCCAATCAGCAAAGAAGGAAATAATAACAGTAAATGTGAGTTGTTTGTATAGTGATATTTAATATAAAACAAGATTAAGCAAATCTTAATTGGTCTAGTCCATTTATGATCGTAATACAGTTCCATGCATTCACACTTGCAAGGAAATGTCAGCAAGCAACTTCCACTGCTACACACATAATCTGCTATAAACTTTTACATTATCCAGTAGACATGTAATCAATTTTGAGCTATCTTGAGATGATCTCTATAATTAAAATTTAAGATGTCATACATGCAGAATATTTTTATCGTTCATAACTGTTAGCCATTCCCACCACGGGTGGAAAAGATCTACTAGCTCATTCATTCCAATCAGCAAGATGGATCTTGAACAAAGAAATACCTCCTAGAGGCCAAAACGGCAGCTTAAGCAATTTTAATCAATCGATATTCCTTGTATGGCAGATGACTAGATGCTACCACACATACAATAACATACATGCATCAGAACAAGATGTTAAACTCACTCTCCTGATCTCTTATCACGCTGAGTCACCATTACGTCTCTTATAAGTTGGCAGCTCTAACTTTTAAGGAATGCTTTTCTCAAAATTGATCTTTCTTTTCAAAAGAAAACGAAAAAACTGCATACTGCTGGCACTGCAAGCATGGAATTAAAAAACTAACCCGTATGCATCAACAATTTCCTGAAATGCATTTGTAAAACGATTTGTTCTGAAATGTGTAGGAGGTGATTCCAGAGCATCCATCACATGAAATATTATGCCCACTTGTGAACTGCTATCAAACGTCGCACGTTGCAATGTCTCCTGAATCTGTTAAATCAGAGAAAATGTATCATTTGATATAATCCAAGTTTGCAAAGATCTCAGACATAAAACACGTTTGGAATAATACATAGATACACACACAATAAGAGAATATTAATCACACAGCATACAAGGTACCTCAGCTTTTGCAAACGTAGGACACCAACCCTCTCCAACAAGACATTTTTTTGTAACGTCAAAATTGAGCATATTCAATGTATCATATACTGCTTTTTCCCTCCTTACCTGCAAAGCAAAGTCATGGTATATATATCATGCCATTGTAAATCTTTCACATCACACAGTAAACAAGCAACAAAAATAAAAAGAGGATATAGTAGAGTAACACTGACCATTTTCATCCATTTTGTCAGGTGGAACCCAACAGAAGCAAGGGCTTTATTCCGATGGCGAATCCCAGCATCCAATGTGGCTTCAAGTTCAGATAGGCGTGACAAAACCTAGAATCAAGAATAGAAGTTTTCAGTCGATCAAAATATAAAAACAACATTTTGCAGAAACCTAGCAATTGGAGCATGACTAGACATAGTTAACAGTAAGTAAGATGTACGCCCAAAAGCAAGAAGAAATCTACTGCACATGGTTCTGACAAAAAAACAAAGAAACAGGACTCACTTCTCTAGTTATTTGCCTCTGTTTAGTTATATCTTCAGGGACAGGATAGCAGTTTGCTCCAAATGCTTCACAAATTTTCAAAATTTTTGTTCTTGCCTGTTCCCCAGAAAAGAAAACTACAAATACTGTCTTCTCGACCTGCAAAGATCAACTCTGAGGAATGAGTCTGATGCATATGATTCAATTACTCGTCTATAAAAGCAACAAAATCAAGCATGTAAGGCAGGCTAATGTTAAGGGAAGAAAACCATTTCAGTTGACACAGGATCCATAATCTCCTCATCTGCTGATGCCTGATTGAAAAGCATATTACCCCTTGTAGCACGAAATAACATCCTCTCAAATCTCGGGACTTTTAATCTGGGTATAATACCACTAATAAATCTTAAACCTGACTGGTGAGATGGTGCAGAGCTCAGTTCCTGTATAATGCAGAATCTGTCATGATGATAACAATTTGCTTTGGTTCTGCACAATGATAAAGGTAGAAGGTACAATAACAAGAACCTGTTCAAGAAGTGAGGTAGTGTCACCATAACCATCCGTTGAGTATACATTTTCATTTAACTCTGTTTCCTCGGAGATTGCATGATTATTACTTGATACAAGAAAGCCAACTGCCTGGAATTGCACAATGTCCAATAGATACTAGATGTAAGGAAAATCTATAAATTAACATTTTCGTGAAAATTTATTTTATAGTTCAAAGCTTCTCACACTAATAACAAAATGAGCACAGAATCAATAAGAGACGGTAAAATTCAGTTATTCAAGAATCAGTCAAATCAAGGTTAACCAAATATGAATCTTGTGATGTTCAGATGAAACGAGAAACGTACTCAATTACATCTAGCATGTTCCTTGGCTGATAAAAGGGTTATCTAACATTGTCTAGAACAAGGTATTAATAGTGGACTGATTCCCCTATGTACAAACCTACAATTTGTTTTTTCGAATTTTTAGAAAAAGAAAAAGGAAAGAAACACCAAATTTGATAGTTTAAGTTAATGGTGCTACAACAATGAACAACTGACCACTAGAGCACTTCTAGAATGATGTCAAGTTAAAATAGCTCACCAAACTGAAGTACAATTAATGTAAACAAAATAAAAAGGAGAAAAACTAACAAGAGTTAAGGTGCAAATCCATCAACATTTTTGGGAAACGAATGAAGCCCTTGATTATTTTATTTTAAAAAATATCGTTAGAAACATACTTGATTAAGCCGTTTTCTATGTAATTCCATGTGTTCCAGTGCAAGATGTTATTTGGTATATAGTTATTTTGACATGGCACAGATGCAGGATCCATACATAAAAAACCCACAGCTTACACATGATTGGCACATGAAAATAGCTTATTTTTCTGCTCAATAAAAGGAGAAAGGTTTCCTCTTTCTTAAAGCTCTTGATGAGTTTGACCAGTTAGTACTCTCTTTCATCAATAAACACAGCATGGCATAATCCTTATATTTGAATGCTCTACTACTGAAGCTCTACTAAGAATGCTTCATTCAACTTATAGATGGTATTCTTCAGATACCCTTATAAATGAGTTATTTCTACATTTCACGACTTAACAGAAGTTCAACTCATCATGATGGGTGTCCCCCTGGATTGTTAACCTATGCTTTATTGGGTTCATAGCTAGCCAATATATTGTTTGAAGTTGATACGGAATCGCCACAAAACAGGACTTGATTAACTATGGTTACTAATGTCCAAGGAAATCTTGAAACAACAACAACAACAAAGCCTTAGTCCAGAAATGATTCGGGGTCGGATATCATGAACCAAGAATCTTGAAATTTTAAAAAAAAAACTTAGGGGCTAAATTGGTTTTACGGTGTATTTGCACCTCCCCCAAAAGAGTAATTTCATAGAGAAAGAATGAAAGCACAAGGGCGTGTCCCAACTCAGGACACAAAAAATAATAGAATAAGAGGCACCAAGTTATTTTACCTTTTGCAAGACCAATTTAAATTCTAGAAGCTCATTGTATGATTGTTGAAGTTTCTCACTGTTAGAATTCATCTCAATCAGCTCGTGTTCATGTTCAGCAAGTTGTATCTAGCAAGAAGTAAGTACATGAAAAGGGAAAAAAGACAAAAGTTATCAGAACCAGAGAATCTTAGTTTTGACCCCATATATAGTGGCCACTGTCTCTATTAACTATTATTACTTACAGTTATTGCAACTACGATACAAGTAAAATGCAATGGAAGTCACTCAACTTTGATTAAAGTTTCACTACTCAATAATATTAATCAGTATCATAAAAATCAATGTTCTGAACTTTCAGCCAAAACCTATGTGGAAAGCCGTACATTGACCATGGAGCAAGCCGCCTAAGGCATGTCATGTCAACCCCATTAATGTCATATTAACCGAATGAACAGTGCAATCTCGATATAGAAACAATTTAGATTTTGGGTGTTTCTTTTTCAGATATGGTAGTAGTGGAGTGGCCATCATGTCTCTCAAACTTTGACATGGCTTGAAACCAAGTCAAATCATGTCACACCAATTTTCAGGCAAAAACTTGACCAGAAATTCATTTCAGTAACTTTACTAGGACAAAGTTAAAGCTAAATAGCACAAATTGAAATTCAGTGACGATAGAGAGGAATAATCCAAATTGATTCTCTCTCATTGTGTTTGACCCGCCCATACAGCAAAAAGAAATTCAATCTTAATGATGAAAGACCGACAAAATGTAAATGAACCTCTAATTCCTCCAATTCAATATCTGGTTCTGCAACGGGAAGTGCAGTAGATAGCACACCAGCTTTATTGATTTGATCTTTAAAAAATCGTAGCTTCCTTGACATCTCCCCACAGCGTTTTACCTATAGATTATGAAACATCGCTCAAACATGTGAATGGTCGAATTCCAAATGAATGACACTCAGCAACTGCACTCAAATATAATTACTATGGAAAAGTTAGGAACATCACATCAATGTTAGATGGTAGTTTGCAGGTTGTGTAATGCAGTAACTCAATTATACGATAAATTTCAAAAGCAACAAGGACCTAATTATACCATTACGAATCTTAAAAACACTTCAGCCATTCAAATGGAATGGTCCTGTCCCTAGTTTAGGTAGAAATCAAATTTCACCAAAGCATGATGAATACTTTGGACCAGCAACAACAGGCCTCTGGTTTATCCAAACTAATTTTCTTACACAAACCTACAGGATACAACTGCCTCTATGTTTTGTGACGAATTGTGATTCTTGAACCTTGTCTGCACTGATGACTTTGCTTCACATAGAACATTAACAAGAACAGGATAGAGGAAATGCAAGGTATATCTGTCTCATATTGCACAGTAAAAGAAGACTGAAAAATTATGATTTGTGAAACGTTCAAGCTTTTATCTCTAGAAACTATAAAGAAAATAGTGGCACCAAAAGTGCATTCATCATTCTTGCTTAGCATTTTAGCATTTGAAAATACTGAATAGCATGTCTAAAGAAACAACCATTAGCATTTATCCTAACAAAAACGTTTCAAAAAGACAAAACTAAAAGATTATAGTTGCAGAATGACATGTCTAAAGAAATAACCATTAGCATTTAAAAAAAAAACCGAAAAAACAAGACTAGAAGATGGCAGTTCAAGCATAAGTTCCAGTAAGAACTTACCTGATTAACGAATGTCCTCTGGAAAGGACTTTTATCAGCATTTAACTGCCAGAGAAAAAATAATTATTGACATTAGTGCATCTGGTTGAAATTGGAAGACCAACCTTAATAGTACATTTATATGCAATGTCTTAAAGGACAACATACCATAGCCAGTACTATACAAACAAAATAAACTATGCAGATTTTGACTCAATTCACATAGAGTACGAACCAGCTCAATCAAACAGCACAAAGAGCTTAGAGATTATATGCAAAGAGATGTAATAGGAAAAACAGACAGCTAAAGTCCTTCTCACATTTCCGTGTCGAATAAGTCACTTTAATAGCCAGAAATTTGCAAGTGTATTGCCAGATGGTTTAAAGCCAAGACATATCATAAGAACAGAAAAATATAGTATGCAACAAATTCACAAACATCTCAACCATGCCTAAGAATATGATGGTAGTTGGCATATTGCACACCATAGAATGCAATCGAAATGATGCTTGTACTAAGAGAATTCTCAGAACATTACAACTCCTTAAGATTGAAACTATTAACGTCAGACATTGCCACTTCCACCCATGACAAAGCAATAAAAAAAATGATATTATAAGGGAGTCTTTCGTAGGAGCAGTAAAATGTATTTGGATGATCACAGTCTACAGATACACCATACATTTCCTTCCTAATTCATATCTTGTCATTATAATATCAATCTAAACGCATTTTCTCTCCCTTTTAAATCTCTTAAAATAAACACAAGATGAAGAAGGCGAGCATTGGATGGAATTTCATTACTGACCAACTAACTAAGAGAAATCACGTAAATTCAGAGGCATACACTATCCTGGACAGGCTAATACTAGTGCTAGAGGTACAGAGCATCTAATCATCAAACCTTTAAACGAGTTGGAATCTTCTGTCCCCATTTTCCTGTCCCCTTGCCTATCCCTCTCACATAAAGTGAATTGTATTTATTAAAAATAATATATTATGTGGGTCCCTTTGATTCCATACACAAAAAAGGTAGTTTTGTGTGATAGGGATAGGAAAGGGGAAAGGAAAATGGGGACAGAAGATTCCAACTCCCTTTAAACTAATGCAATACTCGTAAGACCTAAAGATTGCATCAAAGACGAAAACTCAATCAAACAGTTGGAGTGATGCAAACATCTCGAGAAACAATCATGTATTACTTGAAGCAACGTGAAATTATCTCCAAAGCACTTGGACGCCTAGGTGCCCAAAATGGAGACTCCGACTGGACCAATCTAACCGCTTAGGTGCACAAAATCCAACTAATCCCCGAATGTATCCCGACTAGGCTTGGAAGGCCCTCGTCCACATTACTAGCGTGTAGTTCAAACACAGATCGAATGCATAATTAAAATCCAAGGCAATCCTATATTAGTAGAGTTGAACGTCTCGTAATCCTAACCAGTCCAAACACCAACTACATCAACACTAATCGAATACTCTATGAGTCAAATCTCGTAAATCATAAGGCAATACACTATACTTGAGAGGCTAATACTCAAACCTGTAAACTAGTCGAATACTCTTAAGACATTGCATAAAAGGCGAAAACTCGATAAAGCAGTTGGAGTGATACAATCCAGATGCAAACATCTCGAGAAACAATCATGTATTCGTTGAACACAATGCGAAATTATCTTGAAAGACTGATCGAATGCATAATTAAAATCCAAGGCAATCCTAGACTAGGAGTTGAAAGATCTCGAAATTGAAATGTGCAAAGTAGAAGAATCGAAATGGAAGGAAATAGAAGAAAGCAAGTAATGAAGTAAGCAAGAGTGAGATCTGAGCATACATCGCGAAATTGGAGACGGCCGAGTTCACCGAGGTAAGAGAGGGCACGATGAGCGGACTCAGCAGGAATGATGAGCTGTACAAAAGACATCTTCTCGGAGCGCATCAGATCCATCGGAGGAAGGTCCGAGATCAACTGCTCCATTTTCTGCAGCACCATGCGGAAATGAAAATACAAGGCACTGATGGATCTTATTAAGTAACGATATATAAATAATTTGACTTAAAGACTCAGATCTGAAATTGTGTGTGGATTTTCTTTATATTTGTTTATATCGCTATATTGTATTGTATGTATTGTCTATACTGTTGAAGAAGAAGAAGAAGAAGAAGAAGAGAAAAGGAAGAGAGGAATGCGTGTTTTGGGATTTTGTTTCCGTTTCTCCATCGCCAACTGCCATCAGAATCGGGAATTTCACTTTGCTTTTTATTTAATCTTTATTCTTTTTTCTATATCAAATATATTTTTTTTGAGTTTGCTAGTACGGTCAGAGTCCACCTTCTGGACCCGATGGAGGTATAGGTTCATCCTTTTTTGGTGAAAGTATAGGTTCATCCTTACATATGAATAAATTACGGGTGTTGTTACATTCCGTCCCTAATTTTAAAATTTCATTTTATAGTAAAACATAATAAATTTGGAATATTTGTTTTGCTTTCCTTTTGATGAAAAGAAATTCGGAATATTTGTATATCATAATTTGGAAGTTATTTTTCAGGATTTTGGAACCAATTATTTGTGTAACAATTGAGAAGTTATTCTTATATAAAGTATTTTTCTATAAAACGTCACTGTGTCTTCTTTTAGTTTTAGTGTTTTTTTTAACGCGGTCTAAAAAACGCACACAATAAAAGATACGGTAGAAGCTGCATATATTCTTAGTGTTAAGATCATAATAGCTCGCTCTAAGAAAATGTTGGTCATGTCTTAAAGAGATTTGCATTAACAACATTCTTGAGCGGTTTAACATGCATAACTCTAAATCCATTAATAGCCTAATAAGAACAAAAAAACGTAGTATTAGCTTAGAATATTGCCACAACATAAACAGAAGATGATAAATGTTCTTTATGCAAATGTGGTTGGAAATCTCATGTATGTCATGTTATATATAAGGTTGCATATTTGTCATGTCATCGAAATGGTAAGCAGATATCAATCCAACCCTGAATAAGTGCATTGGACAGTCGTAAAAAGGATAATGAGATATCTCAAAGAAGCGACAAATTATTACATGTGTTACTAAGGGAAAAATCTTTCATTAAAAGGTTACACATATGCAGATTAGGTAGGGGATTTGAATGAAATAAAGTCAACATTAGACTATGTCTTCTTGTTAGGGAATGGGCTAATATTTTAAAGAAGCAAGAGACAAATTTATATAGCGTTATCCACCATGCAACTCGAGTATGTGTCTTACTCATTGTTGCTCAGGAGGCCGTTTAGTTGAGTAGTATGTGAATGTTGTGTTGTTTGTAAATAAAATGCATTATAATTGTAAGACTTTTCTTATTAATTAGTGAAAATGAAAAAAAGAAAGAAACAATTACACTAAAGGGGTGGTTCAAACTTTGAAATCAAAATGTCACGAAATTAAAGTTGGAATGACCTTTTTTTTAGTTTGTTTGGTTTAATGAATAAACAGAATCATAATCCTATATTAAATGGTGGTTAAAGTAAAAGAAAATTAAAGTTAAATAATCATGAAAGTAGTTAACTGCTTATGAGTTATTATATATTTCTTTTAATTATCTTAGAAATGGAAACAAATCACATTTGATTAAGGAGAAAAGGGAGATGAACTATGGATTCCCATATAAATGTAACTTTTTTAGTGAGGGTATAACACTCTTCTTAATAAAACTGAGACTAGATGCATAAGAGGTCAAATGTATGTAAAAAGCCAAGTTAATGAGCTTAAATGAAAAATCGCATACTTCAAGTGGTTTAGTAAAAAAAATGTCAATTATATAAGGCTAGAGAGGGTTAAGTCTAAACGAAAACTTACAAATTTTACTCTTTCACTCTCCTTATAGTGTCATGTAGGTGAAAAGATTAAAGTGGGTCGTTTTTTCTGACTTAATGTGTTCAAATGGAAAGTAGTAAACATAATAGGGTCAAGGGGAAAAAAAAGTGTCAACTTTAGGAGTATGAAGAGAGATTTTTAGGTATGTGAAGAGGGGTTAGGCTTAGTTTTATAAAAAAAATACTTAACCCCTCTCCATACCGCTACTAAGCGTTTGTTTCGAATTGAAGATGAGATGAGATGGAGAATAAAATTGAGATGAGATTTAAAATGGTGAGATGAGATGGAATTGGTAAAAAAAGATTAGCAAAACCTTGTTTGTTTAGTGAGATGAGATGAGGAGATTGAGATGAAATGATGGAAATGACTAAGCGATTAAAATTATTGGAGATGAATGAAGAGATGAGATATATAGTCTCCATCTCATTAAAATTCTCATATCATCTCTGACTTCTTGTATCATCTCCCCATGTTACAAGATTTGTCGGATAGGATGGGATGGAAATTCCATCTCCCCCTTCATCCTACCAAACAAATGTGGTGTAGCTTATCTCCCTTCTTACATCCTCATCTCTCATATTTTCCCTCTAATTTTGCAACTTAGACGGAGATTTTCTAGACCCACTAGAAAATCCGTCCCAATAGAGACGAAAAATCCTCATTAAATATCTTCATGGGGATGAAGCTAGGGAGAAAAACAATCTCCAAAGATAGGGATGGGGTGGACGAGAATAATGAAAATAAGGTAAACATTTTAATTAATTGACATCCATTAACCTTTTATTTAATTCCAGCAACTCCCAAATAATATTAACCTTTTATTTAATTTTCATTACCGTCACTTTTCTTTCCGTTCCGCTAGCATGTGAAAAACTATTTAGAAAAATCAATAACGGAGAACGAGGATATGCGGATCCGAATACCCATGAGGGCAGGATGGGGAGTATTAACTTTGACGGGGGGATGGGGATGGCAATTCCCCATTTTGGAAGATCTGGAATCGTAGGATAATCATAACTGAAGCTGAGCAGTGGGCGCATCTGCATCCATCAGTGAGTCTCTCTTTCCTCGGATACATACATACATTCTTCATCCAACTTGTTCTATTGCCTAACTGGATTTGCCTTAATCCTATCTCTCACTTGTAATTACTGTTGCATAAACTATTATGAATCTAACTCAACCATACTTAACCACGAAAATACATACAGATAAGCTCAGGATGGCAAGATCTGGAGCTGATAGAATGATACTCAGCTACAATGATACGGTTCTCAGGAAATCGGACCTCGATATCCTAAGTGGCCCTTTTTTCCTGAATGATCGAATAATCGACTTCTACTTCACTTATCTTTCTTCAACCTACCCTTCAGATGACATCCTACTTGTCTCACCTTCAATTGCTTTCTGGCTATCAAACTGCCCAGATATCGACAGTCTCAACGATTTCGTACAACCCCTCAAGCTACCAGAAAAGAGATTGGTGATCTTTCCCGTCAATGACAACAATGACGTTAACCTTGCTGAAGGAGGATCACATTGGAGCTTACTTGCATACCAGAGAGATGCTAATGTCTTCACTCATCATGATAGCAATTCATCAATGAACAAAAGGCATGCGTTGCAACTATATAAAGTTGTTGCAAAATTTATAGGTTCGTCTGGTGCAGGAACTCATTGCCAGTATGTGGAGCTTACAGATTCGCCGCAGCAGGTAAACGGCTATGATTGTGGTGTATATATTGTGGCCATTGCAAGAGTCATATGCGAATGGAATCAAAGCTGCGACAAGAAAGATAGAGATGGCCTGTGGTTTTCTGTTGTGAAGGAACAGGTTACTCCAGCAGCAGTAGCTGCAATGCGGAGCGAAATTCTCTCGCTGATTAGAAGTCTGATGGATAAGAATGAGGATATGACTAATGCTAGTTCATGAGTTGGACACAACTTAACTGAATTTGAGTCTCGAGATTCAGGAACCGATATTAGAATGGAAACTATCTATGTGTTCCTGATTTGGAGACTTTGAATTGATTGTCCAGCATGGAGGTGATGTAATCAAGTTTGTTGCCCAATTGCAATGCCAGCGTTCTTCTGAAAGTCGGCAGAGAGAAGCATATTAGAAAGTGCTTTGTTCAGCTTACAATCTATCTATCCCGAGATAATGATGTTGTTTGTTCATCTATAGAATGTTAGGAACAGAAAATAGAACACACATTCTTGGTGAAAGAAGATCATTTAGCTTTATTGATGCAATACCTCGAAAGGGTTTCCGGGAGAACATATATGTTAGATATTCCATACTGTTTAGTTAAGAAGTTATATGAGTTCTTATATGTGAGACATATCTTCTCATTGGAGTTGCCTTTTGGATCACTTATATCGTGGATATTTGCTTCACGGTTTTATATGTTTTTGGGCAATGACCGACCGTGACCGTGAGGATGTGCCTTCCAAATAATGGGACCACAAGAAAAATTCGGAATGTGGTGGAAACAGAGTGAATGACTAATTATTATTTTTGTTAGTTTAACGGAATCTGATGGTTGATTTTATAATGACAAAATCAAAAGTTATATTTAACTTATTAAATTGTTAAAGAAAAACTTGTGAAATCCGATTTCCTTCATCTTCCACAGCTGATTGTGTTGAAAAGTAGACATTCACTTTCACATCGTCCCCCCATATTGTCATTAGAACCAATAGTTTCATAGTCATAACAAAACAGATAAGAAGCTGGATCTATATATTATTTTTCCATTTAAATCTCCATCGAGGCATTCTTCTTCAATTTCGAATCACTTTGCTCCAGAACTCCATGGTTTATCACTTTGAAATTGGAAGTTCCGATCTCTTTCCTATCGACGATGGCTTACCAGCAACAATCTCTTACCATAAGCTCAATGGACTGCAACTTTTCACACAGATGGAATGGATATTGGCAGATGTTGAATAGTAGGGATACCTAACTTATTATTAGTAGTAGTATGTGGGAATCAAAATTCATAAGGGAATGAGAATGTGATTCCCATAAATTGAATTCTAGTCAACCCTCCAACCTTTATAAAAGAAACAAGAAATAGACTTAAATAGATGTTTAGGAAATTGATGTTTAGATACCTTCCCTCACCCCTCCCCACTTGTGTTGTTAGACAGCTCAACCTCAACCCAATAAATGCTTGTAAAGTGTGAGAGCAAAGCACAAATTTTTTAGTCATATTACGAAATTTCCAGCAAATTTTTAGCTATGAATTTCTTTTTTTATGTTCAGTTACGTGTTCTGAAATTTGCACTTCTAAAGTGCCGTCCTTCCTATCAAACACATAAGCATATGTCAAACATCCACTAATTTTATTTATCCTATCTTTACTTTGTAACTTTTGCCAATGAGATAAAAACAACTTTTCAGCCTGCATTTGCAATGAACACAAAACCTTAATCAAACCAATAACTTTCCCTTTTCAAATTTAAAAGTAACAAATCAATCTATGTTTTACATGTTATGATTCCCCGATTTAACCAAATACTATTAAAAAAATAAATAAATTTATGATCGCTTATGCACTGCATAGCATTGTTGCATGTCACGGGGATACATCTATGACAGAAAAAGGTGCCAAACACCATGGCTCTATGCTCTAATAATTACATAGGTAAGCATCAAGAACACGCTGCAAATTGCAATGACATGTAGATAGATCATCACTCCGATCATCAAAGTCAGAATGAGGGAGGAGCTTTTCATGGCAATGATTTCTCCTCAGCCTACTATCGTCAAAATGAAAGCTCTGAACAGAGAAACATCCGCCAACGGCTGAATCCTAACAACTGAAAATATATCAAAAAGCATATCCTGACATAAACAAACATGAAAAACACCTAAGCAGTTTGAATAAGATCTTAGAACACCGGAGGAAAGGGCGGAACAGCAATTTGAACTGAGCCCAACTGATATCACATGAACAACAACAGCAACAACAACAAAGCGTAGTCCCGAATTGATTCGGGATCGGCTATAACATGAACCGAAATTAATAACCAGGACTGTAGCCTTATATTAGCACTTAAAACCATATGAAGGATGTAAACAATAATCCCAAATTAATTCTCAAACACTAGCATATGAAATGATAATTGCAAAATCGTTAAACAGTACCGAATAATGTGCAGATCAACAGAAATTTGAAGAATTTATAAAAATGTTAGTTATCAACGAACAAGTTTAAGACTAGTTATTAAAGTCACGCAGCACACTAAGGCGCAAGGGGGTCCTGGAGCCATGGTGCACGGCAAGAGCCACGCTAGAGCGACACAAAGTCGCATTAACAATAACAAAACTTATAAAACTATACATAATAATATTTTAGTTATAAGAAATTCTGAATACAAAATCTCTAATGCTATAAAGAGTAAACCATGACAATATAATGTTTGCACACGTGCATAACATAGTTGTTAATGATTGGTCAAGTGTCAGCTGTGTTTTTCTGTACTTTTGTTTATTTTGGACCCTTGAATGTGTCAAATCCAAGGGTGAGCACTACTAAGCTTAGCTTAACCCACTTACGGAAAACACTAAGAAACTGCATAAGCCACAGAGGCACGCCTCAGATATCTGCGCCTTGGCGAACAAAGTCGCGCGCAAGGTGGCTGTGCCCTCCATGGAGGGTGGTAAGGTGCTAGGCCCGGGGACTAGTGCACCGTGCACTTGAGGTGTGCCATTAAGTACAACTATGGTTTAAGATGTTAGATAGTTACCATGTTCGAACAACTTTTCATGTCATGCTAGTGTCAACTGGATAACTCCCCAAAACTCGCAAGAATGTTGCAAATTCCTGTCACAGAAAATCTCTCATGTCAGTAATACTATATTGCTTATGTCACTCTAGTGCAGTCAAGAAGGAGGCAGACCTTCAGATGCTTGAGGGCATTCTGTGCCTTCTGCTCTGCCATCGATGCCTCAAAATCCACATAGAAAAGGTAGTCAAAATATCTGCAAATCCATTTTAATGAATCAGAGAAAAAAAAAAGAGTAAAAAATTCTAACTGAAGCTATAGTATAAAAGCTGCCCAGGGAATAAAACGTCAATATTGTCTCTTTAAAAAAAAAATGTCAACATTGTCTGTTCTTTACTTTGGTGAACCGTTATTGCTGCCATATCCTCTCAAAGGCTGCTTCCGCAATGGACGACTCTCAATCTGGTTAAGAGAGAAAAAAATAAATTTAAACCACAAATCCACAAACATAATTCTGCAAAAACAGTTATGCGCCACAAAGAAAAAATGAAACACACCTTACTAAGGTTGATTTGACGCAAAGCAAAAACAGCAAGTGCTTTGAAAAGAATTCCAGGACCTTCCTCAAGTGAAAAGACAATGCTTGTCTGGGATGAAAAGAAAAGTCTAATAAATAAAAGCTTGCATCAGAAAAATTTGACTGGCAAAAATGCAAAAGGATAAACCTTGAATGGCCTGTCTGTGCCAGGAATTATCGGTTCCCTTGCCAGCATCAGGAATCTTGTGACATTATCAGAATCATCCTGTAAAAAAGAAACCAATGAGTGCTGCTGCATATCTAACGCCAGTCTAATTATTTTCATTATACAAACACATCCAAATGAAACCTGAATATCTTCAGCTAATATATTCAAACCATAAATAGCAGCAGCAGCAGAACTAGCAACAGCTCCCGTATCTTTCAATTGGTGAAGTGCAACATGCTACATTGAAAAGTTGCTCGAGCCATGAGTACTCGCAATACATTAATTACAAAAAACCAGGAGTCTTTACTTTAATTAACTAAAGAAGAGTTTAAAAGTGTTACTGATATAACAAGATTGATATTTGTTCAAAAAGAAAAAGAAAGAAAGAAACAAGGTTGCTATTTCCTGTATTTTGCATTCTCAACAAAACAGGGTGCACATGATCCACTTCACGGGAAATCAGGTCAAAACGCCCACCCACGATTTTAGAACTTAAGAATGAAATTGGACATCTTACAATCTAAAATTGCCAAAAGAAGAAAATTCTGCTAAAAAAGTTCACATGTCTCCTACCTTTGCTGCACCAGCAGTATCATCAACTGCTTCTCTCACCAATCCCAATTTTGTTAAAGTGTGCTCACATTGAGCAAGACCCTGTAATGTGCAAAGGAAACATCATTACACCATGCAAAACACATCACGAAACTAAGCAGGGGAGCAGGGGCGAGAAGAATTATATGATACCTGTGGATGACTTAAGACCCTCTTCAAGTCTTCAACTTTAACACCATGATTGGCTAGTAAGCAATGGCGAACAGCATATTTAACTTCACCGACTATATGCAGCGTGTGGCGAAGTAACAGGTCATAGTTTCTGTGGATGCTCCCACCTAAAGAATTCTCAATAGGTAGAACTGCTCTATCCACAAGCCACCGCTCTACAGCCTAAATGAAGTGGATTAAAAGTAAGAGTACACATCAATATTTAATTTTATAAAGAGGAACATATTTCACATTCCGGCATTCATTACAAAGATTTTCTACAAAACAAAGAAAATGTTAAAACTGAAGTTTTAATTTGGTTCTTCATCATTTTCTCAGCTGCTACTCCAAACAAGTTCGAAAATTTATACTTGACAACAATTATAAGAAATTATCTAAAGTACAGCAAGGGGATGGCATGCTTAACAAACTAAACTAATGGAAATAAATGCTCTCAAAAATTGCTCGCCGACCAATGGATATACCACTCAAGAGGCATAAAAAAGCCTAGCTTCCCTTCCAATCAAAATGAAACCCGATTTCCAACAGGCAAACCACTCGTCCACAAATACTACACTTGATACTAAATTTATTCATTTGAGTACCGCTATATGCAATGCAATGCTGATAAGAAGCACGTATTTAAGGACTCACTTCAAAAGCGGTGTCAAATTGCTCGCACGGGACAGACTCACAGTTGGGATAAGCCTTCTCGGCAGCAGACTCGCTGTAGGCCCCTTGGACTCCCTATATGAATGAATATATGTAGAATATTTCAGTTTTGTTGATATCAAATTCATAAAAACGCAATTAAGTTAATTAAATTAATGACCTGATAAGCAACGCGAAGACGAGAGCCATCAGATACAGAAGTGGATAAATCAGAAGACGATAGAGGCCCTACACAAATTAATCAAATTCAAATGAAATTCAAATGTTCGTTAGCATTTAATATAGAGGGAGGGAGGGAGTAAATACTGGGAAGCGCGTCACGTGAAACGACGTCGTTTGGAGTATCGAAGTCCAGCTCAAGAGCTACACGACTACTGCTGCTGCTGTTGTTGTTCTTCTTCTTACTCTCATTGTCGACAACTCCGTCATTATCTCCGGCGATAACGGATAAGACGATAGCATGAGGGCGTGGTTTAACAGGAAGTAACGGCGATGCAATGCCTAAACGTTGAATCTGATTGGAGGGCAAGGGTTTGAGAGAGAATTGCGGGGATCTGGATAAGGAAGATGCCATTAAAATTAAGGGTCGCCGGCAGAAAAGAAGCAGGGGAATAAAAATGAGGTAGGTGGTGGAGGGAGGGGGGTGAGTGAGAAATTAATTAATTAATCAGGTTTGTTTGTATGCTTCCACATTATTACTATTTGCTGGCATCAACCTCGTTTTTCTGGCGGCACACACACCTACAAATTTCTGCTCCCTCCATTTTAAAATAGAAATTTTAAACCAGTGCAAATAACGTAATACTCCGAACTAATAATTCGATAACACATTACATATTTTAGCATTTTTTTTATAAAACATATGTTAGTATTTAATATTAATAATTTAGGGTTTAAGATTTAGTTTTTAGAATTTAGAATTTTTATTTTAAGGTCTAAAATTTATGTAAATTATTATTTAAAATATAAAATTTTAATTAATTATACGTTGTCAAGATCTTATTAATTGATGTAACATATGTCAATCATTTATTGGTTTGGAGGATTACGTCATCATGCTTCAAAAGTATACTAAAAT
The DNA here is from genome assembly GCA_028411795.1 of Euphorbia peplus. Taxonomy (NCBI): domain Eukaryota; kingdom Viridiplantae; phylum Streptophyta; class Magnoliopsida; order Malpighiales; family Euphorbiaceae; genus Euphorbia; species Euphorbia peplus. Next base: position 26,038,357 of record CP110843.1, read on the forward strand.
CTCTTCTCAAAATATAAAACACTTTAAAATTTTCACACTATTAAAAAACATATTTATTATATAGTCAAATTACTAATTTAATGTTAATTTTATGAATTTATTATATAGTCAAATTACTAATTTAATGTTAATTTTATGAATAAATATGTTGGAAATCGAAACTTGCAATAAATGATATAGCTATTTTAACATATGAAAGAGAAAGAGGTAGTATATGTTTATTGCACACCAACCATAACATACAAATATTACACCAACCAATTATATAAACCATAAAGTTTTAAATTTACCTATAAAAATCATTTAAATTTATTCATAAAAACTATTTGAGTTGAAAAACTTGTCCATAAGAGTTCTTTTATGCAGTTTACCCTAAGATTTTCTCATCCAAATTGAAAATCTCCGATCAAAATTGTTGTAGATGAGATGGAATATAATTTATCCCAACTCGTAAATCCCATACTTGTCTCAGTTTATCCACATTTGAAATAGAAAATAAAAATATTATTTTATGGGACACTACTTTTCAATATCATTGTGCACCCATTAATTATTAAGTAATGTTAAAATATCTATAAAAGTTGGGGATATTCTATGTTCACTTTGTTTTTCACAAAGTAACCATTACTTTGTTTTGTCAACCATTGGATCATGGGTTAAAAACTAATCCAATGGTGAAAAAGACAAAGTATAGACAAAGTAAGGAAAAAATAAAGTGACCATATCCTACACCCAAAAGTTGTATACGTTATTTTAGTTTATTCGTGAAAGGTATGAGATTTAGGACTCAAATCACTTGCTAAAAGATTGGTTATTTTTTTTGTTTTTCCTACTCTAATAAATCATTTCTTTTATGTTGATATGTTTAGATATTAATTTCAATCAACAAAATTTACATTTACATGTTATATTTTACAACTTTCACAACAAAAAAGGAGAATTATTTTACCCGCAACAAGTTGTTTGCTAATTTTATATCAATCTCCATGAAAATGATACTTATTCAGTTATTTGTACCTTGCAATTTTTATAATTGAATCTAATATACTTGGTAGAGTAATTATATTAAACGTCCTACAACATATGAAGAAAGAAAGCATATGAGTAAGATTTTTTATGCTTCAACCATAGGATCTAGCACGAAAACCGGATAAAGAAAAAAAAGATATAAGAAACAAAGTGGTGAGAAAATGTGTGTTATATAACATGTCAACAACAAATGATGTGTTCAATTCCACTTTTATTTCAAAATGAGTAAATCAAAAAATTTATTTTCCAAATCCTCTTCCTAATCAAAGCCTAAAAAACCGAAAGTCATTTTCAGTATGTAGATAAGTGAGTCATATATGTATTATTATGATTATTTGAAAAAAAAAATCATCATAGAAACCCCTAAAATCTGTATAAAAGAAAATTTTTTTATAGATTTCTCTTATTCAGATACTACGAATTAGCTTTTGTACTATGAGTCCGTATAGATAGCCCATAAGAACAGTAATTTCAGCCCAAGGAAACGGAAATGGACTTTAAGTCCACAAATAGAATGTGATTGAAATCTAACTCATTAGTTTGGTACTTATCTTTTGCTTGAATAAACAAATTTATTGATTAGCATTCACATTACTCAATTATTATTTTTATAAATAAAACATTAATCAACTATTAAATTGTATTTTTATTCTGAGATTATCATAAAATATGTTTGAGGTTTTAGTTCAATCAATTTTCTATATGATATTAAAGCATCATCGATCAAATTGTTTTGGGCTTAATTTTTAACAGTTTTATTTATTAATAAATTAAAAATATATAGCAAGATTTTTATTACGCACACTTTAAATTCAAGAATCTTTCACGTAATAGAATGTAATCAATATTTATATGAAAAAATATCGTTAAATTTTACTCCATTCGGTCCATATTATTTGTCACATATAGAGAAAAAGTCTTGTTCCATATTATTTGTCATGTTAGGTTTCCAATGTAAATTTTTCCTTCTTAATTAATAAGAGTATTCTAGTCCAATTTACATATATTTAATGCAAATCAATCATTTTTTTAATACCCGTGATTTAGTCAAATGCGACAAATAATATAGACCGGAGGAAGTAATTATTAACTTAAATTTTGAATTAAATATTTTAAGAAACTTATGCATCAAAATTAACCCATTACCTCTTTTTACGAATTCTTCCTACCTTCCATCAAAATTTGATTTTGGAAGATATATGCTTTAGCCTTGAACACCCAAATCATCTCTAAATCCCTAAATTCAAATGTGGTCCCCACCCACCTCATTTTATACCAACCCAACTATACCTACGTCCATTAATTAACACCACAAATCTTTCATAATAATGGAAAACATAATTCACCCTAATTTATGTCTAATAATCTATAAGGGCATCACCCACATGCAGTTAATTAATTGAGCTCATATACAAAACTAGCTAGAACATCCACATGATTCATGTCAATTGCAATTACTTAATTATATATCTTAATTGAGTATGCACGTGATTCCTTCTCATAATTGAATTTATGATATGAGATAATTTCTTATTTTGTATAATGAAAAAAAGGTTTGCTCTTAACACGTGTGGTCGTGTAACTGGATCAAGAATAAAGTTAAGAGAGTTTTTTTTAGTAGCTTTGCTTCATATTCCACTCGGTGATCAATACACATTTTAAATGAAGTCAGTTAATGACGTAACCGTTGTGATGATGTCATGTGACTATAAGTTGCAGACATTCTTTTTACTTAAAATAGCACTTGTCCTCGATTGTGAAGTAACATAGTATCATAAATTTATATGAACACATAAAGTACATCAAAATGAACATACCAATCAACTTGTATATCATAAGAATTTTCGTTGATGAATCAATAAAATCAATTTTAATTAACGAGCTAATTACTAGAAAAAAAATATAATTTATCTAATTAATTGTTTTTTTTCAGAAGAAGCAATCGTCACGCTTAGAAATGGAATCTCACATGCGTTACGTACATGGTATAGAATAGTTAAGCAAAATACAGAAATTGGTGATATCAAAGATCGATAACGGTTATTGTTTTCCATTAATTGTTTTCTTCTCTATCTTCTTCTATTATGTCTTTATCCTAGAATTGGACAAATCTAAATCCGTTACCAGAACCTCCTTCCTACCATGACTTCCTATGTCATGTGCCTCGCGTGACCTCCATCATCTTTTCTCACGTGCCTTTTAACTATGTAACTAATTTAGCACCCTCAACAATTTTTAAATTTCAAGACTTCAAGTAATAGTTTGATTTTTCAGAATTTCATGTTCGTAGACTTTTAGAAAAGATCAAGATGGATTTGGACCGAACTATAATATATTACGTATTAATATACATACATAATTGACTTTATGAGTTTATTTTTCGAGATATAGTAGCCCGAAATAGATATATTGTGATAGTGAAGTAACTCATCAAAGACAAATTTAACAAAGAAGAGATTTAGACCAATTTTAGTTGTTTAACATGTGAAATCTCTATTGTTCGTGCTTAATGAATAATAGTTACAAAGTACATTTTGAACTAAAAATAAAGTTAATTTTGAAAAAAAGCTCAAGTTTTTTCATTTTAATTTTGGCTTAATATATTCTTAGTTTTTAAAATTTGACTCTTTTTCAGTTAGCCATTTCAATTTAAGAAACAATCTATTAGCAACATGAATTTGTAATTTTTTTCCACTAAAACTTCACAACTCATTAAATGCGTTTCAATTTGTCAATTTTTTGCTGACATGACATAAATTTATTATTATTACTTACATGACGTATGATGCCACGACAAAAAAAAAACAAAATTTGTTACATCTGCTCAATTGAGGACCTAAGTAGACACAAGATACTAATTTAAGTGGATAATAAGTTGTCTTCTAAATTGAGAAACTTACCAAAAAGAATGAACAAATTCAGAAGTTAATATAGGTTTTATACCTTAAATTCTTGAGACATATATTTTAAACAACATTTTCATCTTTATTTACCCTCATTGTCTATTTAAGTTTTAGATACACTCTATCTATATATGGATAATTGAAAAATCAAAAGTCCTAAATTTCTATATTTCTTCCCTTTCACAATTTTCTGGAAACTAGCTCATTTTGAAATCTCATTCACATGTTAGGTGTTGTTTCATCATTCTTACTAATCTAGTACATTTCACTCACTTTGGACAAAGACACTCTCACATTCTCATTTTCTTTCTCTTCACAAACCGTTAATATTTTAGAGCAATTTTGAACAAAGTGTTAAGCTATTACAATTCCTGTGATATTTCCATTTGAGTTCAGAGATAATGTGGGTAAATTAAGGGAAAATTCGTAGAATTTATAGTCAGCGAGTTAACTTGATGCTACAACAAAATTTATCATGCCGCATTTATAGTCAACGCGGCAACAATTGTTGTATAGAAAAAAACCTCATACTCGTAGTGTTAACCCTCAACGCGACAAGGTACATTTTGTCAATCTACTCTCTCATTAATTGTCAAGCTATCAAGTCCCTTTAAATCATCCCTTTTCAACAAGTCAACTATTATATATTGTCGCACCATAAAATCACATAAAGAGATGAATGAACTTGTTTATGACTCATTTTTCGATTAACCCATTACGATGGAGCTTGAATTCCTTTAGATCACCATAGCTGCATAAGTGACTAACCAACTCTTAAATCAGAATTTTTATTCAAAACTTTTCAAATTTTTAAACTTAAGGAACAAAAATGAATAATGTGTTGAAGATACCCTAAACTCTATTTGTCAAACATTGGCAACACTTAATTAAGTAAATAAGAGAAAAAATGAAAAGAAATATATAGGATGATGATATTCATATTCATATATAATATATACGTTGCTTGGAGGGGAGTAGAAAGAAAGAGGGAGGGCCCACCATGAGCGTAGATAAGGACAGGAAGCCGATAAGTATTTACATCGTAAAACGAAATATTCGTCTCGTAGCCGCTTTCTCGAATGCCACGTGTTCGGTCAGACAATTTGGGCATCCTATGTGGGTTCCACTTCTCACCGACCAATCCTCTCTTAAGTCATCATGCCACTGCTCTCATGTCTCCCCTCTCCTCGTCTTTTCCTCGCCCCGATTTTCGCTCAAGTGAAGAAATGTTAGGTCATTGTACCAAAATTAATACTATGTACTAATTGTGCATCTAAATTCACACAAGAGTTATACGATAAGGTTTCCAATTTAAATTCAGTTTAGTTCGATTTAGCTTAATGTGATGGGAAAAAAATCTGCTGTCCCGAACTTCCTATCCTATTTTTCTGTCCCATTTTTAATTTTTGACATGTGTAAAAAAGATTTCACGACGGGTTAATTCGGGAAAAATTTAGGGTATAATAAAAAACCATTAGAATCTTTTTTACACGTGTTAAAAATTGAGAGGGGGACAGAAAAATGGGATAGGAAGTTCGGTACATCAAATTTTCTTCCAATGTGATGACATTGTATTTTAAAGGAAAAATGATTGTTTCTATTTTCATGTTTCTGCTTAGATATTTCTTATGTAATTTCTAAGTTATAATGCTCCGCGATCAAAATTGAGTGACAAATGGATAAGAAGACATGGAAGTGAAGATAACCTCATTTTCTTTTATTTTTTCTATATTGGTGATTTTGAGTATAATATTAGTTTATAAATATGATATAAATGACTATACATGGATGTATAATGTTGTCAATGCAATAACATATAATTCATTTTTTAAATTCTATAGTTATTTTGATTTTTACAAAATAAAAATTACTTTGAATTCACATTTAAGTGATGAAATAAAATTAATTTAATAATAAATAAAATAATTATAAACAAAATAATCCAATAAACAATGTAATTATCACACATACTTTCATAAAATAGTAGTAAAAAAACAAAATTGCAACTTTTGCAAGTTAATTTATTGGCAGTTGTGCTGTGAAAGCTCATGTTAATTTGTGTTGGAATATACAAACTAAAAAATCTGAGTAATTCATAAATGGAATCTTCTTTTATAAGTTTACTTTCACAAGAGGACAAACTTTCTGATTTTTGATGGGGTTCATAAGATTGGGAAAATGTCTCTTCTTAATAACACGAAAGTTCAAATATGCTGCAAAATATTTGAATCAAATTAAGTTAAAATGACAGATGGAATAATCTGGTAAAATGTTAGGGAAACTTACTTATGGATACGTAATACCCATTGAAAGTAAACCTTTTATGTAATTATGTATTGCTTAGTTTTTCTTGTTTTATTAAGTTTTCTAAATGACTATGGATGAAAGTTCAATAGGGTGATAACAATATTGTAAAAGTCATCTTTTATAATTTTGAAACTTTTTATAAACTTTCTTGGACATTCCACTCCGAATTAAAAAACAACAACAAAATAAGTGATATAAATTCATCAAAATTCAGTTCAATTCATTTAATTTAGTTCAACAAATTTCAGTTTAGTTTGGTTCAACAATTTCAGTAAAAAAGAACAAAGTCATACGCTAAGCATAAATTATGGATGAGTTAATTAAGTTAAGATTGAAGTAATATACAATGATATAATGTAAAATAAATCATGATATATGTGTAGTCATCTATAAATAACACATTAAAAAGTCTGACACATTGTACCATCTCAACATTCTAAGCAAGAGGAATAGCTACTCAGATTATGTGGAGCAATCAAACAATCGAGCCACATGTATCTTGTGTTTCATGAAATTTCTAGGTTATTTAACCGCCTCACATGTTGGATCAATGATCGAATGTTAGGTGTTAAACATAAACATATGATAAAATCACGATGAGAACAATACAACAATTATATGAGATACTTTTACAATTCATGACTCACTTTACTAATATAATTGTCTTTTCTCTCTTTCGTCTCCTCACCTAACTTATCGTCGGAGAGTTGTCTCTGTCAACCTCCACCCTCAAATTACCTCTCAAATTTCAGGATACATTTCCACTAGTATAGTTCTACCCCTTTTTGGGACATGAAATTTTCATATAAAATAATGCCCTATGATATTAGACATGATAAATCCCACAATTCATGAATCCAATGGAGATATTGATTTTCTTTGGATAGTGGGGGAGAGAAATTGAAGATTCTTTTCTTGACACAAAGATGTTACTCTACAAGGCAGGCAGGCAGGCACACTTACCCATTTCTTACTTTTATTATTTATTGTTTTCTTTGACTGCTCATTTTGACCAGTCAACTTGTACCTTTGACTGATCCCTATGATGTTCTTTTGGGCCCATTTTCATTCTTATTGGATGGGATGGGACCCTTTTTATCCATAATTGTTATGTTATGATTATCAAATTAATGATTTGTTCTTAATTTATGTTTTATTTATATGAATTTGGTAGAACTAGAATAGAAGCAATTATATCCTTCATATAGCATCCAAAGAATATCTAATTGGAATCAATCATTGTTTGTTCATGATTTTCCACTCCTTCAGTTCAGACAGATATGATGGCTTAGAATTTTGGTTTTATTACATTGGATTTCGAGATTCTTTGGTCCATATTTGGAAAATTATATTCCCCAATTTTAATTAAATATGTATGAACTTTAATAGGTAAAAACCAGAAGAAAAAGAAATGATCATAGAGTAGAGGCCGACAAGCCAACTATTATGATCACTTGCTATGTTTCATTTATATACAACCAGAATTCAAATATTTGAACCAATTTCTCTTTTGTCCATAATTTAACAAATATACTAATTTTTCAAATTATCTAAATTCCATCATAATTTTGATAAAATAGTGATTCAAGTGAACTAAAACTTCAAATCGAGCAAACCTACAACACAGGAGTAGAGTCCGAAGTCAGGTCGGGGAAATTTTGCAGCAATCTTGGTTGGAGAGTAATGCATTTATACTAGCAATAAAGATAAGACTCTAAGTCAAGGAACAATATTCAAGTTGATTAAGAATTCATCGCAACTCGTGGGATCATAAGAAAAACCTCTTTTAGAATAAAAGTTTAATTACTTAAAGAAAATGTAACTCGTTTGATTGAAATGCATGCATTTGTATGCGCCATAAAAATACATTCGGTTAATTTGTTTGTCTAAAAGGACGGACATACTCCTGCATTTTTCTTTAAGTCTTTTATCAGTAATTTATTTCAGTTCAGCTCATTTCAGTAATTTGGTAAATGCACTTCAATTTAGTTCAGTTCAATAATATTTAGTTCAGTTCAGTTATAAAGAACATGACCTAAGTGCCATGCTCAATTATAAAAGTTCATTTCATAATATTTTATCAAGTTCAATTTTGAACACAACTTTTTCTTCTTTAACACTTATTGAAAAGATTGATAGGAATTTTTTTTTCTCATTTTAATTTATAACTGTATTAAATTGTAAAAAAATTGAAATTACTTTTTTTGTAACACGGAGGGGTTAAGACCCCAACAAAAAAAGAAAAAAAAAACTAACAACCCGAGCTACACACGAACGATTCGAGTAACAAAGAGAGATAAAATGTATCAAATTATTTTAAAATGGATTATAGATAGGAAATTTTAATTTTAACATCCCAATTTAGATTAAAGAAATGAAGCTGGTAATAATGATAATGATTGGTTAAACTTTTATGCTAGTAGTGTGGAGTTAATGAAGGATACTTGATTTGTGAGGATGAGTGCAAATCATGAAATGAGAAAGTGGCAAGGATTAATCCACTGTCCTGAATTAGCTTTAGCTAGTCCCTAAAAACAATAAGATAAAATACCCAACCAAAATTATCAATCATTTCATACGTCATTCAACATATCTACAATTCTTTCAAAGTTTGAAATCTCATGTTAAACTGAATAATATCAACCTATATAAAAGAATTAATACTGCTTACGTTTTTGTCACAAAAAAAACAAACAAATTATATAGATATGAATTTGACATCCTTATTTTGGATTGATCTATCTTGATTTAATTTTCTTTATGACCAGGTTTAAAAATTTGGAACACATTCTTTTCGATTTTGAATTGAAAAAAACAACAAAGAAACTCTGAAAGTAAGCAAGACTACTACTAAACCTTCAGTTTTTGAAAACCTTGATTATAGAAGAAGAGAAGATGGCAGAAAGAACCGTAAGAAATCTCCATATGCGCCTGAAATAAGAAATTAGCTCTTATGCATCGATCTTATATCACAACTCGGATGTGACATTCAAACTGAAACCGGGGCTAATTCATCTATTGCCTATTTGATAAGGCACTCAATGGAGTGCATCTTCAATTGTCTACAACTTACCATCCTCACACGAATGACCAGGCTGAAATCTCTAATAGATAATTGAATTCCATCTTGGAAAAACTGTGAATTTACTCGGACGTACTAGAGTGCTAGATTGGATTATGCTCATATGGTCCTATAGAACAACATACAAAACTCTGATCGAAATGTTTATGTTCGTATTAGTTTAAGGGAAGTTCTGCAGTCATCTTCCTGTGAAACTGAAACTGACTTTATCCCTCTTCTAATGACATACCAATTCCAAATTCACTTCTTCCCACTTCAAAATAGAATTTATCCGCACCACCTTCATCGTCTCTACTTTTATTCAACTACGTACATAAACATCTCCAAACACATCTACACATTTGAAACTGTAAACATCAAACTCTATTTTCTCCATTACGGCCAATAATTACACTTTAAAAAAATTAGTGGTTCTTTAAACATATATATTTGCTTCCATCCCTCAAGAAATGGTTGTTTATATAATCAAAGAATTCAGTGAGATACTGCCCAAAAAAATGGAACTCTCAACACAAAGTTTCAGCCCATGCTCGAGCTTTCTAGACTTACATTAATTACACAAAAATTGTTCCTATTGTCCAAAATAAATGTTGTTAGCCTTAACTATCACCTCAAGTTTTTAGTTTAATCAATCAAGTAACATAATATCAGAGTTTCTGCCATTGAAAGAGCTTGAGTTTGAATTCTAACAACTTCAATAATTGTTGCATTAAAACATATGGTGGGTTGGGCATGGGGTGGGCACGCTTCAAGCAGAATATGCATTCGCGTAAGGGGGTGTGTCCTATATTAATATATAAGATGTTGCTAGCCTTAACTATCAGCTCGAGCTTTTAGTTCAATCAGTTAAACTAACACATATACCTGAGAATTTGTATATCAAAGATAAGGATTACTCTTATAAACTCCCGAACTCTTTTTTGAATGAATTCAACGTCCCTACCCTTCAAACTATTTGCAAATTCAATGTTGGTGGTGCTAGTAAAAACGATGCGCAAATGTTTTTGAAACATGCTGAGGATACATTTTATATCTATGGGGAACTTGGTATTGTACATTAAATCTTGAAATCTGTAATTAGTATACACAACTACTGTCGCGTTGCTTATGATGATGTCCTAACTTTTCCTTATATATTTTTTTTAATTTGGTTCAAATTAGATGAAGATATTAAAAGAAAACTTGATTAATTAGAAATTCAATGATGAAGGGATCAATGTGAAAATATAAAATTATCGAACGACTAATTCTTAAAACAGAGAAAATTCAGAAGATCAAATATGCATTATGCCAATTTATTTGACAAAGAGAATTATTAATTCCATAATGAGTCAAAAACTAAAGAAGCGTGAAACATGTACTCATAATTACAAATTAAAATAATACATACACAAGATATAAAATTAAGATGGATTCGAGCCCAACACATGATGCATATACATATATACTTTAATTAGAAGCAGAGTAACGAACATGACTAGTCACATTAAAATTATAAATATTCGTTAAATTTGTAACATGGACCACACATCCAACCAAAGCAAATTCCTTGGTGGCCTATCTGTGCAATTATTTCCATTGAATTAATTGTAATAATAACAATACATTATCAAAACTAAAGTAATTTATATTATATTTATATGTGATTGTGATCTCATCCCAAACCCAAACCATCATTATGAATGGGTCTACATTAGATCAGAAAACGAAACCAGCAAACAATTTATCTAACAACTGTTCAAATCTCAATCAATATCATTACTATTCTTTATAATTGGGTCCCAATTACAATACCCAATTGTAAGGATTAGAATTCGAACCTTAAACTTTCCACTCACATATTGGTGAGTGTATCAATTGAGCTACAATCAATTTATTCTCTCCGTTTTCAAATAGATGTCGTTTTAGAGAATTGTTTTTGTTCTTTTATAGATGTTGTTTTTGTTTTTTAAATTTTTTCTCGTATAATTTTTTGTTTCAAATATTTGAAGTTACTCTTGATTCATGTGTTTTTGAATAATTCAAGGTTTATTCTCCGATCAACAAAGGAAAGAGATTATCTTTTTAGTTAATCCATGTAAATTTATCAATTTAAGTGCACATTTATTGAATTTCTTAATTTGTGTGAAACACTCTAAAATGACATTTATTTGAGAACGGAAGAAGTAACATTTATTGTTTTATAAACTAATTAAGTTTTTGATAATAAAACACGTGAGTCAATGTTCTCTTAACGTTTGACCCGAAAATGGTTATGCCCTAAAGTCTCCCGACTTGTGTTAAATGTTAAAGATTATAATATGAAAGTTGTTGTTAGCCTTAACTATCATCTCGAACTTTTTGTTCAATCGGTTAAGTAATATGGTATTAGAGCTTCTACCATCGAAAGGTTATCAGTTCGATTCCTGGCAACCTCATTATTTATTGAATTAAAACACATGGTGTGTTAAGTGTTGTGCATGATTCAAGAGCAAAGGGATTTACGTATTAAAATGTGTGAGAGATTATAATATAAAAGATGTTGTTAGCCTTAATTATCAACTCAAACTTTTAGGTCAATAAGTAACTATAAATGGTGCAAACTACAATCCACCAAGCAATGTTTTGATGGTTATTACATTCCATTATCTAGTGTGAGGTAATGGATTCAAATTTCATGATTGTAGAAAGTGAACTCTAAGAAAAAAAAGTGCAAACTACATACTCTCATTTGTACAATTTCAAACCACAATACCTTTATTTACAAATAGCTCAAAATTATACTTTACCATTTTCAAAAATAAAGAGACCTCTAAGTTATTTACTCTAAACTATTTTTTTGTTTTTAAATAGATGAGAAAGTTATACAGTATTGAATAAAAATAAATGAAGAAGAGTAGTTTGATTGATGTAATGTAGGTATATGATCAAGGTTATTATTGTCTGAGGTAGTTATAGTAATTTATTAAATGAATGAATGAATGTGTTTTTGGAACACGAGGTTTATACTGCTGTTTATTTGCTTTCTCCTATACTATATTAAATCGCAGATGTATGTTTTGGCGATGATGAGATTGATAGAATTATACAACTGGGACCCACCAATCAAGGACTCACTTGAGTTGGGGGTGGTGCTATAGTGGAGATCCGGGACCACCCAACTGCGTGGGGTCCACTTAGACTAGTTGAATCCACGCCACTCTGGGCCCCTCTACCCTAATAGATGGGACCTATCTTTCTTGCAATTTTAATAAACCATTTTTTGAAACAAAAATGAATTTTAGTTCCAGACAAGCAGATTTTTTCAAGAAAAAGAAAAGAAAGTTGTGCAATTTTCTCTCATCAGGATATTATTTTTGTTTTATTTTTTATTGATACTGTTATTTATGCTTATGTATTAAAATCCCAATTTATATTTAATAATTTTCTCTCTCTCTCTTGGTTATATATATATATATGGTGTGTGGGTAAGAGGGTGAGCTTATTATATCTTCTTCACATTTCAATATTCACTTTCTGTTTTTGATCATTTATATCCTCCTTCCTTTATATTGCTTTCAAGTTTGAACTTCATTCAACTCAAATTAATTAGCTAGAAAGGTTTCATTCATTCATTGCATGGGATATGGATTCTTCAGCTCAACAACACAAGGTATGTATATTCCTAATTAATTGATCCCTACCTCTTTCATTTATTCTCTCCTTCTCTTTAATTCAAATATTAATTTCACTTCCTTTTCGGAAATCTTTGGACACTTCAACAAAAATTTCTTCCTCATCCTAGTACTATATTTCTTAGCTATAATGGAGGGATATAGACTTTCAAAGGTTACATTTCTTGGATAATCACATGAAGTTAAATTTTTCTTCATCAAATTCTCTACCGGTTCTTTATAGATATATAGCAATTAAAGTAGTGGGATTCTTTTGACATTAATGAACTAAATTAATGAACATTAATGAAGTAAATTAATGAACAAGTAGTTGAAATTTTTATTCAAGCAAAGAGCCTATGTTTTGTTGTGGAAGAGAGTTGGATTTCTATGCCTAATCTAAACTAGTTCATTCCTTAATGTGAAGCAAATTAAACCCCTTGAATATAACTTTCATATTCAAGTGGTTAAGAATTCCACATCAATTGACTAACAATGGAAATTCTTATTTGTCAAGAAAATTGGAGAGAGGGTAAAACCAAATCAAAAAATTTCAATTTAATTTGTATACCATCAAAATTTTGTTTACTTAATTGCATTTGAATTAGAAATTGGATTAAATGAAATGGAAGTGGAAGAGAGAATCCGCCTTGAAAGAGGTGGATTCAGGTAGCACTTCGCTTGGAAAAAAAGTTCGAGGATGTTACAATTATCCTCTAGCGCCGACCCCGTTTGTTCGTCATATGGTTTTAGTTCTAAAAAATGAATGAGCAATTTCTAGCAATTGCATATCTTTTTGAAAGGATAATTTGAAGTATCTTTTTTAGAACAATGTGATTTATGAATATTAATTTGTTCTTATAATTGCAGGAAATGGGGGGATCAAATTCATTCGAAAACATGCTAGTATGTTCAAAACAACAAAATCAAGAAAGGAAACCAAGACCACCACAAGAAGAATCATTAAAATGTCCAAGATGTGACTCAATCAACACCAAATTTTGTTACTACAACAATTACAGCCTCACTCAGCCAAGATACTTCTGCAAATCTTGCCGGCGCTACTGGACAAAAGGCGGTACCTTGAGAAACGTTCCAGTCGGCGGCGGTTGCAGAAAGAACAAAAGATCATCATCCTCATCCACATCATCCTCATCCTCTAACTCAGCAAGAAAAACCCAATTGGATTCACATTTGATCAATCACACTTCCTCAAACCCTTTACTTTCTTCTCTCACTCCACCTCATTTAACCTATGATTCCAATGATCTTACTCTTGCTTTTGCAAGACTTCAAAAACAACACTCGAATGCCCAACTAGGGTTTGATGATCATCTTTCTGTTTTGGGACATCCCCAATGTGACATTCTTGGGAGCCCTAACCCATCATTTCTTGGCTTTCTTGAAAGCCAAAACAATTTCCAAAATGGGTTTTATGGGTATGGAAATGGAAATAATAACAACTTGGGAGAAATTGAGAACAGTGGAGATCAAAATGAAATGGTGATGCCTAATTATGATCATCAAGATGTTAGTACTAGTAGTACTCCTGCAACTACTCAAGCCGTGACGGTTACAACTATGAAGCAAGAGTTTTGTAATTATGGAAGAGAAGATGAAGGTAAAATTTTATGGGGATTTCCATGGCAGAATATTAATGGGAATGATCTTGATTCTGGAAGGGAAAGCAGCTGGAACAATAATATTCATGGGATTGCTTCTTCTTGGCATGGAGTTCTTAATACTCCTTTGATGTAGTTTAAGTTTCTCTTTAGTTTTTCAGCTTTATTATGGTAATCAAATCAATGCAAGAAAAAGAAAAATAGATTTTTCTTCTTGTTTGTTGGACTAAAATCTTAATTAATTAGCTTTTTAGGCATGAGTTAATTTTCTGTTAAATTAGTTGTGAGATTTATGAATGGTTCATCTTTGTTTTTCTTTACTTTCTAGTGCTTGTTTTATAAACTTTAGTATGTCCATTAACTATATACCGAGGCAGAGGGGCATGGTTTGCCATCCCCGAGAGTCTTTGGATACGAGTTCTAGTATTTTCCCCGGTCTCAATCCTATAATTTGATATATGTTCGTAGTGCAATATTAGCACCCGAAACAAATGAAACATATGTCGAGTTCTTTCTTTCACTTTGTCCAATTCAGGTAAAAATGTATTGATTTTCATCAAATTACATTTATAGTTTTAACGGTCGTTTAAGTTTCTTCAAATTATTTGGCTACATTCTTTTAGAAATAACATTCCTCATATTCGTTTTCCATTCAATTTATGTTTTCATGCAACACAAGTATCCAATTATTGATTATTCATAAAATGGAGAGGTTTTGTACCACAAGAATATACAACTAGATAAACTGAAACCATTCACTTATTTGTTAAATCATCATATAACCAAAGAAACATTTGATGAATCAGCATTATTTCTATATATATTTTATCATATAATTTCAATTCTTAGGTTTGTTTGCTACTATCATTGATTAGTTAATATAGTACAAGTGGAATTTGAAAATTGTTTGGTAACCAAGTAAGGCATTTGGAAGAATGGATGAGCAAATATTAAATGCAAATTGAAGAAAAGAGTGGGAAAACATTGAAAGTGATGTATCATGGATGGTTTTAATTAAATGCAGTCTGAAAAAGAAAAAGAAAGAATATGTATGGGTAGTTGTAGTTGTTGCCAGGACTTTCACATCTTTGAATGACACTATCTGGTTTTCACATTCCATCTTATTTTTAGGTAGATTCTATTTTGTTTTTCTTTATTTATTTTACCTATATAATATAATATACTAATTAATTATTAATGCTACCAACGAGTAGTAGCTCAATGAGAAATGATAAGTTGAGCTAGAGATAATTATGGTTCGCGTCTCACTATTAATATCAAAAGGGAACTTGATATTATAATTTATCAAACTATTATTCCAAAATTGGATTAAATTATATGTTCTGTTTGACTTATTTTCAGTAAACTTTAGTTTAATTGAACAAAATCATCAAAATTCATTAAACATTCAACAAATAATTAGTTCAGTTCAAAATTTTAGTAAAATAACAGACCTTAATAGCCATCTAATATAAATAAACAAATGAATATGATCACACAAGAATTTCAGTGAAGCATGTGCACCAATTCTGGTATGGATTTTCTTCTCAAACCAAACAAAATCTAAGTTTAAGATTTAGGCGTGATAGATAGAATAAGTCAGAAATCATTTAATAATATTACTCCTATAGTAGAAACTTTTATTAATTTAACTCGCAATAATAAAATATTCTATGTACAAACATTTGAGGAACTCTAGTTTGAATAATGTAGACACAATTCATTGGTTTAATTTTATTCAATTGGATTATATGCCCGGTCCTCAATCTTTTTAATAGTACCTAGCAAGTAATAATATTACATTCAATTAAATTAAACAACTTAAAAGCGAAACTTCCCACATGTTCTCGAAATTCGTCCCTGGGATATCTGTGTTTAGTTGTGTTGTGTATCAATGTTGGTCTTTACTAATTCACTTTGCAGTGGAAGATGATTTCTTGTATTTCGTTATTAATTTTACTTTTCCTCAATAGCCGATAGATTTGGGCAGTTAGTAGACCTTTTACATCAAAATCATATTGGTTTAAGAATTATATTCTTTTTGACTGAATTAAATTAAGTTAAAATAAACTTAACTAAACTATTTTCTGAATGTCTAATGAATTTTATTAAATTTACTAAACTGAAATGAATAGAATTTTAAGTAAAAAAACAATAGGATCAAAAATTAAGAAAGGATGGAGGGTCAAGAATTTAAGTTCAACTTGAATATAAATGGAGTTCAACCAAAATTCAAAAAGTTATACGTAAATACAAAAAATGTTGTTAGCTTTAAATATTAGATCGAACTTTTGGTTCTATCGATTAAGTAAATACAGTACTAAAGTCGCTGTGATTAAACAATCTTAAGTTTTATTTCGGACAACTTTAATATTTGTAGAATTAAAAACACATAATGAGTTGGACTTGTATTGTGCACATTTCAAGTTTAAGTGACATTCACATAAAGAAATATATGAAGTTAGTATAAAATATGTTATCCTTAACTATTAGTTCGAGCTATTGTTTCAATCATTTAAAAGATTATGCAATAATCTTAAAATCATAATCATACCTTTTACAAATGTTGGAGTCAATTTTGTATGCAATGGTCAAGTTAACACATGAATAACTATAGAGTTATTTTGACGCTATCTATCCCTACTTCATAGTTAATTACCCGTGCTTTTGAGGGCTTGCTTCTGGGTAGATTTGTCACTTGTCGGGCTTGGCAGCTAGTCCCTATATGTTATTTAGCCAAGCTAGGCCCAAACTAGGGCCAGGCAATAAAAATCATTTGAAGCCTAACCCAAATCAGTCCAACTCCTTTAATAAGTAAAGCTACCATATGCGTCATGCCTTAGTTGGCTGGGTATATTGTAGTTTCTAGTGAGCTGTCAAGAATTAGAATATGCTAATGTATGAATGGTGGTTGGACTCAGTATGGGTAACATTAACTCAAAACGGCCTTAAGAACATGTGAGCAAAGTGTTAATAAACCTATCACATCAAGAGTTCTCTCGGAGGATTGAATGTTTTTACCCTGCGAAACAATTGACAGTTAGTTAGCGCTTTTGTTCGGCCAAATATCAATGTGTTGTAGATCTTGATCAAGTTATCCAATCTATCACTACAATACATTAAAGATAAACAAATTATTTTGAAATCAAAACCATCACAACTAACTCTATAATAATTCTATGTAGATAAGATCAACAAGAAATAAATTAAGTTAAATTGCTGTAGGCAACAACTCAGTCATATCTGTTTTTAAAAGGAGAAGCTGTCAGGAACAATATTTTTTAACTGGGGTAGAAATTTAACCATAGTTTTTAAGCTTGAATCCAAGGAGTATGTGTTAACAACTTCTTTACAAACTGCTTGTCTTGCCAGTCGATGTGTTAGCGAAGAATGTGGCACAATATGAAAATCATGTAAGAGACGATAAAGATGTGTCGTGCATCATATATGGGTACTATGACTCATATTTTTGAAAAGCAATTCACAGAGCAACACGCTTATGAGATGATGGACTCCTTGATATATTCTAAAATCAGGCTCGTCGACAAAAGATACATGTTAGCTAAAGCGCTAAGCACAAATGTTATATAAATTGGAACCTCTGTAAGCACAAATGTCAACTAATTAGTTATTTTTATTTTTTATGATAAAAAAACTTTATTATGCTCTCAAATGAAGAGCTATGTTGATAAACACGAATGGCTTAATAATATTTATATATTTTTTCCATGAGACGTATAAAGAAGAGAAGAAGATGACAAAGAGGAAAGAAATTGGTTGATAAAGAAGAAAATTAAGTTCATCTGGAGTTTTTCTACAGTTTGCCAAACCACCTTCTTCTTCTTTTTTTGCTTTTGTCGCCCCTCACTTTGTTGAGAACACTAACATACGTCAGTGCTACTGTGACCAAAGGTAGGTAAAGTGTACAATCTTAATTAATAGCTAAGTGATTGACCTCAAATTTAGATAGTTAAGTGAAAAAATATACTAATCACAAAAGTTTCTAGTAAAAGTATTGATATTTGGATTAGAAATCGGTGCAGCTTACTTAGCCTGGGAAAGCTTGCAAACAAAGTAATTGAGAGTTATCCAATTCAATTCAATTATAATGCACTTTTCTTAAGAAGAAAATAATAATCTCTTTTTTAAAAAATAAAATAAAATAATAATAATTATTATTATTATGATAATATAAATATAGGGACAATATACACCAAAACTAGTTTCACGTAATCAAATAATATACATTAAATTTGTATCCGTTACTCTTAAATATCCATTCCATTCCTTTTGTGTGATATATATTTTTTAGAATTTATACATTCTCATATGTATAAAATATATCTTAAAATTATTAAAAAATATGCACATAAGATATTTTTTCAAGAGTTTCTTGTTTGTTAATTTTGGAAACTGAACATAAAATCACACATTTCTTTTTAACATAATAGTCACTAAACTATTGCTTATTCGTATAAAACACAAGTGAAGTTCATCACGTAACTAATTGAAATTTAGTATGATGCTCAATTTGAGTGATTATAATTGATGGGCCTTCTAGATGTTCTTTTTTTCCTCTTTGAAAAATTAATTTATCAAATAAATAAATAAAGTAGTTTTTTGGTTATAATAAATAAAATAAATAATTTGATTATACATAAAAGTGTAAATTAAATAGGATTAGTGAGTTTTAATACAATTAATTAGCTAAATTGCATTAGTTAGAGTAAACCCTACATTGATCCTATAAATAAGTGTATCCTATCTGCTTTCACTTATTATATTTCAATTTCTTTGGTTACACTTAAGAAAACCATCTTCTTGTCTGTTATATTTCCTCCATTTTAGTAATTTGTTGATCATCTTGAAGTGAGATTATGTCAAAGAAGAATTTGAAATCAAAAGGTCTGCCTCCTCCTCAGAGAGGACAGATCAAAGCTCAGATACTTGAAAGCTTTGCAAAATCTGTTGGCTCTGCCTTCTCAAAAGCAGGGGAAGCTCTCATCATCCCAAACCGACCAATTCATGGAGGAGATGGTAACAATTTTTCTGCATCAAATTCACCTCTCACTTGCTACACTTCTGATGGGAATACTTGAAAATGTTACTGTTTTCTTTCTTGTCAAAAAAAGATGTGATTTTTACTGTTTTCAACTTCAATCACTCCCTTAATTGGCTGTTTGTTTTATAATTTTGGGTTAAATAATGGTTTGATCCTTTATAATTTATAGGATATTTGTTGTTCCATTTATTAGTTAAGGCAGTTTCTTTGGAGCTTGGAGCTTGTATGGATAAAAGCAACCCTGTTTTTGTTTGTAATATATGGGATTTGTAAGAAAGCACCATGTTTAATAATAGTAATCATAGTATGATATCTGGTTGTTGATTTGTACTCTATTTTTCAATTCCGATTTATGTTTATTTTCCATCCTATTTTTCGCAATTTTTATGTTAATGGAATGCATTTCTTTCTTCTTTCTTTTTTTTTTTTGCAAGAATTAAATTGATTAAAATATTGAAGATTCCATTTCTTAAGTCATTAACAAAGTTTTTTTTATCTAAAAAAACTGCATGTATTTATTTGTCAAAACCTATAACTATAGGACTTTTTTTTACTTTACTAAAAACATTAAGAAGTTGATAAATCACACTTATAACTTCAATGGATATTCGGTGTTTTTATTAAAATAACTAAGTCATTATTTTTGAATAAAGGATAAACGAGAATAATTATATGACAAGTTAATCGATCTACTCGCCGAGTTGAGTAGAGTCGTTATAAGGTCTTTTAATTCGTAGTTGATATTTAGTATGCAATACAATCATAAATAAGAGATGAGATTATGGAGATGACCTGAACGAACCGTCTAAAGATGATTTCAAATGAAAATCATGTATATGAATATCAAATTTTTAGCCATTTAGATACAACGTGACAACACGTGACCAAATTATACTATATATCATCGTGACTTGCCTTAAACTAAATGGTGTAATATTTGATTGTTGAAAAACCGGTGGTTAAATTTTCATAGGGTGTGGTTATATCCAGCCCATAATTAGTAAGACAGCCGATGGGATAAGACAGAATTGCCCTAAGAAAAAAAATAAATTATTATTTTTTTTTTTGCAAAAAGTAGGTAGGAACTGGAGCCTTTTCGGTGCCACCACACGGTGACACTCACGGCCAATCAGTTTCACCATGTGGTGGAACCGGTGAGTCTCAAGTGCGTCCGCGCGGTGGCACTCAAAATCATCTAGTGCCACCACATGGTGACACTCATTCTTCGTCAGTGTCACCGTGTGGTTGCACTTGAATTCAGTGAGTTCGTTTAGACGATTAGTTTTTTTTTTTTTTAAGAAAAATGGAAAAATTAATTTAACCAAAAATATAACTCAATCCTAAATAATATAAATAGTGAAATTAAGTAACAAGTAATTTCAACAATATAATTTAAACAAATAATAAGAAAAATAAAATTTGAAATAACCCGAAACCATAAATTTAGTATATAGATGTACTTAGTTAAAACTTATATAAAATTAAGAAAACACAAATACACGAAGAAAATAAATATAATTAAATCAAAAAAGCAAAACATTACACGAATGTATTTCGTAGTAAATTAGCCCATCTATCCATCCTTCCCAAATACGGTTCTATCAAGTGTCGAGCACTGAAATGACGTCTAGATTCCCACTGTACATCCATTATAGGGACTGGAAAACCGGGTTGTAAGTCGATACGAATAAAATGATTTCCGGCAAGACAAAGACAAATTTCATAGTCTAGTGGGTGATCGTCGGAACGAAGCGGAAGCACATTACAACATCCCATAAGCCGGTTCGAGAACAAAAATATTGCTGCATTAAAATAGGTAGCAATAGGGTATAAATCCTCCGGCGTACTCATCCAGTTGGCTTGTGGACAACCTCCTCTAAACCAAGATAGGCGATTTATGGTTACATCGATCCCGGAAACATTAACAACAGCGTTGTAAATGTACTCATACATAGGTCGATTTATAGTTAGCTCAGAGATGATAGATTTTTTTACAAGCGCCCAGTTCTCCTGTGTTCCAGTTACTATGTCAGCAATGACATGGAACCCACAATTACTATGTCGTGAGTTTTATTAATTACATAAACTATACAAAAAAACTCAGCTCATTAATTACTCGAAAAGGACTAAGCATATGACAGTAAGTTTGTGCAAACACTACTAAACCGAGAATTTAGAAGCACCAGACCTATTGAATGCATAAAAGATCACCATAACAACTCTCCATCAACAACAGAATCACCAAGGCTAGAGAATGCAAGAAAAGGGTTTTCGTCATTAGCACAAATAAAGCAATTCTATCACTGCAATTAATTTTGACATGTAATGATAAAGTTTCAGAAGCATAAAAACCTATCAAATTGGAAATTTACTACAAAAATTCTACACTAGCAACATAATCATAGAAGAGAATGCAAGTAA
The DNA here is from genome assembly GCA_028411795.1 of Euphorbia peplus. Classification (NCBI taxonomy): domain Eukaryota; kingdom Viridiplantae; phylum Streptophyta; class Magnoliopsida; order Malpighiales; family Euphorbiaceae; genus Euphorbia; species Euphorbia peplus. The sequence goes on from CP110843.1 coordinate 26,060,415, forward strand.
AAGGTCTTTCCCATAAGCACATATTTAAACAAATAACGACTAATTTTTTATTTTATTTTTAAAGATTAAAATATATAATCCGGTAACCGCCGCCGTCGACCGCCGCACGCGGCACTGGTGACGGCGGTGCTGGTTCAAATCTAGTGCCACCTTGCGGCGACACTAATGTCAAATCAGTGCCGCCACACGGTGGAACTGGTGATTTACCAGTCCGCCACCAGGCACTGGTAAATCATCAGTTCCACCGTGCGGCGGCACTGAAACACCGTCAGTGTCGCGTGCGGCGGTCGACGGCGGCGGTTACTGAAAAATTTAAATTTTCTTTTTTAAAACCACCAAAACTCCTGTCACAATAGCGGTTTTTCCCAATTCTTTTGTCCATAAATTCAAAAACCACAATATCGATCTAATTCATACTCTAAAATACAATCAAATTCAATTTAGCATTCAATCTAATTTTTCATACCCTAAATTCACAATTAAACGATCCGCACCCCTTCCGCCTCTCTCGTGATTCATTTTTTCGATCCGATTTTAATTAATTTTTTCTGTTATCTCCCCAAAATTCTGATCGGAATCCGCCGTCTCCGTCGCCCGCCATCAAGCGTCGCTGGAGGAGGAGGAATGGGTGAAGTGAAGGACGGGCCTGATGGGAAGAAAGTTAGTGAAAAGTTGGCTGGGTACAATTTTTCATTTAATTTTGAATATATTTTTTAAGTGAGGGTATGAGAGTAATTTACTAGTGGCTTTCTTGCAAATCCCCGGCTGGCAATAAGCCACCACTTTTCATAATATAAGCATCCACCCTTTCTAGAACAACAACTACTACTTTATTATTCTTTGGACTTGTATATTCAAATTCAATTTAATGGGTCTTGGAGGAGAAGGAAGTGATGTAATATGCTCCCACCTATTCTACTCTAGTACATATAAACCGACATATCTCTTTTGCATTTATAACTAAAATTATCTTTCTGTTGTCACTTTCAATCAATCTCACTTCTTAACCTAGATTAAGGCCCCGTTTGGTAAAGCGTTTCGTGGGAGCATATAGCGTTTCGTAGGAGCATATTGCATTTTTGTTCCAATATGCTCACAAATAGGTGTTTGGTTATATTTTTGGAACTACAGCATTTAGAGTTTTGGAACCAAAACGGAGCGTTTCGTGAAAAGCTCCAATTTGGAGCTTTTCGTGAAACGCTAGTTTGTATTTTAAACCACAAGTAGACTTTGACAAAACTACCCCAACTTATTTTTTTAATTTATATTATTATTAATTTATATTGGTAAATAGTATACCCGTATAAGTCTTTTCACATGTCAACAGCAACTGTTTTTATAATTCTTCCAAACACTAATTATCCAACAACTATTAGCAAACAGCAACAACAAACAGCAACAGCTAACCGCAACAGCTAACAGCAACAGCTAACTGCAACATCTAACCGCAACAGCTAACAGCAACCGCAACACCAAACGGAGCCTAAATGTTTAATATTTACAAACTACACTGTAAACAAAAATGCAACAGGAGTAATTTATTACTAATTGAAAAAACAGTAAATGAACACAAGTGATTGAGTGAGGTATATTTTACTTTTCGATTCTAATAGAGCACACACACTGAAAATATTCCAAATTTCTCCAGTTTTTAAATAATATATATGTGTTTATATTCTTATTACGGTGCATCAACGAAAATTTTCTTCTTTCTTTCATGAATTGTGTATGTTGTGGATATCCCACTTGTCTATATTTCTAGAAAAAGGATAAAATAAATATACGGTGTTTGTCCTATACTCAAATGAGTCATGCTGAGCTTCAATGATGATGAAGATATTACATGTCTAGCCTTAATATTATATCTATAAAATATAATTGGTAAAAGAGCATTTCTACGTTTTTGTTTCCTCAGAAATTTTGTATTAAAATTTGACTTCTTAACAAAATTAAGTAAAAGTTAAAAGGACTTAAAATCTTAAAGTTTGTAATTAATTCTAACGGATGAGATTAATTGAAATAATAATGCACCAAAAGACAATGAAAGCTTAAAATTTGAAAAGATTTTGAAACTGGAGAAACTTAAAAGAATTGAAGAAACTTAAGAGTATTGAAGAAATTTAAAGGAACCAGAGAATCTTAAAAATAAACTGGAGAATTTTAAACTTACTGAAATAAGAAAGCAAATTGTTTCTTTTTTTTTTTATGAAAAAAAGAAGAAGCAAATTGTTCTTGAAAATTAAAATAAACGATAATGAAGACGATTTTGAATTGAAATTGTTAAGATTTTGAGTTTGCTCTTGAGTTGAGTGTTTTTGTGATTTGTTGTGTGTCATTCTCTGTCCATCCAATCTTCCATTTATACTGTAAATGCTCGACCAGTAACCGCTTGCCAACTTATCCATAACACGATCTTCTGAGATGCTCTTTATTCTCTTTAACTGCAATTCTAACTTCCCACGTTGAGCTCTCCTCAATAACTCCATGCTTCCACTTTCAAACATTCTCCATAACCGTCTTCTCTCAAAATCAACTGCACATCATCTCTAGAACAATCTATTGTCACATGCTCTTTTAATTAAATTAACTAACTAAACATAATAATTAATCAATTAATGACTAATTAATATAAATAATCAATTACCTCAATCATAAGCTAATTAATTAACTAAATTATTTAATTATGCCAGAAAAATAGATATTTATAAAATTGATCCAATTAAATTACGGGTGTTGAGTAATTATATTTATAACATATTACTATTATTTTTATTTTTTTGTATCCTTATAATAAGTTAATAACAAAGCAATTTTTGCTTTAAAGATAAGCAAATTTTCAAATTATCCGCACTGTCATCGCTATTACATATTCAAATTAAGAACAAAAATAAATAGAACATGCTTTTATTGTAAAAGAAATAAATTATAAAATACATTTGTATAAATTTTTTTCCCAAAGAAAGGAAAATATATTAATAACTAGCAATTAGATCATTATTGGCAACTAAAACTCCAAAGCAAAGCTGTGAGTTGATTTAATTGGTAATTATAATGATCTAATTGCTAGTTATTAATATATTTGTGAGTTGTGTGGTTTGCAAACCGCACGATAAAACTCTATAATTCTACAATTGTTTTGAATTAAGGATTTAAAATTACCAATTATGAAGTTATAGCTATAATTCCACAATTCCGAACCTGTGAATCAAAATTCCATTATAACAAACTTTAGCTCTGTCTTTTTAAACTGAACTGAATTTTTTACATGCCTACATTTTTTACTGAATTTATTGAATACTGAATTGAATAATTTAAGTTAAGGAAAAAGTCATTTATCTAACTAAGGTATGTTTATAAGTTATATATTACAAATTCTCCTTTTATTATAGCTTAAAAAAAGTGTAATAAACTAATAACATTATCTTTATGAACTTCAGCACTTCCCCCTTCAAAGAGACCACATTCCTTTCCATGGTAGACAATTCACCCTTTACTAATGCTTTATTTGAGAAAGCATATATATAATTAACAATGATATTTTATTAGTTAAAGTCTCATCGTAGCATTAAATCATAATCTAGTGTATGAATGATAATACATGCCAGACGCTATGTATATCTACTTGTTTAATAAGATATTTTTTTTATGTCATAAAAATTGAACTTTTTTTTTCTTATAATCTATATGTCATAAAAATTGAAATTGTAACCCTTAATTACTTTTACAAGTAGAAATTAATGTCAGTAAATAAAAGGCTAGTAGATCAGAATTGAGGTTTTGAAACATTCTGTAATATAAAAATCCTTAATTATAATTATAGTACCGTAGAGATTAAGATAAGATAGAGGATGAGTTTGAAATAGTCAACACCCAATGAAAGTAAAGCTCAAATGTGAAAACGAGCTGTTGGTCTCAATATTCCACACTTACTCGTTTCTATATGTCATCTTCTTTATTTATTTAGACTCCTTATATATTACAATTAATCAAGGAAAAACTATTTTAACCCGAGAAATTCATCTATTATGGCCGGTCAAATGCATACATCAATTGACATATGTTAATTGTACATCTTTTACAGCAATTATTTTTCAATAAAGTGATATATATCTTTATTTTTATCGATCGAGTCTATTGTATTCGATCTACAGTAGACGTTTCATTACAATTGTCTTTCAGAGTTTTTAATTGTTAAATTAATTAATAAAGTAGATTCATTTTGATTTTGAATATTGCAAATTTTTTTTTTTTACAATATGGTATGTTGAATTTCAAAGCTAGAGTATATTTTTTTTATAATTTATTTTACTTTACGGTGCTAGGCTCGTCGGATGATCTTTAAGTTGATAATCTTCTCATTACAGTTCTGTATGTATAAAAGCACTCGAATCCAAAAGTTAATTTAAACGATTTGTGACTTTTAAACATTCAAATTACGGATTATACATTTAAAAAGAAATTAGTAAAATTATGATTAGTTTAATTTAGTTAAAAAATTTCAATTTGGTACAATTTAGTCAGTATTTTTTCTATTTGATTTAATTCAGTTCAAATTTTTTTCGTTGAGTATAGTGTATACATGAATGTTAAAATGAAAACTGCCATGACTATAAAGTGCTCTTATCCTCTATTAGTGGATTTTTAATTGCAAGTAGTATTATGTGACCGACCCTTTTCTAGCATGAAAGACTAGAGCAAATATGAAGACAAAACATATATAATTGATAATGTTTTGAAGAAGCAGGACACTTTATAAACCCTAAAATGTCAATGAGAATAATATATATGTGGTTTTGAAAAGCACTTTATCCAAAATTTATTTGCTATTCAACCAACAATATGTACTTTTCTAAAGAAGAAGAAAATAATAATAGTAATAATATGGACAATGGACAACAAAAAAGATGGAATATGAATGACACGTAATCAACTAATTTCCAGCAAATAAATTAAGACCATTAAATCATTAACTGTATAATTATTAATTTTCACCAAAATTTTTGTTAACATTATAACTAAATAATAATAATACTAAAGGACTACAGTACGAGTCTCACTATTATTATTGGCAAGGAACTTAATTTTATAATCTACTAAATTGTTCTCTCGAAACTGAATTAAACAACATTTAATGTGGTACTCAAAAACCAGTTAAATAATCACATTTTCTTTTTATTTCTGGCTAGCATAAAACAAAGGTATCTTAATTGCCTCTTGAAAATACAACTTAAGTTCACTGTTAGATATAAAATGTTAATTTTTTCAATTTAGTATATCAAAAGTTAATCAGTTTGTATAATGTGGTATAAGAAAACTTCTAGAAAATTTTCGTTCTACATGCTCCAATACTAAAATGTATAAAGTAATTGTTAGGGATCTTTAGACATTTATTTGGACTGATTATAAAAACTGTTAAAAAAAATGACTAGCGTATTATTGTCCAGGTTGAAATCAATTTAATAATACAAATTGAAGCAAATAGATATTTGAGTTTCTTCTTTACATTTCTTGTTTTTCTATTTGCTTCTAGATATGAATTAATTAACTAATATACTACTCGTTACCACATCCACATAAACATCATCATTCTACAGAATATACACTAAAATCTATCCTCCTATATATCATCTCCTTTTTAAATTATATGAAAATGCCGATCTCCACAGTTTAGTTGAGCTTTATATTTCTATATAATTTGTAACCAAAAATATATTTATATATAGATATTCTATTGGTTCAATTTGAGTGCATATAATATAGTAGGGCCTCCATATACTTTCAATTTTCCATTTTCCATTTTGAAAAATCTACATATTAAATGCATAAAATTGGTTTGTGATTGTATAGAAGTGTAAATCAAATAGGATTAGATAGAGTATTATTAGAGATAATTAGGTAAAGTGCATTAGTTAAAGTAAATTCTGCATTGATATTTTCCTATAAATAACTCAGTGTATTCACCTCCAAACTCCTCACTCTTTCACTTAATTTCTTGCAGTTTCATTACTTACTCAGAGAGAATCCTCTGTTTTTTTCTTGTCGATCATCATCCCCGATCGAAGCGGCTATGTCAAACAAGAATTCGAAATGTAAGGAAAAGAAAAACGGTGTGCCGCCTCGGAGAGGACAGATCAAAGCTCAAATATTCGAAAGCTTTGCTAAATCTGTTGGCTCTGCCTTCTCAAAAGCAGGGGATGCTCTCATCCCAAACAGGCCAATTCATGCAGGACATACTGCAACTTCTTCTGCATCAGTTTCACCTCTCACTTCCCTTGCCAAAGCTTAAAAATTTACCCATTAAAATTACCTTCAATCCTTAAATGTTTCATTTTTGGCCTCTCGTCTATTATTTGTTAACATTTGATCTACGATCTATCTAAAATATTTATTTGTTCCTACTTATCATTTGGTGGCATTTGATATATGAGTTGTTCAAAATTAGTGAAATCACCAATTTTGAATGGGTCGTGGTTTAATGTTACCAAATAACGGATCAGTAGGTGAAATTAATATTTTGGATGGCTTAGTGATTGAATATTATCATATAATATATGCTGGGCTAAAGATTTTCATTTTGGATAGATCAGGCGAAACCAGTACTTTGATGTTTTATAATTTATAGGGTTGTTGTCTTTACTACATAGGACACTTTTGCATAGTTTCTATATTTGATGAAACTATAGCAATTGTAGTGATGGTTTGTTTCTATTATTTTAGATGTGACTTGTGTTTTAGTTTATATAAAGAAATGGATAAAATAAAATAAGAAATTATGTTCTAGATATGTCAATTTTTTGAAGAATGGATGATAGAACAGGGGATGGTACTTCTGTAATATGTTTGGATTGTAAGACAACATGATGTATAATATAATGTTTGGTTGTTGAATTGTACTCTTGTTTTGTTGAATTTCAGTTTATTGTTTTGCTTTGTATTTATTTTTTGCCAATTTGATGTTGTTGGAATTCATTCATTCCTTTTGGTTCAAATTCAAAAGGTAAATTACCTTGAGAAATTTTTAGTTTAATATCTTGGAAATTGTGATTCACAGGTGAAGCTAGATTTTAATAGTTACAGTATCAAAATACTTCAACTAAAAATCTCGAATTCAGTCTTAACATGCATAATAGGTTTTTATTACGAGAGAGTGTCACTCAAAGTGATCATAGCAAGATCGAATAGGTTTACAAACAATCATAACTGTGTGATACGATCCTATCTTGGGAATCGATCAAGAGGGATCGTTTTGGGGTGGAAACGACCTAAAACACCACTCGCTTTTCTAGTTAGCGCAAACTGAGATATTATTGAACTTCTTAATTGATTGACTGCTAAATTACAAGACTTGAAAGCCTTTAAATAGAAAAGCAAGAACCCTAGAAATAATAAAATAGGAAATACTAATCCTACCAAAATAAGAATACTAACTAAATAAGAATTATAAATCTATTACTCCTATAACAATATAAATATGACTAAATAATAATAAGACTCCTAATTAGACCAATAACGTCCGTCACTAGGATACTAAGGATGTATCATTCGTCACCCCTTCAAAATCACCTTGTCCTCAAGGTGGCAGTTGATCGAAAGTGTAACGCAAAAACAACGGATGGATCATTGTTGAGCAACTTAAATAAATCAATAACAAAGTCAGGACGTGCAGAGATGTTGAATGTTTGAGAATTTTGTCGAGTCGGTCTGGAAGGTCGGGATCAACTAACGCACTGTCATTTGCGAAAAACAAAAGCAATCTGTCATTGCATGGATGAGAAGAAAAATCACGGTCCATAAAAGAAAATAAAAGGCAATGTTGAAACACAAGAGAGACTCCAAAATTTTTCAATCCAGCTCCACCAAATTGCAAGAATGGATCATTAGGAGAATCAAATTTTTTTTCACTGTGAACAATATGCAATCCTAAAATAAAAGCATCAACTGTCTCAAATTGACTGCCACATTCTACCACGTCTTGCTCCTCATATTTTTGTATAATACTTGGGTCATGAATATTAATGCCAACTTCATCGTCATAACATGTGACCACCATTAAATCACCAGAGGCAATTGAAGCATCGTTTAAAACAGGAGATGGTTTCGAGGAAACTTGAGACTCGAATTCCTTGGTTACATGAAAAGCTCCAAACTCTGAAGGGCCAAATTGTTCTTTAATTTTCATCAAGAAATCATGCCAATCGCGAAACGTTTCGTTATCTCTAACCGAACGAAACCATGTTAACGCATCACCCTCTAGATGTAGAATGACAATTTTCAAACGATTTTCTGATGTCGTATGATGAAAATCAAAATATTCTTCAATTATAGAGGGATCGATCAAGAGGGATCATTTTGGGGTGGAAACGACCTAAAACACCATTCGCTTTTCTAGTTAGCGCAAACTGAAATATTATTAAACTTCTGAATTGATTGGTTGACTGATTACATAGCTCGTAAGCCTTTAAATAGCAAACCAATAAACCTAATTCTACTAATAAAAAAATACTAACTAAATAGAATATTAGAGACTCAATACTTCTAAAACAATAAAACTACTCCTATAATATCAATAATAAAAAGACTTCTAATTAGATAACAAATCTCGGACTGTAGTATCCGGGTTGTATCATTCGCCACCCCTTCAAAATCACCTTGTCCTCAAGGTGGTAGTTTGAAAAATAAATATAACAATAAGAAAGTCAAAACCCAAAGTGAACTTGAATGTTTGATGATGATGTCGAGTCGGTCCGGCGGGTCGGGATCAAGTAACTCGTTGTCATCTCCAAACAACACAAGGAATCTGTTACATACTCCAAATTTATGCAATAAAAAACATCTAGCTTCACTTCCATCAAATTCGGCAGATGTATGAGGAAGGAATTGATCAAATGCAAAAGCAATTTTCTTGACATTAAGAACCATAATGGATGATTCTAGTGCAGGGAAAGATGAAGACTTTTCGGTCAACTCTGAGAAACTCATACGAGTTGAATGAATTAAGAAGCAAAGCTTCAATGTTTACAAGAAAGAAAGAATGAAGAGAGAAAGCTTGAGAACAATCAAGAAGATGATCAACAGAATTGAAGAACAATGTAACAGTAAAGGCTAAGCTTTATATAAGAAGGAATCAATGCTAACTGTTAATCATAACAGAAACTAACAGAATAACAGAAACGGTTGGAGATGGTTGATGAGCTGATCAACTTGATGCGTTTTACACCCCCTCCTCAAACTTAAACAACATCTGTGTTTGTAACTCCCATCTTGATCAAGGCAGGTAGCATATGCTCAAGACTCAAGGCTTTAGTGAACAAATCAGCTAACTGTTGAGTAGTGCTAATGTGAGGAGTAACAATGAAGCCATTTGCAATGTGTTCTCTGATAAGGTGGCAATCAATGTTGATATGCTTAGTGCTATCATGAGAAACAGGATTTTGAGCTAAAGCTATGGCTGCTTTGCTGTCACAATGCATAGTGATTGGAAGTTGTACTTGTATTCCGAAATCAGCCAAAATATATTGAAGCCATTTTAACTCACAGCTTGTTGAAGCCATACTTCTGTACTCCGATTCTGCAGATGATCTGCTTACTGTAGCTTGCTTCTTAGATTTCCATGATACAAGTGAAGTACCCAGGAATACACAATATCCTGTGACTGACTTACCAGTCTTCTTACATCTCCCCCAATCTGCATCACAGTATGCAGTTAACAGGTTCATATTGATTGAGCTGGAGTAGAAGATCCCATAATTTGCAGTCCCCTTCAAGTACCTCAAAACATGTTGAGCAGCTAAAAAATGATGCTCACATGGCTGTTGCATGAATTGACTCAGTTGTTGAGTAGCAAAAGTTAGGTCAGGCCTTGTGAACTGTAGATATAAGAGTCTACCTACTAATCTTCTGAACATAGCAGTATCACTCATTTCCTCACCATCTTTAAACAGATCAATGCCATGTGTCATTGGATTTGCAACTATATCAGCTTCAGTCATCTTGGCATCTGTTAAGATGTCTGATATGTATTTAGTTTGAGTAAGCAAAATACCAGAATCTGACCTTGCCACTTCTATGCCAAGGAAGTATTTAGCAAGCTTCAGATCTTTGATAGTAAAAAGCTCATGTAAGTATGACTTGACTGCTGCAATGGTGCTTGGATTCTCCCCCATGATTAAAATATCATCAACATACATTAGCAATGCAATGAAACAGGATTGTTTATCAGCATGTTTAATGAACAAGCAATGATCATTCTGAGATCTGTTGAATCCATAAACCAGCAGTTTAGTAGAGATTTCTTTGTGCCACTGTCTTCCGGCTTGTTTGAGCCCGTAAAGAGACTTGACAAGCTTGCAAGCTTGGCCTTTCTTTGCCTGTGAATATCCCAAAGGTGGCTGTAAGTAGATATCTTCATCCAGAAAGCCATGTAAATAAGCATTATTTACATCTACTTGATGGATTTCCCAGTTATGAGCTGCTCCAATAGCAAAAAACAACTTGACAGTGACAGATTTAGCAACAGGACTGAAACTTTCATGATAATCAACCCCAAACTCTTGACTGTACCCCTTCACAACCAGTCTAGCTTTGTATCTTTCTACTTCTCCTGTTGGTGTGTATTTTGTTCTGAAAATCCATCGGGTTGGAAGTAATCTGACTCCAGGTGGTGCATCAACTACATCCCAAGTATGATTGGTGTCTAAGGCTTGGAACTCATTGTTCATAGCTGTAACCCAATGAGGGCTATTGCAGGCCTCATAATAGTGTTTAGGTTCTTTAGTTTGGTGTAGGTTAACAAGGAAAGCTTTGTGGGTAGGAGAAAAAGGTGTATTTGGGAGGATTGTAGTTGAGGTGATAGTTAGAGCAACAAAATCTTGTAGCCAACTTGGCTTTCTGGTTTGTCTAGTAGAGTGTCTTGGGATAGGTATTGAAGATGAGTGAGTGTTTGATGTGATAGGGAAAGTTGAAAGGGGAATATTTGTTGGCTGAGTAGTATTGAGAGGATGAGAGGTAATTGCAAAAGGAAAGATGTTTTCTTGAAATTGGACATCTCTACTGATGAGTAGTTTATGTGTGGAAATGTTTAAGATCTTATAACCCTTTTGACCTGTGGAATACCCCAGAAAAATCCCCTGGTGAGCTCTAGGATCAAGTTTATCCTTGTGGGGAAGGGTGTTGGTGTAAAAACATTGACAGCCAAACACTCTATATAGACTATAATCTGGTGGTTTGTTATGAAGTACCTCAAATGGAGATTTCCATTGCAAAATTCTGGTTGGGAGAACATTTATGATAGCAGCTGACATTTGAATAGCCTCCCCCCAGAATTTGTTTGGTAATGAAGCTTGAAATAGTATGGCTCTTGCTATCTCAAGCAAGTGTCTGTGCTTTCTTTCAGCAATGCCATTTTGTTGAGGGGTGTAGACACAAGTCTTTTGATGAATAATGCCGAACTCATGAAAGAGTTGTGAGCATTCCTTGTTAACAAATTCTCTACCATTGTCTGATCTCACAAACTTGACAGATGCTTCATGATGAGTTTGTATCATGATGAGAAATTGTTGCAAAGCTGACTTGGTCTGGGATTTATGGTGTAGCAGCACTACCCAAGTAACCCTGGTGAAATCATCAACCAATGTGAGAAAGTACTGAGCACCAGTGTGAGATGGTTCTTTGTAAGGACCCCATATATCTGTGTGTAACAGATCAAACTTGGACTTGCTGCTGATAGAACTTCTGTTAAAAGGAAGTCTATGTTGTTTTGACAAATGGCATATTGAACAATCTTCACTATCACAAGTGAGTGTTACTTCTTTATCACCAATATGGCTTAAAGCATCAAGAGAAGCATGACCAAGCCTTTGATGCCAGATATCAGTAGAAGAAGTATTGCCAGCCTTGACATTACAGCAGACCTGCATTTTGTTAACAACACTACCATGGAAAGAAGTGGAGTCAAGCAGATAAAGGCCATCAACTAGCCAAGCCACAGCAATTATTTCTTCTGAGTTTAAATTTTTCAATAAACAGTACTTTTGATGAAAAACAACAGTGATGTTGTTTTCTCTCATTAGTTGACTGATTGATATCAAATTGTATTGGAAATTTGGAATGAGCAAAACATTTGTCAATGTGAGTTTGTTTGACAATGTTGCAGATCCCATATATTTGATGATCTGTGTACTTCCATCTGGTAATGTGACTGTTTGAGAGCTAGTTATAGGTTTATAACTATCAATCAAGTCTGTTTGAGCACACATATGAGAAGTAGCACCAGAATCAACAATCCAATAAGATATATTTGAGCTGAGTTTAGAATGATGTTTACCCCCAGTGCAGCCAGCAAAAGCACTGAAATCCATTGGAGTATCTGGAGTATTCTTTCCTCTCAGCATCTTGTATACTTCTTTCACCATATAGGCCATGCTTTTGTCAATATCTCCATGATCTGAATCGGAGCAACTATCAGCTCCTGAATCTGGAGAAGATCTTTTCTGCACAGAATTTGCTCTTTGTTTCCCATTTCTTGATCTTGAATCTTTCTTTTTGTTCTTCTTGTTTTCATCCCACCAATCTGGATATCCCACAATTTTGAAGCAAGTAGTTCTGGTATGACCACTCATATCACAATGATCACAGAACTTCTCCTCAGAATCATGCTTCTTGCCTTTGTGTTTGTTGTTTTTACCAATTTTGGTAAAATTTGCCAATTCCACAGATTGTTCAACAGAAATTTCCATATGTTGTTCAACTTGTAAGATCATAGAGTAAGCTTTATTGAGATTTGGGAGAGGATCACTTAAAGTGATATTGTTCTTGACATGATCATATCTATCATTAAGTCCCATCAAGAACTGAAACAATTTATCCTCCTCATTGATATCAGTTAGCCTCTTAAAGGCATTGCATACACAATTCTTGGCAGCTTGACATACGCATGAAGGCATAGGTCTCAAGAAAGCTAACTCATCCCAGAGTTTCTTTAACTTGTTAAAGTACAGTAAAACAGAAGAGTTACCTTGATTGATTAAGCTTATTTCCCTCTTGATCTTGAAGAGTTGAGGACCATTGCATTCCCCAAATCTGTGAGCAATATCCCTCCATAACTCTTGTGCAGTGAGAACATATTGAAAACTCTCTGCAACATCTTTAGTCATAGTGTTTAGAATCCATTGAGTGACCAAGCAATCTGTCTTGGACCATTTCTTGTAAGCCTGTGATCTTTCAGCAGGAACTTGAGCATCTTGATTTACAAAATCGAAGACATCTTTCACTCTTAAAGCTCTTACCATTGATCTACTCCAGGCCATATAGTTGTTTCCATTCAATTGAATGTTGCTGATGATCAAACTTGGATTATCTCCTCCATAGTTTGATTGTTGCTGTCGATTATCGTTATTTCCTCCTGTGTTGGTCTCAGATTCTTCTTCCATAACTTCTTCTTCTCGCAGTTGATTGAAACGATTGGCTCGAACCATGATTAGTTTACATATAGCTCTGATACCATGAGAAACTCATACGAGTTGAATGAATTAAGAAGCAAAGCTTCAATGTTTACAAGAAAGAAAGAATGAAGAGAGAAAGCTTGAGAACAATCAAGAAGATTATCAACAGAATTGAAGAACAATGTAACAGTAAAGGCTAAGCTTTATATAAGAAGGAATCAATGCTAACTGTTAATCATAACAGAAACTAACAGAATAACAGAAACGGTTGGAGATGGTTGATGAGCTGATCAACTTGATGCGTTTTACAAACTCCTTTTGAGGATGTATGTCCTGTGGTAAAGTATTTGAGGTTGCATCGTGGATAAAATCAACTTGTTTATCTTCTTGACCTGCGCTTCTAATCCCATAAATAGCACTGTGTGTCTCAGAATGTATAAATTCCACCTCTAATGACTTAACTTGAATGCTAGCATTTAACATGCAACTATCCTGAGAAGGCCAAAATTGTTCCTTAAATTTCTCCAAAAAATCATTCCAATCGCGAAACATACTATTAGCTTGCATCTGACGAAACCACAAATAGACATCACCTTCTAGATGTAAAATGACAATTTTCAAACGATCTTCGGATGTTGTATTATGAAAATCAAAATATTTTTCAATTTTAGAGCACCAACCCTGAGGATCTTTGCCTGTAAAATGAGGTGGTTGTTGTAAGAATCGAAACAAAAACGTTTCATCATTATGATTGTTGGAGTTGTCGACCGTTGAGTGTTCTGGTTGTATTTGAGCGCGCAACTGTTTAACACAAGCATCAAGGGATTGTTTAATAGATAACTGAAGGGCCTCTTGATGGTTAGCAAACTCAACACGGAGTGCATTGATCATGGTGGAAGAAACTCAATGAAATATGGAGGTTGAAAAAGACAATGAAAGATGGAGGGATAAAGCTCTCAATGAAAATAATGATGGGTACAAAACTCTCAATGAAAGCACCAGTTGATACGACTTTATCTTGGGAATCGATCAAGAGGGATCGTTTTGGGGGTGGAAACGACCTAAAACACCACTCGCTTTTCTAGTTAGCGCAAACTGAGATATTATTGAACTTCTTAATTGATTGACTGCTAAATTACAAGACTTGAAAGCCTTCAAATAGAAAAGCAAGAACCCTAGAAATAATAAAATAGGAAATACTAATCCTACCAAAATAAGAATACTAACTAAATAAGAATTATAAATCTATTACTCCTATAACAATATAAATATGACTAAATAATAATAAGACTCCTAATTAGACCAATAACGTCCGTCACTAGGATACTGAGGATGTATCACTGTGCATGTGTTGGCTATTGAAACATTATTAAGTTTAGGTACATTAATTGGGGAATTGATAACATTGTAGCAAAAACTAAGCTATTTTCTAATTTATGTGGATACATCTTCTAAAGAAAGGTAGACAAACTTTTTTTCTTTTTTTTTTTTTACAAGGTAGACAAACTTTTTCTTTTTCTTTTTGGTACAAGGTAGACAAACTTTAATTGAAAAACTACTAAAAGAAATGATTTGCCTCAGTTTGCTGGCCTATGTAACATGAGCCTTGGATAAGAGGGACCTAAACTCATAAAAACTTTCTAAGAAGACCCAAAATGGGAAATAGTTTTAATTTGTCTTTTTAAAAGTTTGGAGTGTCCGATCTGAAAATCATATATACTGATAAATACAATTCTAGAAGAGGAAAGAAGATGAATAGAAGAGAAAGGAGATATTATTCTCTAATACTAAAAGAATTACAACATACATTTTGACATTTTATACTATACTATACTTTACATTAGTAAACTCATCATCTTGCTTATTCTCCTTAAATAACTTTGGTGCCTAATCGGTTTCTTAAACGCATGCTTCCTTAATCGAATATGTTATGCATCGTGTGCCCCCTTCCTCATGTTACTCCTATTCTCAACAAGTTTGGAAGCATTTCTTTTGAACTCAAAACCTTTGTAAATATATGTTCCAATTGAACATATGGAGTTTGTATAGTAATCCACTTTGTAGATGCTCCCTTACTATGGGGCACACTATTAAGAGAAACTAGGAATTAAAGAGTTTATCTCTCTAAACATCAATTTAATTCTCTTTATAGAACAATATCGAAATACCTTCAAAATTAAAAAGTGAAAGAATTAAAGTTTTTTAAAATATTGTTAATTCGTAGAACTTTTTGTTTTGAGTAATTACCGATATTTTTGATGATATTATAAAGAAATATTTTTTGAAAAATCTTGTAACCACATAAATTATATTTGGATATCTATAGATAGTTTCTTCAAAATCTTTGTAACCACAATAAATATATATATATATATATATATATATATATATATATATATATATATATATTGTTTTCTTTAAATAGTAGTTGTTTATAAGCACCCGGACCATGTGTATAGCTAGACCCATGATCCCCATCATCAACTAGATCATTCTCTTTATTTTGCAAATCAAATATTTTCGGTCCAACCTCATAAAAGCCCAAATCACTTATAAAGGATATCGCTCAGAAAATTATTACTGTATTTTAAGTGTTGTTCATAAATCTCATTTTTCAATTAATGTAAAGTACATAATCCCACAACAATAGACTTTGATTAAGCAACAAATTGTCTTCCAATTATAAGATTAGAAGAAAATTAGAATGTTAAAGGATTTAGGACAGTGGTATTTGAAATTGTTTCCTTAAGCTTTCTTAAATGTATGAAGAAAAAGTTATATATTGAGCATAGTGGCATTGATCAGAGAAGGTGGTTGTTTAAAGTTATGTCAATTTTATATGAGAAACCTCGGTAATCTGGATATTTAATATAACTTTTTTGGTTTTCCATCCGGTATCGGAATACACACTAGGTCGACTGATTCAGATTTAAGGCGGGTTCAAAGATTACGATATTTAAGCCTCTCACAGTCGCCATTGTGAGAGATTAATCCGCAAACCTCCCTACCAAGCGTGACCCCATTCTACCACAACGCCAACCAACAATTAATGATATATTTAATATATCTTCATAAGGTAATTGTGTGGACAATAATAAATTAAATGCCATCACTTGCGTAGGGTATTTTCTACAAAAGGGACACTTGAAGTCCATGACAATAAGATCCTAAGGCCCTCATTAATTAAACAAAACACATTTTTCTCTCTCTACCTTTAAATGAGGGCCCTAGGATCTTATTGTGTGGCTGAGATCTTAAGAACTCCACACATGGAGTTCCTTGGAACTCTAGAGGATCTCTAGCCATTTGAGAGGAAGCATATTTAGTCAAAACACGCGAACGACCAAAGGAACAATTGATTTTAAATTTAGAGATTAATTACAAATTAGATCCTTGTGATTACTTTGTATATTAATATATGTGATTTTTTTTAAACAATTTTGTGACTTGTAATTCATATTTATTTTTACAATTTAGTGACTTAGGTTCTAGACAGTTAACAAATTACTAAAAAAGATAAAAATGTTTAATTTTGATAATGTGAACAAGGCTAAATTTATCTCAAATTAATTTGCACGATATAAAAGACTATTGTTTTGATAGATCTATAATTTATCTTTTCCTTCAATTTGATTAATTAATTTTTTTTCAAATTCTAAAACAGAAATTCAGCCTTCTTAAATAATAATTTCTAATTCCACAAGTTATAGGAAAGATAATCTGCAAATATCTCAAGAAAAAAAAAGACTTTTATAAGTTTTCGAAAAATTCGAGACAATATACTTTTGTTCATGTCATCAATGTTAACGACATTTTCAATATTTTACTAGCATAATTAACTGTTTGAAACACATGTCACTAAATTGTAAAAACAACAAATTATAGATATTTATCTGCAAATCCGTGTAATTGCATGGATCCAATTTGTAATTAACACTAAATTTAATTCATTTTTTAGTTAATTTGTCAACTTCAATTTAATATATCAAATCAATGAACATACTCATTACAAATTCAATTTCTGGCCTCATGTAATTAACTACGCGTTTCTCTTCATTAAAGAAAAAAAGCCAAAAAAAACTACGCGTTTCTCTTCACTTAAAACTTCATACTCATTAAATATAACTTTTCATGATGCTCCCATCATTGTTACAAAAATGCACATAATTTTCTTTTAATTATCCTTTTCCTATAATTGACAAATTCATTATCTGGTAGGAGACTTAATCTTGATTTGGCAAAATGATAACATATAATGTCATTTTTCATCAGCTGTTATTTTTAGGGGTCATTAATCAAAAGATGGAATTTAATATAAAATGAAATGACATAAATTAAGTACCCAAAAGAGAAAATATATGAGAGTGAATGAAACACTTGTAAACGGTTTCAATACGGATTAGTGGAAAATAATATTGCTTAAAATAAAAATACAATGTTAATATCAATATATAGTTAACTATTTGTGCACCATACACAAAAGTACAATTTAGTTAACTACTACAGTAAAATCTTTATATAAGAATACACTTAAAATTGGACTATTTGTATAATAATTGGGAGACTATTCCTATATAAAGGTTGGTACAGTAAAAACTCTCAAAACTTAACTTTTATATAACAATTTAGAAGTTATTTTTATATAGACAAAGGTTCTACTATAATTGTTTGCTTCTATATCAATATATTCAGTCATCATGCAAATGCTTTATAGGAATCTAAACAATTGATATATAAAGATTTGTGTGCAGTTTAATAATTAGTGAATCTTAAACTAATTTAATAATTTAAATATACATTTTTTGACACAACAAAATATATCTGAACTAAATTAACTTCAATTATATGTTTAATGTATTATTTTGTTGTCTTATAATACCATTTCTAAGCAGACAGCTAATCTTGATTAAAAATATTTGTTGTCTCCATTCAGGTGACCACTTCCCTGCCACTCAATTGTTGTCTCGTGACTCGTTTATCCTACTTCATTACTCTTAAGCATGGTTAAATTTATTTAACTTTAGTAAAATATGCTTAATTCATGTCTAAAAAATTGAATGCAGAACAGAGAAAAAGACGAAGACACCAATTTTTTTTTTTCCATTACGAGCTGGGAACGATAATCAATTTCGGAAAGTAAATTTCAAGTAAAAGTTAGAGTTATATTGATGAAATAAATAAAGTTACGTTCATTTAGTTAATAATTGGCCAAATATTTGGCCAATTATCATAAAATTTCAAATATAATTTGACCAATCACTATTAGATTAGAATTTAAGGGTGGAGATTAAAACATAATAAAATCAAATAAAGACGACGGGTTGATACGAGACTATTTAGAATATAGTAAATAATTAAAAAACACTATTTATAACTAAAGTAAAATAGATGATTTTATTAGGTTTTAATCTTTACTCTTAAATTATAATTTAATGGTAGTGACCAAATTTTATTTGGCAGTTATCGATTAGGTACTGTGATGAAACATTGGGCTTTTGATAATGACTTGGTTTGTACACGTATTAAGATATGCAAAAATGAATCAAATGGGTTCCACACTTCTACTGTTGAAATCTTGATAATCAAGCAACCATTCGTAATATATAAACACCCATCACATTAACTCTCACTTGTGCACTTACCCCTTATACTTGCCCTCTCCTCTTTCATCATACATCCTCTCTTTTCCATTAATATTAATTCAATGGGTTCAAATTCCGGCAAGCAGGGTCGAAAGGAGCAGACTATTCCACCGAGGAGAGGGCAGATCAAGGCCAAGATATTCAAGGGACTAGCAGCGGCGACCTTCCTCCGCCTCCTCAACTTGTGTCGTCTATAACAACAACTTTGATGTTCGTCTCATCGATCCTTCCACTTTCTTGGATCTTTCTTCTTCTAAATCATGTATTAACATATTGGTGATCTCATAGTTTTTTCGGGTCTATATATGTTAAACCCATAATTTATATGTGTAATTATATATCCGATTATATATATTGAATTTGATTAATTTAATTAGTGTTGTTGGGTATCTTAATGTGAAGAAATGCAGTGGAAGGTTTCAGTATGTGCATATACATGTTAATTTCGTACTATATGGTTGTGTATAAGATTCCTTCTCTTTTTTAAAAATAAGAGATGGTGACAGTAAAACATTAAATAGTTAAATAAAATAAATAATAGATCATTATTTGAATAGTACAATTGGCATTAAACTCCCACTAAAAGTCTACCCAAAAGATTGCAAAATTAAGTCTCCACTCCAGCTGTTAAAACATCCACATTCCTCTGGATAATATGTGGTAATGCTAATCCAAATGATTGCATATAATTAAGTTTGCTCACTGATATAACAAGTTCTATGTATATAATTTTCAACATCGAATTTAATCAATGCTTGGTATTTCTTTTAACATGGCTAAAGCTAGGGTTGTAAACGGTCGAGCTTTGGCCTGCTCGAGCTCGGCTCGGCAAATTCTTATCGAGCTCGAGCTCAGAATGATAATCGAGTTTCGCTCGTTTAGAAGTTCGATTGTTCACAAGATGCTCACAAGTCGAGTTTGTTTAAAGAGCTCACGAGCTTGCTCACGATCGATTAGCTCATTTTTGTTGTTCGTGACCAGCTTATTTATTATTCTCGCGAGCTTTGCTCATTAGAAGCTCGTTTATTTTTATATGAAAAACTCATTTCCTATGCTCGTGAGCTTTGACCACAAACAACTCGTTTCTTTTACTCACGAACGAGCTCATTTATAATGTTCACGAACAAAATAATATCAAATTTAGTACATCAAATAATATTAATTATATACTTGTACTGCTAATTTTTAGATATTAAAAGCTATAACCGAGCTATTTAACGAGCTTTTATCGAGTATGTTCGTGAATATGTTCACGAGCCTATAAACGAGCTTGCTCGCGAGCTATCAAACCGAGTTTTGACTTGCTCAAGCTCGACTCGTTTACAAATCGAATCGAATTGAACCGAATTTTTATCGAGTCGAACGCTGAGATGTTCATTTACAGCCCGGCTAAAGCATAACCACGCTTTTAATTATTTGGACTATTAGTAAACAAAATTAAAAAGAAAATTGATTAATGGTATAGACTTCACCAATATGATATGTTGACTTGTAATACTTTGTTGTATAATTAGATATTGATTTTCTTTTTGAAAGAAAAGAATATAAATGAGTATCATGGTCAATAAGCTGGGATTAGTTACATTTGGAATGACGTTAAATGTTAAATACAAAAAGAGTAATATATAAACGAAAGGACCGTCCGAAAGCAACTATATAGAGATTTAATGACATGTTACCTGATGATATGATAAACTATGAGTAATATATAAACGAAAGAACTGTGCGAAAGTAACTACATATAATTTTTAATGACATATTACATGATGATATGATAAACTATGCTAATTATTTCTTTTGTTATTGTATTGGAGGATTTATCCTATTATCAAAAAAGAAATCACAAATCTTTTATTTGCAATTTGAGAAAATTACATGTTTTTATAAACTTCTAAATAAAAAATTGATACAACATTGATTCTCCTAAATAATTTGAATTCCAACTATCAATAAAGAAAAGAGGAACATTTGTTAATTTTGAACTTAGAATTCAGTTTATTACTTTAACTAATCATATAACTTTGGCCATGTTCATTTTGACTTATTTTCAACAAATACAGTTCAGTTTAGCCAAATTCAGTTCAACAAAATTTAAAAAAGCTCTTTAAGCATTCAACCAAACAGTAAATTTTATCAAATTCAATTCGGCTAAGTTAAGATTAGATCAATTTACTTTAGTTCAGTTATATAAAAAAAAAAGAAATCTCTTAATTAAGATAGATAACATTGTTAGGTTTTCTTATAAAATAATCATAAGAAATTGTGCAATGGGCCTTGATGAGGTTTTATCCAAGAAGAAGTTGGGTATGGACATTGGGGGTAATGGTCCAAGTATATTTTTACCAAGGCCACTGTTAATTAATTAATATTCCCCCAATTTCCATTGTGAACCAAATTACGCTCACCTCCATGACTACAAAAGCCACCACAACGACTGCCTTTACCTCCACCTTCACCACAGTTGCTATTTAGTTGGATTCGCATTTCAGAATCGATATGAATTTTTTTAGTTTACTCTTATTTTTTGTTGTATTTATTCGCTTATTTAGTTTGCTTTTTATCAATTAAGATTGATTTGAGTGGTAAATGCCTTTAGTTATTTAATTTAAAATCTCAAGTTCGAGTTTCGGCGTACACAAAAAATCTTAACGAAGAGAAGAACCGTCTAAAAAGTGTCTAAACAAGTGAACACCAGAATTGAGATTGTTAACAACTAAAAAAATTGTTTTTGCATATCCATCAAAAAAAAAAAAAAAATTGTTTTTGCATATATAAAATTAATAAAAAAATAGATGATATCCTTAGAAAATGGAATTAAATAATTAATTACTATTTCTCAGGGCAAAGGAATAAAAGTAATTTGGTTTTTGTTATATTTAACAGAAAAATAAAAAGGAATGAAAAAGATGAGTGTAGTAAGTAAAAGTTGTGTTTGGCAATCCGAAATGATAGAATTTGGAATTTGAAATTTGAAAGTGGAATAGGAAAAGTGGCAAACAGCGCCTTACCTCCACTTCCATTCTAAAAATCTCTTTTCTGTTTGCTTTTTCATCAAATCCAGAAGCAGAAGCAGAAGCAGAAGCATGGAGATAGAAGAAGGAGGAATGTCGAGATTCAACGGAAGATATGTAAAGTATAAGATACTAGGTAACGAATTCGAGGTCACTTCCAAGTATGTCCCTCCTCTTAACGCTGTCGGTCGCGGCGCTTATGGCATTGTTTGGTAATTTTTTCCTCCTCTATACCCTCTAGGATAGTAGGGAATAAATGATCATGTGTGCAATTTTGGATTCTGATTTTTGATGAGAGTAATGGAACGGAAATGAGAGTTAAATATTAAACTTGTTTGAGTGTTTGTGAAATTGAATTAGAGGTGAATGGATGTAAATTAGTTAAAATGAAAGTCAAATGTTAACCTCCATCAACCTAAACGAGATTAAGTGGAAAGTTTACATTCCATTACTTGCATTGACCTCTCTCTATAAGGGCTTCATTTGAATTCATTCATTCATTCATTCATACGACTTAATCTCAGTAGTTGCTGTTGTAAATCACTTATTGAGTTTCTTCAAGTTAATGTTATAATGATATGCTACCATCTGTGAATCCCATGTTTGATTGCTACTTATAACGGTTTTACAAGCTCAAACTAATCTTAGATTCAGTTCTATGGTGATAGCCGCAGAAGTAATCCAAGCTATCTGACGGCTGAGGATGCCTTGAATTCTTGTAAAATAGAGAGATTTTTTAGGCATGAGTGCGGCGACCCCTCGAGTATCAGAAAGTGTGATAGTTAACGTCTTATGAACTAGTCGGTCACCTTCAAGAAGACTGTTTTAGCAATTAGAGACTAACTAGGAAAGCTATGTGGTTATGCAGTCTTTAGCTTATTTAGGAGAATTGAATCCAAGTAAAATTCTGTTTGCTTTATAGGGGAGACCTCTAATAAGGACAGTACGTGATGCCTATAATGGAAGTTAAACAGTCCAACGTGGCAGAGCAAAACTCTAAGATTACGCCACGTGGCACGTATTATTTGATCGGACATCATATGCCATTTTCTTGACTGATTTTTTTCATGTTTGGTGATGCCAGAATGCTCAACAATCCGACTGATACAACAAGATTGACATGATTATCAATTTTCATTCATTTATGGAACATATATAACATACATAATTACATATGATTTTGACATGATAGACTGAATTTGCCACCCCACCTGAAATGATAGTGGTTTTTATGAAATATATGAATTTGTGGGGTGCAGCTGTGCCAGAAATGCTGAGACAAAAGAAGAGGTTGCTATCAAGAAGATTGGGAATGCCTTTGACAATCGGATTGATGCTAAGAGAACTCTTCGAGAGATCAAACTCCTTTGCCACATGGACCATGAGAATGTACTTTCTAACTCTTATTCGCTTAATGATGGAGCATATTCATGTCTGCTATTTTTGCAGTTTCTATGTTGATATCATCGTGTTCATTTTATCATGGCATTTTGCAGGTTGTCAAAATTAAGGACATAATACCTCCACCAGACAGGGGGACGTTTAATGACGTGTATATTGTATATGAACTGATGGATACTGATTTGAATCAAATAATACGTTCTAGCCAGGGCCTAACTGACGATCACTGTCAAGTAAGATAATTCGAAACCCTTTTTCCTTATGCAAAGTTCTTGACTAGTCTAGGTAATTGAGTTCTATGATTACAGTTTTGTACCTGAAAACTAGATATGTTCTGTCTAAGTAAAGTTTAAGATGCCATTCTTTGTATTTAAAATGCTATCATACCTGCTATGAACCGATAGACCATGTTGCACTTCACATGTTATCAAATTCTGGTTTGGATGAAAGGAAGAAAAAGGTGTCAGCACTTGTGAATTCTAAATGGAACTGTATTGCATGTTAAGGGTGAAATGTGTGAAGGAAACAAATAACATGAAATTGAATGTAGACTCTAATATGGCAATATTAGTTGAAAGCAGGCTGCAAATTTATATTTGTTCATGGATGTTGCAGTACTTTCTGTATCAATTGCTGCGGGGACTCAAATACGTACATTCTGCAAACGTATTGCACAGAGATTTGAAACCGAGCAACCTGCTTCTAAACGCAGATTGTGATCTTAAGATTTGTGATTTTGGACTGGCTAGAACCACATCGGAGACAGATTTTATGACTGAATATGTTGTAACACGCTGGTATCGTGCCCCCGAATTGCTTCTCAACTGTTCAGAATATACTGCAGCAATTGACATATGGTCAGTTGGTTGCATTTTGATGGAAATTCTTCGAAGGGAGCCTCTTTTCCCTGGCAAAGACTATGTTCAACAGTTGGCGTTTATAACCGAGGTACCTTTATTCCCCTTACTAACATAAAAACTTAGGTTAATTTTGAGGGAACCTATTTGACAAGTTGCAAACTTTTAATTTGGAAATCCACAATTGGTGCTGACAAGTGAATTTCATATAGCTATTAGGTTCGCCAGATGATTCAGATCTTGGATTTCTGAGAAGTGACAATGCCCGGAAGTACATTAAGCAACTTCCACAATTCCCCAAGCAGCCATTTGCACATAAGTTCCCAGATGTGTCGCCTGTGGCTCTTGATCTTGCGGAGAGAATGCTATATTTTGATCCAAGCAAACGCATAACTAGTATGTCTTGTCTAACTCATAAGTTACACTATTTCATTTCTCTAGTATATTTTTCTGATTTGAAAATGGCATTTTGTTTTTTTGTATATGAAGTCGAGGAGGCACTAAATCATCCATACTTGTCAAGCCTTCATGAGATCAACGAGGAGCCTACTTGTGCATCTCCATTCGTTTTTGATTTCGAACAGATTTCCTTAAATGAAGACGATATAAAGGAGCTGGTTCTAGCAGAGGCATTGAACTTCAACCCAGACATGATGCTTGAGTAATCTCACTCTGCAAAATTTCTCTATATTTGGCATGCTTGTTCGGTTAGTTTCCTGATCAGAAAGATGGTTTTCTGATTAGAAGAGTATTTAAATATGGCGTGGGAAGAGAAATGAGGGAGATAGGTTCTCCTTTTGGTATTACGAGGGCAGAAACTGGAAATGCAGTGTGCTCTTGGATTGATGATGTTGTGAGTTACTGGATTAATTCTATCCCGTACTCAATAAGGTTGATATGCATAAACTGGAAGTATATTCCATATGTTTTTCGGATGTGGTTTGTATAGTATGTTATACATACTGAATTTAATCAGATATGAAAGCAAAATGAATGCAGAAGAATTAGCTATTACTTGGTATATTCATGTGGTGTTTGAGGTTTTTGAATTCCACAATCTATATGCAGGCTTGTTTACTTGTGGTTTATAAATTAAAAATGAAATTAGCTCAAGAAGATTTTGTTTTGTGCTGCAGTTTTTCCAACTGTACAAGGCAAGTGTAAGTAAGATGTATATATATGAGGAATTTCTCCGCAGATGTTTGCACATTTTTTATGGTCAAGTTCATTATGTTTTCAGCTACAAGGTGCACAATCTAGCGATTGTGAAATCTCTGGCAGTACGGTTTCGATTCGACTACGTAGAACACTCACATTATCATAATGTTCCAAGAAAAGTAATTAGCGAAATTCTGTGATTCTTTCATCTGAAAAATCTCAGATTCTAAACAAACGTGTTATTGAAAATTAACAACTCTTTTGATTGCTTTCCACATGTTTCGAATAACACAACTCTTGTGATTGGTTTCCACATGTTTCTCTACGAAATGAACTCTTTAGGAACTCTTTTGTTGTCCTTAATAGTACTTTTATAAAGGTTTTTAATCTGTAATTTTGATTATTTTATAAATGAAATTAATTAAAATCATTTTACCCCAATAAATACATTGAAGAAATTGGCTTACATTTTTATGATGAACGATGTATGGTGAAAGTATTAATTTGGTTTAATATCACTTTTAAAAAGTAATAATTTTTGCATTTCTTTTTTATCAATCGAGCCACTCTTCCTCATTTTACAAAAGTTTTCTCATAATATACTTTTATTAAAAGTCCAGAGCTAAGTATACAATTTTAAACGTTGAAGTTGAGAATGAGATATTTAGCAGTGATAAGAAAGGGTTTGAGGTGTCGAAAGCAAATATCGATTTCTGAAATTCACTCTCAATCGGGAAGATCAACATCATCATCATCATCATCATCATCATCATTTGGAATTGCGTTTGATATAGATGGAGTCATTCTTCGTGGCGAATCTCCCATCGGCGCCTCTCCTCATGCTCTCCACCGCTTATACGACCCTTCCGGTCAGGAAACAATTTCAGTAGACTCTAGTGTACTTGATTACATTTGCATATTCCAATTTTTCTCATCTTTTTATTTTATGATTGATAAACAGGTGCTTTAAGGATTCCTTACATTTTCTTGACTAATGGTGACTACTCTTCTTTATGTTTTAAAAAATGGTATTTAATTTTGTGAGTAGCTATGATGTTCGTGTTGCGTAACTGATATCGGTTTTTAACTCTAATTTCAACAGGAGGTGGTTTTCCAGAAGCTAAAAGAGCCTTGGAGCTAAGCAAACTTGTGGGTGTGGATATTTCACCTCTCCAGGTACTTTCTGGAAATTTGATTTCTTCTACAGCACTTTCTGCCTGTCTTACTTATTGAATGCTTCTCCTTATACTATGATTCTATTCTAGGTTCTACAGGGTCATACACCTTTTAAACAGCTCCTGAATAGGTATGTTTTTGGACCTTATACAGTTTTTGTCAGTCTGATAGTAAGTTTTCAAGGACTAAATATGAATGGTTCATTTGTAAATGAAATGTTACGGAACATTGGAAGTTTTACAGGTCTAAGAAAAGAATAATAACAATAACAATAAATTGAGTTAAAAAAAAAAAATGTTTCGTGTCAGGGTGTTTATCACTTTCTCTAATTTCAAACAATGCTGCATTATACAGATTTGAGAATAAACTTGTTGTTGCTGTGGGAAAAGGAGAACCTGCTGCTGTGATGTCTGGCTATGGATTTAAGTAAGCATTTTGGATCGACTGCTCTACGCTCCATGTTTTTGAATTCATTACAGCTGAAGCTATTGTATGTACTGAAGTTTTCTTGAATAGGTTTTGAGGATGTTGATGTTATATGCAGAAATGTTGTCTCTATAGATGAATACACATCTTATTTTGATGGCATTGATCCACTTGCGCAATATAAGACATGGACAACTAAGCAGACTGCTAAACATAGTATAAATACAAGAGATAGTTTGGGATCACAAAGAGTTCAGGCCGCATTCATTGTTAGCGATTCTGTTGACTGGAGCAGAGACATTCAGGTTTTTTTTGAAAAGCTGGTTGTTTATGAATTTCTCTCATTTCGAAAGATCTTTTGTTATTATTATCATTGCTAATTTGTATTGATGGCTGGTCATGACATAGAATGCCCACGCTTTGAATGAATTGGTAAAAGTAGACCTTCGCAATGATATATGTGCCTTCGCTGTCCAAAAAGTTGAGCTGTCGTACAATTTTTTGTGAACCAAGTTCTACCTCTGGGGACATAATCTTATGTTTTAACATAAGATGACATATTTGCTTACTACTACTCCTACTAGGATGAGGCATTGTTTTTGAGCCTGTCGTTTCAAATGGTAATGGCCCCATTTGTTTATCAAATGGCGGCAACAGGTGATTACATACTGATATTCTTCCTCTCCTTGTTGAAACATTCTGGTGGTTTTCATAAAAAATAAAGTCTTCCAAGACTGTCAAAGCCACAACCATTACAAATCCTATCATGATCCTATTGGCAATATATACTACTCAATTAAGCAGTGGTCTGAACGGACCGACATCTTTTATTACGCACAGTGTAGGAGCCTTTAGGGAAAAGACTTAATTCTGGTTTTTGTTGTAAGATTAAAGAATTTCTGTTATTATAAAATTGGATATCTTTCTCTTTCTGCATCATTAACTTGTTGAAAATACACTTGCTTTCCATTTGTAATATTTTTAACTCTATTTTTTCAGTTCCAGTAACGTTAGAAGGCTGAAGTTTTCTATTTGTATGCTTGATTGCTCATGTTTTAGCTTCTAGAAGTCAATGGTCTTATAGTAGAATAACTTAAGCTTACATTACTCTGAAGTGATTACATGTGTATGTTGTTGCTAGGTTCTTTGTGACATTTTAAGAACTGGAGGTCTGCCTGGAAGGGAGCTTGGACACCAACCACTCCTTTATTTTGCAAATGATGACCTTGCATACCAGGTTATTTGTTATTTTAGATCCCTTTCATCCCTCTATTCTATACTCTAGTTGTTTTTTTCACTAATATACTGATGAGGTGCCACTAAAAGTAGGCTACTTTTCCTTCAGAACGCCTTGGCATGGGAGCTTTCAGAATTGCTTTAGAAGCTGTCTTCAATAGGTGGGCCTTTGAATCCAGTTCAGAAAAAATAATAATAACACAAGCGTATATAAATTTCACAGACTGCCCTCTCAGTCATATCGTGATGGGTTTCACCAAAAGTACAATCTTGTCTTCTTAAATAACTGCACATTACACATGACTCTGGCTAGAGTATGCTCGTAACTGATTAGCCATTTGCATGCAAGAATGAATTGAAAAAAGTTTCGATTTACATGCTTTAGCACACATTCAGAAGTCAAGTCGAGGCATCATAAACTTTGCTGACTTGTGCAGTATTCACCCTACTCCTCTCGAGTACACATCTTTTGGGAAGCCAAATCCATTAGTGTTCAAGAATGCTGAAACTGTCCTAAAGGAACTTGCTTCATCTCTTCCTCATGTTATCAATGCTGTGGATCATGAGAATGAAGGAGCTCGTCGTTTTAATACACTGTATATGGTCGGAGATAATCCTGCAGTTGACATCAGGGGTGCAAGAGAGGTTTTTCCTTTTAGAAAACATCGTCTATACTTGGTAAATTTTATAGTGTTACAAGGATTGTAAAATTTCAACTTAATTGCAGGCTGGACATCCTTGGTTTTCTATCTTGACAAGAACAGGGGTTTTCAGAGGAGCAGAAAATCACAAGGAGTTTGCAGCAGATCTGGTAGGTGCTATGGGGCGTTGTAAGATTATTATTTCATAACTTTACCCAGATTTGATTAGAATGATCGATTGGGATCTCCTTTGTTCTCTCGGAAGTGCCAAATAATTATGCTGTAGGAGTTCACGTAGCTTCCGCTATGAATGAAATGCTAAAAGAGAAATCATGGAATTGATATTTTGAATTAGTAGTCTGTCTCTGCTATAAATGAAACAATAAAGGAGAAATGATAAATTGACATTTTGAAAGATACTGAGTTTTATGCGTTTTGTTGCTTATGCAGGTTGTTGACACTGTGGAAGATGCTGTCGACTATATTTTGACCAAGGAATGCACTTGAGTGGAGGGTTGTAATCTTCATTGTATGTTCGGAAACTTGAGCACTAGTTACCAAACATTCGAGAGATGTCTTGAACTGGTTATCTATTTTTTCATGCCAGGATTTCTATCTAGGCATACATAAGCTCTAGCTTATCAGTAAATTCTTAATGACATTTTGCTTTCATGCAATTTTTGCTTTGGAAGCAGAAGCTAAAAAGCTCTTTGATATGTTTATGAGCGATGGGTAGTTTTCCAGCTGAGCAAAGCAGATGTGAAACAAATCAATAAACGATGTTTACATTATTTATAATCAATTTCTTCGTTTGTGCTATGCAGTGAGGACGTCAAATAATTGAGTTTATATATTTTCATTTATTAGTTTGCATTTACATATCTTCTCTACCAGGAAAAACTGCACACTTAATACTACAGCAATTTACGCAAGTAATAATTGGCCCGAATTTGCAAATTGTTTACATCAAGTGAATCATCATACTCGTAACTGCTTAGTTTGTCTAAAGCACTAACTGTTAGTGCACACAAGATAATCCCAGTAGCTACTCGAGTTGAAAGAGTAATCAGAATCTTAAGACTTGTTTAGGGTGGCTTCCCTGTTTCCCAAGTGCCTTGTCCAAAGCTGCATGGAAATTATCGAAAGGAATCATCTGCATTCTGCAAGCAATATAATCACAACTTATTAAAAGTACAAGGATGTAATCAGGCTGTCAAGACCAAAACAAATGGCAATAAATAGGAAGAACATACTCGTATCTCAAATTCCCTTCACGTGCTAAGCACAAAAGATAATCTATCATTTTTCTACACTCTTTTGATTTCTCGGAAGTCAGCCATTTTTGCAACCAGAACCCCCTCAGCGATAGATCCTGCAAACAAACAACAATAATTGTATTAAACAGTAAATTATTGAATCACCATTCATATCAGATGTTC
This sequence comes from Euphorbia peplus, assembly GCA_028411795.1. Classification (NCBI taxonomy): domain Eukaryota; kingdom Viridiplantae; phylum Streptophyta; class Magnoliopsida; order Malpighiales; family Euphorbiaceae; genus Euphorbia; species Euphorbia peplus. The sequence goes on from CP110843.1 coordinate 26,090,841, forward strand.
GACGGTTGTTACTAGACAAGCAAACTCAATGGAATTTTAACCCCATGGAAAGTCTACTATCTGAATATGGAATTTTGAGCAGTTCAATACAACAACCACATGCAAAATATCAGACAGAAAATGCTTTAAACTAGGGTCGCCAATTTCTGGCATAACACGAGTTCCAGACACAATCCGCTTGACTCTAATATCATTTTTGTAGCATTTCTATTTCATACAATCATGTGGAATATATAGATTAGACAAGATTATTTATCATGACACAAGAACACATTTGACTACTTTGTACCTCCGTTTCAAATTTCAGACTATTTTGTACTAAAGAAAATTAATCCGGTCATTGGTTGCCAATTTTAAACATTTAACCACTATCTAACCTAGTATTAAGAATCTTACATTAATGATGCAGGAACTTTTACCGTCACTTAGTTATTAATAACTACCACCGCAATTTACAAACACTAGTGAATAATATTAATTTTTACCTTGAAAATGAAGGATGATGTTGATACAGTCACAGGTTTCTTAGACATTCCACCATAAGTTACCATCGTTCCTCCCTGTCTGAATCCAAGAGCTTGTTATTGTTAAAAAACGAATACACTTTTAGCTAATCTAAGACTTAAAATTACTCGAATATCACACCTTAAGAACTTCATGACCAAAGTAGCAGAATTGCCACCTACACAGTTGAACCCCAAAGCTGGTTCAGGTAAATTACTCTGCCATGAAAAGCTTTATATTTCAGTATAGAGATTACACAAATATTACAATACATCACACCGAGCACAATATGAGAAAGAACAAACACCTCCTACTTCAGATTATTTAATTATCAAACATAAGGAGTCCATAGCTGATGATACCAGGAGACCCTTCACATTCTTCACTTGTAATTGGCTCTCGGTAAAGACTTCAGCAGCACCTAGTTTCTTTAAACTTTCCTTTGCTTCGTCTGACCCAGGCCTAAATCAAGTGGAAGATAGCATGTAGGAATTTATTTTACATTAAAGAAAAATAAAGAGAGTTTGCTTGCACTACAATTTTGAAGTGTGCTTAAGCATAAAAAAAAGTCCATACTAACATTATTACAAGAAGTTCTAGATATTCACTTTGTCTTGATAGATGCATCACTATCATGTGGCCGTACTTTCTTAACAACGAAAATTTCCTTTTTATCTATACGTTTCTTTCAAACCAACTACCAAGGCAGAATCAGTTTTTATCTTCCAGTGACAATGGCATTTTAGAGGCAACAAAGGAAACATTTATGAGTACAAACTCAAGTGCCTCTAAAGTCTAACAAACTTTATTTGAAAAGCCAATCCTCAATCTAATTACCAATCAAAAGCGTGAAAAAAATTACTCTGAAGACCCAACTAAGACAAAACTGAACTCGGCCAAATAAGTATAAAATCCCAATATTCACTTTACACGATTAAGAATTCCTTTTTTTTTTTTTTGCTCATCCCTTCACCTGGTGAGTTCAAGGAGAACCACAAAAAGAAAAGAGCAATAAGGTAGGATTGGCAATTTCAATCCCACGTAAACACCAACATTCACTTAAAAATAAACAATCAATATGCATGTCAAGCTTTTTTTATTTATGTTGAAGATATGTACTATACCTGTCCCTTAATATGTTAATACTGTGGATGCCACGGAATTTTGCAATCTGGACAATGCACTGCCCTACAATGCTTGTGGCTCCATTTTGGACAACGGCATCTCCTGCTTGCACACAAGTCAATCTTAGACAGTAGCATAAAACAATTATGTTTCAGAATATTCATGTAATAGTACCTGAATTTAGAGTAGTGAAGTCTTCAAGCATTCTTAAAGCAGTCAAAGGATTAACCGTGATTGTTGCAGCATATTCCATGGGCGACTCTTTATTGATTTTGTGCCAAACACTCTGATCTTGAACAATGTATGTCTGCCATGTCCCTACAAGAGAAAAAAATAAAATAAGATCCCCCATGTGTATCAGTATATGTATTCCATACATCCTATATTAGAAGTCTTGAATATTGACAACCATGAATATTAATGAAAAGTACAAGTCACATCCAGTGTACAAAAGCCCTATGACTCCAAGGCACCCCCCAAAGAGAATATATATCTCCTCCAAAGATCCTCCAGAACAATCAAAACCAGCTCTCTCTTAAATCACCACCGCACATTAGATATCTTAGCCTTAAAAGACTACACATGTCTGAAGAGTGACCTCTGCTAAACACAAGGCACAACTACCTTCATCGAATCACGAGATAAATTATCTAATCCTCACATAATCAATGATGGTGACTCATATTGCACTATAGCCTGTTCCTTCATTTGAAATTCCATTCCCAGATGAAATGATCTTTTAAACTTCGTAGTTTGAGTAGTGAGAAGAGATGCTTGGATCTCTCCATGATGATATAGGAGTTGAGCCTAGGATGGGTCACCCATAGGAGTATCTATTTTCTTATAGCTCTTAGGGCTGATCTAGGCTTGATAATGATATCCTCTTTAGCTGTGCCTTTGAGATCATAAGGCTTCCTTGCTACTTGACCCTAGGTACCAGAGACTATCAGCTATGACTTTGGAATTCCCTACCTACAAATATCATTAATATGTAGAACTATCTTCTTCACATATCATATCTACTTCTACAGTTTTATATAAACAATCTGAAATTACTCATTCATACTTACAAAATGGTAAAATGTAGTCGTTTATCTACTTTGAAGAAACACCATTCGAGTATTCACTAAAAATGCAAATAAAGATGGATAATTTCATTAACATAGATTTGCATTTGAAGGCTTAAAGCAAAAGGGAACGTACCAAAAGAAGGCGGAGATGGAATGACCCAATCCCCGGGAGAAATATCCTTAACTCCAGAACCCACAGAATGAACCTCCCCTACACCTTCATATCCTCCAACCGCGGGAACTTGAGGCCTCATAGGGTACACACCTATAACCGAAACCACGACAAACAATGACCAATTTGAATTCAAAGGTAATGGAATATAAAATAAGATCACATAGGATATAGAAAACCTTACCTTCAATTCGATTGATATCAGAGGGATTAATAGGAGCAGCTAGCATTTTAACACACACATCATTCTCTTTCACTTCAACAGGCGGCATCTCTACCAATCTGATAGAACAAACTGTTAGCATGCTATATTTTACAATATCCAATGGACCAATCGGACCGCTTCACAGTGTCACGTCGGCATCCACATAACTTGGTCAAAGGTCATACATGTCATGTCACCGAGTAGAATAGTCAAAGCTTCTAGGAGGTTATCTCTCCTACGTGTATTCTACCTCCTATCTAGTAACTAGTCAGGAATACCTTCTTGACAAACATCCTAACTAGTAGCTAAAGTAGGTTGGCTACACTCACTCAATTTAAATACATTCTCCATCGAATTTGAGTACATTCTCTTACAAGTTGTTTACTAACTTAAGCAGCAGGGTGGGATTGCCAATCAGAGGCCCCTCCTTAGCTTAAGTTGTATACATGACACGTCAGTTGAGTTGAATAGTCAAAGCTTCTACAATGTTCTTTCCTGCGAATATTCTCGCTCCTATCTATCGAGTGAACTCGTATCTATGTAGCGAACTAGTATGAATAGGAAAGCTTCCTTTCCTATAGATAGGCCTAAGGTACATACACTACACTCAATTTGAGTACATTATTCACTAACTAGAAGTTCGATACTGACTTAAGCATCAGAGTGGATCGAGATCAGTTTAGGATATAATATAAGAGCAGTTATTGACCTGGTGACGGAATCAGGGGGGCCTTGCTGGTCGTAGATTATAGCTGTCGACGGCGGCGACATCAGGGCTGAAAACGACCTCACCATAGAAAATCGTCGCCGGCTGAAATTGAAGATATCGGAAGATGATGATCGGCGGCTGAGAGATTTCATGGCTGTTGTTGACCTAATCATCATCGACGCCATTTCTGTCTCTCTGCTCAAACTCAGAGCTTCTGTTTGTTGATAATAATTTGAGCTGAGCTGCTCACTGCTTTTTTGTTTTGTTACACTCTCTGCTTTTTAATTTCTTTGGCTTAATACACCGATATATTGACTTGCAAATAATTGACTTGTGTTTCACACTGTTTATCAAATTAGACAAAAATTATTGATAGTGCAAATTCTAATGACATAAGGGTAAATTTGACACAAATTTTATAGATCATTTATTTCTTATATTATTAAGCCTTTTATTAACAGACATAATTTATTTCTAATATTATTAAGCCCTTTATTAGAAAAAATTTAGAGCATTTTTTGAATAAAATACTTCCTATAAATATAAAAGATGACGGATTGATTTGAGGACTATTTAAATAAAAAAATATAGAGTATATTTATAACTAAGAGAGAGTATATGTACTTCAAGAGTGTTATGAAATCTCTCCATTTATTGGCAGACTTAGCGGATGATATCTCGGAGTTGGATAAAGTCATCTCTAGTTGTAAAGAAATTACCCTTCCTGCATAGGTCGTAAGGTTTCTCATATTAAGCGGCAAGCGAATAGCGTAGCATATATAGTTGCAAACAATGCCTAACGAATAACCATGCTGAAAGCCATTCCTTCACCATTTTATAGATTGTGAGATGAGAATTCTTCATCCAAGTATGGCTAACGAATAACCATACTCGAAGCCTTTCCTTCACAATCTTGTCTCATTTGATTTCTTAATATAAACAATTAGCGTACTCTCACTTCCAAACCATTCCTTAAGGTATGCCAATGTATGGAGGATTCAATTTATATTAAGGCTTAATATATGATGACGATACTTAAAATATGGCTCATCATATACCTATACTCAAGCCCAATCCATTCTCATATCAATTAGGCCCAACACCTACTTAGTCAAACTGCCACTCCAAAGAAGTTTGACTTAGTTCGAAGCTTGTACATAACTCTCTCTCTCTCTTAAAACCTCTTTCCTATGAACAATGGGCTCACTTTAATCCAAATAGGTCATCAATATATATATATATATATATATATATATATATATATATATAGCTCCTTGAACTTGTCTGAAACTATAACTGTTTTTCTGAACTTTTAAAAGTTATAAATGACTCAAATAGCCTCATAGTTTCGGAATCGATGTATCAAAACGTATAAATTTTAGGTGACACGTACTATATTTGAAAACTTATGATACAAAAAGTCCGAAATTTTGTAAATGATATTATCAGTCGTTTCGATGTTTTGATATGATCAATTTCGAATTAAGTGGTTATTCAAAACAATTGGATAAAATCAAGGAGTCATTTGTAATTTTTGACAAGAATAAGTGATTATTTGTAATAGTTGAACAAGAATAGGGAGTTGTTTATTACGTTTAAACAAGTATAGGGCAGTTGAAATTTTTTAACAAGTTCGAGGGGCTACATACATATTAAACCTTATACTAATGTGTGTATCGTTATTTTCGTAGAATGATTTTTTGATTTGAGTGTTTCAACCTTGGTTCAGTATTTGCATTCAGTTAAAATAACTACTTTTAAGTGTGCATATATATGTTCATAAAATGAAATTAGGATAATATACCCATTTTAACTCTGCGAATTATTAGATAACCCATAAAATTGATATGTTTGTGTTGCCAATGCCATCACAACTTAAAAGCCAAAAATATCAGTATCTGTATAGTGATTTGACCTGAATAAAATAAACTATACGCAACAAGCATGTTATCTAAATGTTTGAGATGAATGTATAGGAGGTTGACATGTGATTTAGAAACTAATATATGAACGTCAATTGTAGACTTTTATTTAGATATATAATTTTAATTTTCCTAATAAAGCCAACAAAATGATATCATATCATCTATATTCCTATTTGGTATGCAAAGAATATCCCACATGAAACGCACATTTGCATATATTTATATAACTCAAATTAATTAAGATGACTTCACTATAATCCAAAATCATTTTAATTATCAAAGTTAACTACACCACGTCTATTCTTCTTAATTGTCATTATTATATAATTAAAATAAAGTTGGTTCAGAAATAAAGAGTTTGTTATATGTGGATGACCAATCTCTCTCTCAAACCCTATAATTGAATGATTAGGGAAAAAAAAAATTGTTTAAAACAATTTTAAGTGATTGGTTAGGTGACTTAATTTTCAAATTTAAGTGATTGGATGTGAAAAATGGGCAGTAATTGGGTCACAAGTATGCATTTTATTTGATATCAATTGCTATAAAAAGCTATGACGTGCGTAGGTTATAAATTAGAGAACTGATAAGAAAAGTAATTAAAATCTAGGTAATTATTTGTAGAGAGAAGAAACAAGAATATAAAGCTTTTAAAAATATTAAGCGCACATTCGTTTCATGTATTTATTAGTTTTTTTTTCTTTTCTTCGGGAGCTCTTTAAACTTGGTTGAAAAAGTAAATTAACTCTTTGATTTATAACATGTCTTGTTAGTTTTTTAAACCTGCTTAAAATGACATAATGAGCTCTTTCACGCGGCAAAACATAATTGGATTTTGAGATATACCATTGTATATATGTTCAAAGAGTGATAAATATCAATTATCTTACACTAATTCAAGTGACAAATAAATCACTTTAAGTAAGTTCAGGAAGCTAACGAAACACCATGTAAGTTCAAGGAGCCAATCTAGCTTAAAGAGCCAACTTCAAAGAACATATGTATTAAGCCTTAGTTTATTTTTTTCACAAGTGGATGAGTACAACGGGTGCTAAAGCCAAAAGAGTTTTCGGAATGGAAGTTTAAAATTATATCGTAGGTAACCGATTTTTTTATATTAATTATTTTGAAATAAAGAAAGCTATATATTATTACCAAAATAAAAACTAAAAAAGGTGGAATGTTATAAAAACTCACTCACCTCACTTCGAATAACATGATTAACATTACTTTAAGTTAAATAAAACATATGCATGTTATTCTCAACAAAACATATTAAAATATAGTGGATATAAGAGGCAATATATTTCTTTTTAATTGTAAAGAACAAACATTTTCTCTCAAAAGATTTACTCAGACATTTTGTAGGAAGTACTTGACAATGTCTAAACTTAAAATTTAACATATTTAACATTTTCACATTATCACGATAATATATTTCTTTTATTATACAAAGGAAAAAGTTGCACTTGAGTAGTTAAATAGATTTAAACCACCCTGTAGAAATAAAATTATATTAAGTTTATTATATTATCTTATAAAAATGAGTAGTCATCACAATTTGTAAAACTGAAAGTTTTAACAGAAAAAATAAAATTGGTTTGAATAATACATTGGTAGCAGAATTCCACTTATGATGAGAGGAAGTGAGATGTATTTCCACCAAAAAAAGAAAATTAAAAATATAGTCAGTTATGGTAATTACCATCTTCATAGGACCAACTAAAATCTTCCTCTTTAATTAGTTACCATCACATCATCCAGCTGGTAAAATTAAAAGCTACCGAGTGAGGTCAAACCAGTAAAATCAGTTCAATAACAAATATAATCAGGTGCTTCGCAGTCCAGGAAAATAAAAACTCATCAAAATTAAAAGTTAAGTGGCGGGCGGAACGAGTAGATCAGCACCGTTAAAAAAAGAGCGTTTCAAATTAAGGAAACCGCGTTTTGATGAGTGGATCCCACTCGGCGGTGAGGTGAGCGGATCGAGGTGGGTCCCGCTTTCCAAAATAAAAATTAAATGAAATACATTTTGACTTATTTGTTTCTATTATCAGACGGCGATTAATTGCCGCTTTAACATACATACGTACGTCACGGGCAGCAGGTAAATAAATTTATATTTAATATTTTTGTCTTATATCATAATTAGCCCCTTCAACTTATCTATATTTTCACTTTGCCCTTCAAACTTTAGGAACAAAGTGACCCCTGTTTTGAGCATAACGGAAACATTTTGATGTAAAGTATTGACTTCGGATAAAAATAAACAGATATGATGTTAATTATGTGTCGTCTGTTAAACTTCTTACTAAAATTGAAGGCAGTTTAGTATTTTTTTCTTTTGCTAAATGATGACACTATCTTATAGTTTGCATTCAAATGTTACATATCATATGCAAATCTATATTATAGTGTATGCCTAATTTGCGTCAAAAATTATTTGCATTATACTTAAAACTGGAGGTTAATAGATGCATTTTTAAATAATAGAGTGAAAAGATCATCTGAAAAGTTTGGAAGTCAGAGTAACAAAAATGAACAAATTTAGGACTGAATATGATTTAATCCCTTTAATATTTTATGTCGAGTTTATTTTATTTGTCTTCTAGAAATAAAATGACAAAGATTTGTTGGTACACCAAATCACTATGGAACTAATCAACACGTGACATGTCAGCACAGCGACTCACACAACTGCTTCTTTGTTGTTCACTCGGCCGAAACTCGGTGGTTCCTAGTTCGTCCACGTCTCCACCTTCTTACGTGGCATTTTGTAATTAGCTCACATTTTATGAACTCTTTGGTTGTGTATGCACTGGATCACAAAATATATTTAGGAAAAAACAATATAATTACCCTAATATTGTAACAAGAAAAATAGAAAGAAGCTCACTGTTTTATTTCTTCTCTCTCTTTTTATACATTCTCTGTTCCTTTTTCTTGCTGATAGTTTGAGCTCTCTGTTTCTTTTTGTTTCCTTTTTGGTTTTTTCTCATCATAAGAAACGAAACTGAAAATTATTATTTTTAATTTGAATTTGTTTTGGGGGCTCAGAAGAATAAATAGAAGTTGCAGTTTGAAAATAAAATAAAATAATATTAAATAATGGGATGTTTCTTCTGCAATGGAGGACAAGAAAACAAGCGATCAGAGAATGTTACCGTTAAACGCAACGATCAAACACGACCCTCTTCAGGTATTTTCATTCCCATCATCAAAAGTCTCTTTCTTGATGAATTCTTTTGAAAAGTTTGAATTTTTCTTCTTTGAATTCTTGTTTCTTGTTTTTCTTTCAATGTGGGTCCATCTATGGAATTTCATCAATGTTGAATTTGGGGAGAGCGGATAATATCTGCATGGTATTGAACCCGGTGTTACATGATTTTAGCTGAAAATTACTGGATTTTTTTTTTCTTTTTTCTTCTGACTAGAAGCTAAAAATTTGATCTTTTTTGGGGTTTTTAAGTTCATTCTTGTTAATATTCTCACATGGAGCTTTGGGGTTTGGAATGCTGCAAACCCTTTTGTATTTATCTACTTTAGGGTATAATCAAACCCAGAATCCAAAACCCTTTTGGGGGGTTTGATCCTTCCATTTGTGCTTTTGTCTTTAGTGTGTTCTTACAAATATATTACAGGGATTCTACTGTCTGCTTGCTACTTGTTTTTTTTGATTGATTTTAAGATTATGTTTGTTTGTGTTTTTATAGGGTCATTGAGAGTGAAGCCATATGAAAATTCTGTCAAAGAGGATGGTGATGCTAAGAATGATCTATCCTCTTCTGATGCAAATAATTTAAACTTGATGAATGAGTTTTCTAAGGATGGTAGAAACAATTCCAGCAGAGCTGCAGTATTTTCCTTCGATGAACTTGCGGTAGCCACAGGCAATTTTAGGGAAGATTGTTTCGTCGGTGAAGGAGGTTTTGGCAAAGTCTACAAGGCTCAGTTAGAGAAAATCCACCAGGTAACGAAAACCGGAATTCAAATGAATAATGTAGCTATATGATATGATTTAGGGGTGTAATGTTTTGTTGTTGTATTGGATATAGGTTGTTGCTATAAAGCAACTTGATCGAAATGGTGTACAGGGGACTCGAGAATTCGTAAGTGAAGTGTGCACGCTAATTCAAGCAAACCATCCGAACCTTGTGAAATTGCTTGGATATTGCGCGGAGGGTAGTCAGAGGCTATTGGTGTACGAATACATGCCATTAGGATCACTAGAATACCATTTGCACGGTATGCGAACGAACCTTGTTTGCTTGATGTTCTACTTGAATTAGCAATTGGTGTTTATTTGATTGAAATTGAAATGCTTCCTTAAACAGATCTTCCATTGGATAGACAACCACTAGACTGGAACACGAGAATGCAAATAGCTGCAGGGGCAGCAAAGGGGTTACAGTACTTACATGAAGAAATGAAACCCCCTATTATATATCGTGATCTTAAATGCTCGAATATTTTGCTCGGGGAAGGATATCAACCAAAGTTATCTGATTTTGGGTTGGCCAAAGAAGGGCCTAGTGGGGATAAGACCCATGTTTCTACAAGGGTTATGGGCACATATGGATATTGTGCTCCAGACTATGCAATGACAGGTCAATTGACATTTAAATCCGACATTTATAGCTTCGGGGTGGTTCTTTTGGAGATGGTTACAGGCAGGAAAGCCATTGATCAAACTAAAAGCCGTAACGAACAAAATCTTGTGGCTTGGGTAAGTTCTTTAACTTATAAGTTTAAGGTGTCTAATTTACTTGATGAAATTAATGGCATTTGCTTTCAGGCGTTTATGAATGGCATATTAGCAATTTTACAGACTCAAGTCGACTGGTTAATTGCTTTTCACTTATGGAATTAACCCGTCTCGATAACAGTGATGCATGATTGATTGATTGAACCTGGTCATCCCATGCAACAAGATAAATGAATGGAGATTTTGTTTTAAGTGCACATAAAAAGTTAGGTCATAGCCATGGTGGTCTTAAATGTCAGTACTGTTTATCTCATTGACATTTTGTTTCATTTTGATTTGAAATTTAGCTGCATAAACAACTTTTTTCTGTTGAAGTTTGATTCTAGCAATGAATAGATGCATATGTTTAGGTAAATATGCGACTTTGTTTTGGATGCCAAAAATTAGTACTGTAGGTCAACATTATAAGTTTAGCTGTGTACCCCAATTTCTTCTGTTATCTGAAATAATGAGCCCAAATACTTTTATCTATATTTACGAGTGGATTTAGGTGATTCAATGATGGAGTTTCAAATGTTTTTGCAGGCACGACCTATGTTCAAGGACCGGAGGAACTTTTCACAGATGGTGGATCCATTGCTGAGAGGACAGTATCCGGTGAGAGGATTGTACCAAGCTCTTGCAATTGCTGCAATGTGTGTTCAGGAACAGCCTAATATGCGGCCTTCCATTTCGGATGTGGTTTTGGCTTTGAATTATCTAGCATCTCAAAAATACGATCCTCAGACCGATGGTGTCCATGGAGCCCGCAGAAGTCGAGAACATAATCCGGAGTAAATAACAAAAAATGGCATCAATTTTTGTATGAATGATATAGCAGGCAGGAACTAGGTTGGTTTGCTGTTCTGGTGTAAATGCTGCTACTGTCTAGTGTAGGAAAGGAATTGTTTTTTCATATCACAGAATCAATTAACAGTAATTAATTTGCTTCTCTCTTCTTCTTTTTTTGCATATTTAATCTCTAAATCCATCTCTGTTTTTTTTCTTGGAGGACAATAAAATGTTAAGGCCTGATTATGAAAAAGGCAAATGCCAAGCCTTTGTAGTTGTCCATAAAATTTGTTCCCCTTTTAAGTCCACGTGACTGAGAAATGGGGAAGAAAATCTTCTATCCCTATTCCAATCCATAGAAAAAAAAAAGAAAGAAATTTTCGTATCACTTCCAATAATAATAATTATAAAAATGTCATTCAATGAGTCCATAGTTCATGATGTAAATATGACCATTTTCAAAGTATATGATTTTAATGTACATTCCGAAACTAAGAATGTATTAACTATGAACCCTTACACTAATTAACTAATATCATTCTAATATTATTATATTATTTAAGTAAAAGAAAATATTATTATATTTACGCAACCCCATCTTTGAGTTTTGGAGACTCCAGTACTAATATTTATTTTGTGATCAATAATATACATTTCATTAGAGTTTTATTGAATAAAAAAACACATAAAATTCTTTCGAAAAAAAAAAACACATAAAATACTCATAAAAGAAATACAATTTAACTCTATACTTAAATTACTTAAATTTTTGGTGCCTCCAAAATATACTTAAATTTTTGGTGCCTCCAAAATTTTGATGCACAGTTCGAATGGGCGACTTGCACCCCTCATCTACGGCCCTGCTATTACGGTAAAAATGTCATTATTTATTCATGGTTTAATACACAAAAAACCCCTTAAACTTGGTCAAATGTTGCAACTGTCCCTCCGAACTTTCAATTGTAACAAATTACCCCCTGAACTTGGCAAATTATAACAAATTACCCCCTGAACTTGGCAAATTGTAACAAATTACCCTCAATGATGCATAAATTTTTAAACACCCTATAAGATCATTCCATGTGGCATTCTGACTTTTCAAACACCCTATAGAATCATGACACGTGGCACTTTGACTTTTCAAATATCGAATAAGGGCATGACACGTGGCGTTTGACTTTTCAAACTCAAAATATGGGGTTATTTGTTACAATTTGCCAAGTTTGAGGGGTAATTTGTTACAATTAAAAGTTCGGGGGGACAGTTGCAACATTTGACCAAGTTTAGGGAGTTTTTTTGTGTATTAAGCCTTTATTCATTAATATAAGAAGTGTTAGTCACGTGACAAGCAAGTGCAAAAAGATTTGGCGCCCAAAAAGCCAAGTCGTTAAATCCAGAAACAGAATAACCAACAGAAAAAACGTCTTCTTCTTCTTCTTCTTCTTCTTCTTCTTCTTCTTCTTCTTCTCTGAGCATCAAAAACCCTAATCTTGCTAATCAATCTTCATTCTTTCTTCAAGAAAAATGCAACAGAGACCAACAGGCTGCTTATCTCGAGCCGCGGATGACACTTTTCCCATCAAAGCTATACAGCAGCTGCAACAATCTAAACATCCTTCTTCTTGTTCTTCACCTAGACGTGTCGGGATGGATGACAATGCGCCAGTTCTTCCTCTTTACTTCCCCTCTTCTTCCATTTTCAGAAGATCGTCCGCCGAGAAATTGGTTCATCTTATTCCTTTTCTTGTCCTCCTCTGCCTCCTCACTCTCTGGTGGTTCTCTTATCCAGGTATTCTCCCTCTTCTTGATTTTCCTTCATTCACTTCTTACTCTACTCTTCGTTTTCCGGGTTTCTTTCGGTCTTGAATTGTTACTAGGAGTTGTTCAAGAATATATTTTGAGGGGGAAAGATGCATTCTTTTATATATTCAAGATTGTTTACTTAGGAAGTGCATATTTTTATCTTAAATTCTTGAAATTGTTTGGCAGTGAATCTTGTGATGAAGAATGGAAAGATCATCGCGATACCACATCTTAAGACTACACAGGCTGAGGTTGAAGTGGCTATCTTGGCATCTGCTATATCTCCCGTTACGCCTCTTCCTTATAACGTTACCACCAATCATGGAAATGGAACTCAAGAAGAAGCTCTTCCGGTAAATAAAACTGCTAATGTCGATTGTCAGGGTTTAGTTTTCGCTTCGATTGTTACATAAGAGTAAATAGTTTTCTTTTCTCATAAAAGAAGATGACATTTTGATTGTATTAGAAAAATCTTAACTGTACTTTTATTCAGATTCCTAAGAAGCTCGTATCGATTGCATTTACATAGATGGAAGAACTTGTATCAGTGAAAAACTGATCTTTTATCTGCTACTTTTATCTCATTAATTTCTTGTATGGAAATGCTTGCAAAAAGTTGTGATATTTTGAGCTCTATTTCCATGTGACTGCCTTGGATTCGATCTTTTATTCTTGTACACGACTGCGAAATCTCTAGGGAACAAGATACAGCCACAGGAGGAGATTTTAAGTTCCGGAGTGCTAATTCAATCTACAATTCACTAATCTCACCACTTCTACAGCTCCCCACCCATATATTCACAACTGAAGCTTTGGTTGTTGGCAGCAGTCGACAACAATCCCTTCTCGGTGACTGAAAAAAAATTTTGATTCGGTTAACAGTTACGTTTGTTAATGCAAATATAAATATAAATGAATTTACAGCATTACCTTTTGCCACCGAAAACTATCCGGCCTCTTCACAACCACAACAGCTTTAATTTTTTCTGGGGATACCGTCTTCCAACGACAAAGAGGATTTGGAGCTATGGTCCGGGTGTAGATGCCTAGTGTTTCGTCCCTAACTTGATCATATTTCGAAGAGTTCATATAGAAAGTAAAGGGTTTTAGACATGGATGCCTCATCACAGGCCTTGTGTTGAATGCATACTGGGTGTAGTCAGCTCTTCGGAACCAATTAAGGAACGTTCTTGCTGGCATTTCGAGCTCTCTTGGAGACATGATTCCCCTGTAGATTTGTACAACGAAGCCCCATGACACTGAGATAGACCATAACCTTCTCTTGTCATAACATATGGATTGCTGCGCTATGCTACCCGAGTCAAGTTTGACCGACTTGAATAGGTGTTCTATGGCATTCACTCGCGTCATTCGTGGGAATACAGGCTCCACTACATCAAGGTGGTGTAGGGAAACTAATGGAGTCACCGGGTGCGATGCTAGGAGGCCTAAAAGGTCTCCGTAAACGTCACACTGCATAAACAAGCCAATATTTATTTAATATGAGCAAATGAACATAAAGTTAAAAGTAAGAGAAGAATTGATTAAAGATGTACCTGATGAAACCCGGGTTCCTTGGTAAGTGGAACACCAAGCTCAGCCATACAAGCTTGCATCCGGTCATCACTTCCGTACAAATAGGGATATCTTTGGATGCACCTATCTTGTGTCTTAGCTAACTCTTTTGCCAATGGATAACTTATAGCAAAACCTCCTCCTCCAAAGGCCATATTATAAGAAAAAATTATATTCTCGGTATGGCTTTCCGAGGAGCTACCTACATAATAAAACTCCCTGTGATCATATTTAGAAAGTACTCTTGCCACATTTTCCATTACAAAAACTGTATCATCATCTCCCATAACAAACCACCGGACGTCCTTCAATCCGAGTTTCAACATCTCCGAAACCACCCGTGATATCCTTATAGCTGATCTATGTCCTTGCCTATGAGAGTAATTAAACCTTGATGTATCTTCAGACACTCTAATCTCAGGCAAGCCATCATCTTTTTTAGTGTTTACCATTCTATCCATCCAAACAAACACTCTACTCCCCTCTGGCTTCCACCATTGTTTCACATACTCTTTTCGCCTTTCCCAAAGATTAGCAGATGCCGCTATCCCATAAACTACGTGTTTGAGTTTCGTGTTGTCATAGTGTGGTGTTTGGGGAAGTAGGAAAGCGTCTGGGGGTGAGGGAGATTCTTGGTGGCGAGTGATATTGGCTAAGCGTTTGAAATTCTCTTCATCGGAGATGCATTTTCGCTCTTTTTCGACGAGGAGATGGGAAGAATAGACAATGTAAAGCATAGCAAGAATAAAAAAAAACCAATAGAGGATCTTTTGAATCCCCATTTGTGTAGAGTTTTGCATAGTTGATGTCATTTTTTTAATACTATGGAAACACTCAACTTTACTCTTGTTTACTACCAATTCTTATGTGATTTTTTTTACTAACTTTTTACTATTCTTGCTCTTGTTGAGATTCTTGCTTTTGTTGAGGATTCTTCGGATCACAAGGAAGAATTTGTACATGTTAATTTTTTTGTTATTATTTTTTACGACTTTATGCATATTCAGGTAAATAGTTCCTATTAAAATTTAATATTGTTTAGTCAAACTAAATAATAGTCAAATATACCTGATTATATAAAATAAAAATGAAATACCAAAACTACCCTTATTATTTTTTTTAATTGGTAGGAAGCCCGTGAGGTCAGCGAAGCTCAACTAGGTTGGCTTCTCCGGAAAGACTTACACACCAGATCCAAAAAATATTAAAGAATAAAAAACAAAAAAGTGTTATATAAAAAAGCAAATTAAACAAAACGACATTGGCTAAGGACTCCGTAATCCTCATAGACTAACGGGTCACAAAAACTTGTAGCCGGATGCCACCACATCAAAGACTGCATAGATATTATATAACTCAATTCTGTTTTCTCTTGGAATTTTTTCAGTTCTTAATTAGAATTGATCAACAAGTAAGAATGTCTGCATAGAAATTGCATAGTTTCTTTCTCATTAAAGAATAATAAATTGCATAGTTCTTTCTCATTATAGAGATTTCTGAGGAACTTTGTATCAATCACATTTACATACATGAAGGAACTTGTATATGTGAAAACTGAACCTTTTTTCTGCTGCTTCTGTATTTCTTGCATGGAAAATGCCTATGAAAAGCTGATATTTTGAGCTCTATTTCCATTTGACTCCCTTAACTTTGAGTTTTTATTCTTGTTCGCGACGGGGAAATCTCTAGGAAAGAAGATACAGTCACAGGAAGAGAATTATAGCTCCCGAGTGCTAATTCGATCTACAGCTCACTAATCTCACCGCCCCTACAGCCCCCCACCCATACATTCATAACTGAAGGTCTGCTTGATGGCATTAGCCTACAACAATCCCTTCTTGGTGACTGAAAATAATTTCGGTTCAGTTAGCGATAGCAAAGTTGGTTTAAAAAATAATGCATATATGTTATTGTATTTGTAGCCTTACCCTTTGCCACCGAAGACTATCCGGCCTCTTCACTACCACAACAGAGGTGATTCTTTCTGGGGATGCCATCTTCCACCGGCAAATAGGATTTCGAGCTCGACGAGTGTAGATACCTAATGTTTGCTTCCTTGCTCGATCATATTTTGAAGTGTTCATATAGAAAGTAAAGGGCTTTAGACATGGATGCTTCATCACAGGCCTTGTGTTGAATGCATACTGAGTGTAATCAGCTCTTCGGTACCAATTAAGGAACGTTCTCGATGGCATTTCGAGTTCTCTTGGAGAGATAACTCCCCTGTAGATTTGAACCACAAAGCCCCATGACACTGAGATAGACCAAAACTTTCTCTTGTCATAGCATATGGATTGCTGCATTATGCTTCCCGAGTCAAGCCTGACCGATGTGAACAGGTGGTCGAGTGCCTTAACTCGTGTCATTCGTGGGAATACAGGCTCCACTACATCGAGGTGATGTAGTGATACCAATGGAGTCACGGGGTGTGATGCTAGGAGGCCTAAAAGGTCTCCGTAAACATCATACTGCATAAAAATAAATCAAACCAATTCAATTTAGTATGGCTGATTCGCTACAAGTAACTAAGTGACCAGTTGATTAGAGATGTACCTGATGAAAACCGGGTTCCTTGGTGAGTGGGATGCCAAGCTCCGCCATACAAGCCTGCATCCGGTCATCACTGCCATACAATCCGGGGTATCTTTGTATGCAATTATCTTGAGTCTTAGCTAACTCTTGAGCCAATGGATAACTTATAGCAAATCCTCCTCCTCCAAAGGCCATATTATAAGAAAAAAAAATATTCTGAACGTGGCTTTCCGAGGAGCTACCTACATAATAATATTGCCTATGGTCGTATTTAGAAAGTATTCTTACGACATTGTCCAATATAAAAACCGTATCATCATCTCCCATAACAAACCACCGGACGTCTTTGAGTCCAAGTTTCAAGGTCTCAGAGACAACCCTTGATATCCTTATAGCTGATCTATGTCCTTGCCTATTAGAGTACTTAAACCTTGATGTATCTTGAGAGATTCTAATCTCAGGCAACGCTTCGTTTTTCCGTGTTCTAACCTTTTTATCCATCCATACAATGACTCTACTCTCCTTTGGCCTCCACCAAAGCTTCACATACTCTTTTCGCCTATCCCACAGATTGGATGATGCTGCTATCCCGAAAACTACGTGTTTGAGTTCTGTGTTGTAAGACTGTGCTCTTTGGGGAAGCATGAGAGTGGTTGGCTGTGGAGGAGGTTCTTGTTGGTGAGTGATATTGGTTAGATGTTTGAAACCCTCTTCGTCGGAGATGCATTTTCGTTCTTTTTCGATGAGGAGATGAGAAGAATAGACAATGTAAAGCAATGCTACAATGAAAAACAACCAAAAGAGAATCTTTTGGATCCCCATTGAAGTTGAGTACTGGAGATTTGAGGACATTATAGTTTTGTTGTCTTTGAAAACACTTAACTCTCTTCTTGTTTCTTGCCATTTCTTATGTGATTGGTTTTACTCCTTACTATTCTTGCTTTGCTTGAGGATTCTTCGGATCTCAAGAAAGAAAGTCTATATATTTTTTTTTATTAATATATATGTATATTACTTTCTTGTGTTATTTTGCTATTTGTGGTCTGAAAATAACCAACTCAAATTATTTACTCATATTCTGATATTTAATCTTTTGCATATGTAATAAAATGGTCTCCAAGCTAGGAGGCCCAAAAGGTCTTCAATCAACTATTAATTTGTTATTTTGAAGAGAACAGTAAATATTGTTGATAAATTAATGAATTTGCTAAGGGCAGACACTCCGCGATATTTCATTTGGTGCCTCATTAAAAGCATGC
The DNA here is from genome assembly GCA_028411795.1 of Euphorbia peplus. Taxonomy (NCBI): domain Eukaryota; kingdom Viridiplantae; phylum Streptophyta; class Magnoliopsida; order Malpighiales; family Euphorbiaceae; genus Euphorbia; species Euphorbia peplus. Next base: position 26,109,256 of record CP110843.1, read on the forward strand.
ATATATAACGGGATAAAGTGTAAAAATACTCGTAATGCAAGTAGCCAGGAGATGTATAAGGATACAATTTACCGTTTTAGATGTTGAAGGTAAAATTGCTCCATCGTAGTCGTTAGGATAAAATTGTTCTTAGACTGTTAAAACTTAAAAGTAATTTTGAATATGTGAAGCTGGTTTTGAGCTGTGAAACGAAATTGGGATCCAATCCATCCCCAGAGATACCCAACATCTCCTAGGAAGGCCCAACACTACTAAATATTACGCATCTTTTTTTAAAATAGAAAAAAAAACAAAAACTGTATTTTTGTTAAAATACCATTGCTCATTGCTGCAATTGTTTTCTCCCCTAATTTCCTCAGGTAGCAAATTATGTGAGGTAGGGTGTGGTGTAACTTTTTGAAAGGATTTGACCTTAATTTTAAATAATAACCTGACTGGTAAAAAATTTGGAAACTTATCACGTTAGCATAATTGACAATTTTCTTAATTTTGCGAACTACACATTTAATTGCATCTTTTTAGTAAAATTTCAAAAACTTATCTGTAAATATTGAAACCACAAAATACTAATATGATTAACTCTTTATTTTTTTTCCTTTATTATTTTTATAAGATAAATAATTTTTTAAAGAGAAAATGATATATTAGTCTCTGACTTTTGTCAAAACTCACTACAAGATCCCATCTTTTGTCATAATTAACTCTTTAGTTCTTTTTGTCCATTTTTTAGATCTTAAACATAATATATTTTAATTTTCAAGACATTCATATATGATATTGCAATACAAAATGACCTTCTGATTCTGTTATGTCATGTTTGTCTGTCTATATCGAAATATAAAAGTTATAGATCTAAAAAAAATGGACAGAATGATCAAAAAGTTGATTATAACAAAAAATGAGAATTTTGTAATGAGTTTTTTTAAAAATGAGAACCAAATAGTGAGTTTTGACAAAAATTAGAGATTAATAAAAGAAATGTAGATTTCGAGAGTTCCAAATGAGAGAATTTCTAGAAACAAAAAGAGCAATCTATGAAATATCAGAATTAACGCTTCAATTGTTTCTCCATTTGTTGTGCCTAACTATTCAGTCAATATGTGGCGTACAAAAACCCAATTTACGACTGAATTTATTTATCCATAAATTGATGCCTAAATATTGTTGAGTCCACTAAAATATGTTGCACATAAAATTATTGCTTCCACGTAATGGTGTAATGGTGTGCTTGGGAGGAGGATTTTCAAGAGTTAACAAATGATGATTTATAAGTCTTGACAAAATCTTTTTCTGGATAACGGGATTTTTGAGCTTGGTTGGTGGAGTCATAATTCCAAAGTTGGAGGGCTAATTTTACCCCTAAAATAGATTTTTATGATTTAACTTTTATGCAGCTCCCTAAAATAGTTAAAAAGTAATTTTGCTTTCTAACTTTTGGAACGTCTATTAGAACTCTCAATTTGTAAAAAGTGATATACTTAACCTCATATGTTCTATGTGGTGCTGATGTGACAAAATGTTAAAGTAAAGAAAGAGTGAAAGAGAGAAAACAAGTGAAAAAATAAATATGAAAACTTTATTTAGCATGCCAATTAGAATCAACACGATATTAAATACATCCATCAACACATAACATATACGTTATGTAAATCTTTCAATGCAAATTATACAAGAATAAAAAAATTTACACATATAATGAGTCACACGACAGGATGCATATATATCACAATGTATCCTTCTCCTATTTGCATAAGCCTGATTGAATTTCAAGCCCATATTATGGTTTTTTTTCTTGACAATCTAAAGTTTTTCTTTACTAGAATATTTTCTTGTGTAAAAGGAGAAATGCTTTTTACTATGATTATAGGGGAACTAGATATACTTAATTTTACGTGATTGGAAGAAAATGGAATATTATAGTTGTGGGATCATGTTTGCAAGTGTACGTGGAGTCCCAATCAAGATTTTAGAAGCAAAGGCCAACTATCTTTTGCTATTTTCTTATCTCGTTAATATGTGGATTAGTCAAATAGTATTATATATATCTCTTTCTTATGCTATGTTTCTTTTTCTTTGATTTCAATGGCAGAGTCACATAAGCTTTAAATACCTAAAATATTTGTAGTTGCAAATTAGTCATAAAAGTTCATTACCATTCTTGAGTATTTGTTTTTATCTTCATCATTGTTTGAGTTCGGCTATAACTTTAGTTTTCTAAACAGAGCCACAAAAAGAACATGTAATGGTGTCCTATATTTGTCTAAAATTTATTTGAAATATCATATTTAAGTCTAATCAATTAGGTTAATTTTCTTTGTAAGATTAGTATATTCTAGTGAGAAAAGAGAGGAAAGCAACAAATTCTTTTGAATTCATCTTCTTTAGATCTTACTCTTTATATCCAAACATAAAGGAAGCATATATTTAAAGCATTTAGATTTTTCTCTCAATGTTTAATGGACTTGACAAGTGCCAATTATGATGTCACTTTGGTACAAATTAAATCCAAGAATTTGTGGAACTTATTGACAAATCTTAAAAGTAGCTAGACATGTTTGCTACTCATAATATAAGGACACTGCTAAAAGAACATTATCTAAATCCTAATAGGTAATGAAGGATTTTGAAACAAATATGGGAGAACGGACTTGTGGTGTACATACGTCAAATTCAAGTAGCATTTGTCTTTATAAATACGTCAAATTTATAACCATTAATTTATTTTTTTAAAGTAGTACTTCTCGACATGTTATATAAATTTAATTTAAGATTTTAATTATAATAATAACTATTGATTTTACCTAGTTGAAAATTGATGATAAAGTCTAACAGACCGTAAAAATTAAAAGGTTTTTTTGATTCTTATATATGTTTAACAGACATAATTTAATAAGCTTGATTTATTAGGACTTATGGTTGGGATCATTACAATTAACCAACTTTACCAATATTTCTGAGCTTGAGAAGATGCAAATTCAGTTTACTAATGCAGTTAGACATACATGAGTTTGAATGCATTTTTCTTTTGTTTTCCACTAAATATAGAAAACAATAAAATTTGAATAAAATGGAGGAGAGAAAATGATGGACATATGGAAACTTATTTCTTTAAGATTGGGTATAACTCATTCCAGAAAGACACTTTAAAGGGAGAGGATTGTCACTACTTATAAATGTTTCATTTTTCATATAACTAGCCAATATGGGATACTTAACACATACATCCCTCACATTCAAGAATATACATCTGGAGCGCATTTGCGGGTGGCTCCAACAATAGACTTTTCAACATTAAACTAGAAGATTCTTATACCATCTTAGATTCGGCCTAACTCATCTCCAAAAGGCACCTTAAATGGAGAGGATTGCCTCTACTTATAGATATTTCATTCCTCATATAACTAGTCAATATGAAATACTTAACACCACACGATAATACTTTTAACAAATAAGCTTTGAATTGAAAAAAGGTTAACTTCAAATAAGTACCCTGTGGTTTCGACTGTGGTTTGCCTTTGAACAAATAAAGGGTTGTGATTTGCATTATTTGCAGAATTAAGGAAATGATCGATTGTGTTGACATAAACAAGAAGACCTTTGAGCTTAACTCTAGCTTAACTCGTCAAAGATCAGAAAAACGTTTCGGACAAAAATGTTATCCTTTACATCAACAAAATCGACAATTTCCTTAATTATACAAATAATACAAATCATAATTCTTTATTTGCTTAAAGGTAAATCACAGTCTTTTATTTATAAAATGGTGAGACCACATAACACTTATTTAAAATTAACCTTTAGAAAAAATTGAACCTGATGAATTTTTTCATGATCCGTAAATATTAGGGCCATAAACGAAAAACATATAGTAATAATAGTTATAGTAAGGTTTTTTCTATGTGGTCTTCGCAGTCACTATCGATTTTGGGAGATATTTTTGTGCTTATCCGTGGGCGTTGCTATGTGTGATTGTGGACAGTAACAGATGGGTCTTGCTCTTGCCAAATAGATATCAAAATGTAAAAATTGCATTTAAAAAGATAATGAAAATTATCATTGGGTAAAATCAATCTTGATTTACCCTTGTGTTTCTTAAAGTTCACATTGTGATATCCATTCACATTTTTATTTTCTTTATTGTGAGATTTAAAGATGAATAAGAATCAAACGATGAGCTTTTAAATTGGATACCAAGTCCCGACCATCAAAAATAATATTACCAAAAAAAGAAAATCAGAGATAATAACAAGAGTTAAAATATTAAGGAAATAGATGATGACATGATGAGATTATATGTATCTTTATCTCAAAATGATCATAAAATTTAATTTGTTTCAACATCATCAAACTTTACCTTCTATCTTATATAGACATTATGACGATTTCATTAGAAAATAACACCGAAAACATGACGTTTATCGCATAAGAAGAACTTACATATGACCGGTGGTGTATCCGACAAGTGGTAACCATATATATGCCACATGATTGTCACACGTCTCCTGTTTTTGTATAATAAAAGAATAAATTAATATTTTTAACCTTAATTCAAATAATCTTATTATCAATCCATAACCAACCTCATTATATATCAAAAATCAGCTAACGGTAAAATCTATTAGGCATTCCATCAATAATTTAGTTCAGTTCAGTTCATTCAATTTTTTTTTAGTTCAGTTCAATTCAATTTTTTTTTCAGTTAAAAATAACGCGTAATTACTCAAAAATTGTTGCATTTAGTAGAAAAAAATTGGATGAATGAATGGTGATTTTAGTAACTTCCAAGTATTTTACATTATATGATTTAAAGAATGTATAAAGATTTATTCATAGATGGGTTTAATTTAGGCAAATGAGTTGGTATGGGGGTAATTGATTTTGTTTTAAGCTATAGAAAATTTGGGAAAAATAAAACTAAGAGAGACGATGGGATTGTTTCCAAGTGTGATTTGATGTATCAAAGCAATGTTGTGTCCACTAAACTGTACTTCACGTGCCTCTCGTCCCCACTCCTAATCTTTTTCACATCTCTTAATCACTTATTAATTCCTTTATTATTAATTGTTATAATTTGGTAAACTTTTCGAGCTCGAGTCGAGTCGGCTAATATTAGTTTAGACGATGGAGTCCTTAAATAGTCAAATTTAACTATGGAAATCCCTTGCCACCACTCGAACTCTTCAATTTCAGTAATGGAAGGATTTTTTTTCATCGTACCTTTCATTCTTAAGATACAATACTTAATATTTTGGGTAGAAATTGGAAATTTAATTATTAAGCTCGAAGAGTAATATAGCAAATGTACTGAAAATAAGAGTAGGATAGCTTGCAATTTAATTTATGTGTTTTCAAAATAGAGGAAACTAAATAATATATTTCGTAAAATTATGAGGACTTAAAAATTATGTGTTTCTAGAAAATTTCTATAGTGGGACTAGAATTAGCACCCAAATCTCCAAATCTTGGCTCCTCCATCATATATAAGAGTAAGCTCATGTTTTTTATGAGTGCAACAAACTGAATTGAGCTGAACTAATATGAATTGAATTGAAATGAAATTACTGAATTGAATTAGATTGAACTGAACAGAAATTTCAGTTACTGTTTTATTGCAACAAAAAATTTAGCTAAGAGTAGCCTATTCAAGGTTGGGCAAACCATATACCTCACTGAGAGTTTACATTCGAATTTACAGATTTCCAGCTAATAAGAGCTAAATTTAGATGAAACAGAGACTCCAACATCAAACATTTCAATTTCGAAAACTGGAATCTCAAACATTTCAAGTAGAAAGTTGAAGCGTTTACCACTTGAACCAACCTTTACGGATGTAAAGAGAAGGTCTACATAAGGAGTAAATGAGAAAAAGAAAGGGAAAAGTAAAAATATGGATAAAGAAGAGAGAGAGAGAGAGAGAGGAAGCATTAGTATGAAGACATAGAAACAGAGGAAGCATTGAGTAGAGAGAGTACGGTCGGAACTTGCAGCAACTCCCAACGTGCACACAAAACTGCTCTTCTTTTTCTTCATTCTATTTTTTGGTGTATTAGAGTGTTGCCAGTTAAGTTTAAGATTTAAGATGATGATGATGATGATGATCCTATCATCCATGTGAAATTCAGGTTGTAGAGTGATGGGAAATAATACCTCTCCTCAACCCTTTTCCATTTTAATGCTTCCAATCATCTAAAAAGTTGTTTCTCTTCCTTAACCTCTTGTCTCCTTCTTCCTTACCCTACTCCCATCCCTCTTTCCATACCCTCCTGTGTTTTTCTTCCATTTTTTCTCTCTTTATATTCTCCCTTTCTTTTCTCTCTATTCTTGCTTCACTCCTCTAGTTATCATATTCAGGTACGTTGCTTCTTTCCTCTCATGATTCTCTCTTTTTAAAAAAAGCTTAAAAGATTATAATTTGCATGCTTAATTATGTATCTTATTGATTGTTTATGTGGGTTTTGTTATCTTTCTTAATACAATTTTTATTGAAACTTTTACCTTTTTGTGTTTTTGATATCACATGATCATCTAAAAGGCAAGTGTGTGTGTGGACAATATCTTCTTAACTAACTACCTTCTATTAGTACACTTGACAACATACCCAAAACTAATCTCATCTCAATTGATCAGTTTCTCCTATATTCATACATATCTGTATAGCATTGAAATTCTGTTCCTTGTCATTTTTGCTTATCCTTTTGTTTTTCCTATTCTATAATTGTTATTTATTAAGTGTCCAATCAAGAGTTATGATGGTCCTTCAAGTTGCCAAGCAACATCATTTTAGTTTGAAGTTTAAGTATCAATGCAGTGATAAATTCGATACATGAATCCGGATACAATCAATTTGAATATTTAGAAACTAATAAAATTGATGTTATGAATTTCGTGTGGCGGATTGATACTTAAATTTTGAAACCGAGGTGTTATTTTGATCTTTAATATGGTTACATATGATAATTTGGTTAACTAATTGTGATATATGATGCAGAGATCATGGAAGCTAATGGAAAATCATCCGACAAAAAGCAATCTACTTTGCCAAGAGACCAACGAGGATCACTTGAGGTCTTCAACCCCTCATCCGCATACTCAACCCGACCCACCAACCCACCATTCCGCCCAAACCCCACTTGGCAAAGTTGGGCAGAAGAACCAAAACCCGAAACTCCTAAACCCGAATCACAAACTTTATCCTCCAAATCGGGGCGAGTGGAAGATACCTCCGCAACATGGATGGCAATCAAGGATGCAACCCCGCCCCCACCCCCACCTCCAGCACCAGTGTTAACGCATTCACCCTCGCAAACCGAACCCAAGTTAACCGGAGAAGTAGGAATCCAAGCAAAACGGGCAGCCGAGTGGGGCCTAGTTCTAAAAACTGACACGGAAACCGGAAAACGACAAGTGGCAGTACGAAAATCGGGTGAATCAGAAACATCAAGGAGGAACTCGGAGAATTCGGTATCGGAAGATGAAGGGAAAGGAAATATTCCAAGGGTATCGGAGGATATTAAAGATGCATTATCGTCATTTCAACAAACATTTGTTGTGGCTGATGCAACCAAACCCGATTTTCCCATAATGTATGCAAGTGCTGGCTTTTTTAAAATGACGGGTTACTCCTCCAAAGAAGTTATTGGCAGGAACTGGTAATAAATTTTTGTTTCATGTATGTTAAAGTTGAGTTTTTTTATAACGGTAATAACTGTCTGAAGAGGGTAAAATGGTAATTATTGGTGGGCTGTGCAGTCGGTTTTTACAAGGAGCGGGTACTGACCCGGGAGATGTGGGTAAAATAAGAGAGGCATTACAAGAAGGAAATAGTTTTTGTGGAAGATTGCTGAATTATAAAAAAGATGGGTCACCCTTTTGGAATCTTCTTACTATATCTCCTATCAAGGATGAATCTGGAAAAGTTCTTAAGTATATTGGGTTAGTTTTCTTTAACTATCTCTCCGGTTCCTGTTTAACTGAAAAAATTTGAATAGAATTGAAACAAATTGAATTATTAACTAAATGATTAATAAATTTTACTAAATTTAGTAAACTGAATTTTACAAAATTTAAGTAAAAGATAACAAAGGTTACTTGTAAAATTTATAATTTTTTTGAGTTTTCTCGAATTTTACATCATTCCAATTTTGATAGATTGATTACCTCACATGTTTTATCAACATATTAAACCTATAAATTATTTGTTTATTACTATATTAAATTTTCAATGAGAAAGATTCACTTTATGGGTATTTAAAAGTAGATTTTTTTATAGTAATTCTAGACATGTAAATGTCCGAATATCCTAATCGGTCACCTTTTATATGGACCATATATATATAAAAAATTATTGGAACCTCATTGAGTTGCATTCCCCATAAACAAGTGGTGCACATCTATTTAGTTAGTAATTAAAAAAAATGTTCTATAGAGATACATAATGCATTAATTGTTTTTAGACTAATTTTATGTTCAAATTTATTTTTTTGTCATCATGATTTTTGACATTGATTAAAAAAATAGAAGATTTTGAGCTAGTATATTGTAAGAAAAGTCAGATGCAGAATCTACCCAAAACAGGAAAATAAGATATTTTGAGAATGTTTTATTCTTTTGCCAATAATTTTGAAGTTATCTGAATTTACAAGCATGAGAACACATCACATGAAGAGTGAGCTGGAAGTGGAGACCTGGCTAGGTTAGATAGAAATGTGTAATATCACTGCCATAATTGCTAATAATTATCCATCTTTTTCTTTCAATATAGTTTGTGCAAATTAGGCTGTGGCTGTCTTGTCCACGTACTTTTGTCATTTTTTCATAATTAATTGATGGACCCTAGTATTATCCTATTTTGCATATAGACAAAAGAAAATTTTGAAAAATATCTTCTTTTCTTTTTATTATTTCCCATGAATTATTATTTAGTATTTGATAAAATAAAAGTGACATGTTAAAAATGTTTTATGGTCTGGTGATTTGGCATGAAGAATGCTGGTGGAAGTTAGCAAGTTTACAGAGGGGTCCAAGGAAAAAACATTGCGTCCTAATGGATTGCCTGAATCTTTGATTCGATATGATGGTATGATATTTCTTACTTATAATAACATCTTAATGATTGCTTGCTTAATTACATTATTTATCCTACTCCATTTCACTAATATTATTGATCATGTGTTTTGGATATAATTGTTATGCATCATTAATAGGAGGGTAAAATTTGGAAGATGTCCTTAGTTAGGAAAATGATTATTTAAACTGTGTCTAACCTTGAATTTGGTTATTCGGGTATAAGGAAAAAAAAAAGAACAAAAAAAAGGAATAAAATTCAAATTTGTCTCTAATATTTTTTTTTAGGGAGTGTAAGTATACTCCTAAAGTAAGAAATTGTAAAACTTTGTGTTCAACGTTCTTAACGTGCAAAATGTAGGCCTATAGAAATTGAAAATAATATCGTGCAATGGCGCTAACAATTAATATCAAAAGAAAATCCTCTTGTGCTATAATTAAATTATGTACATGTAGTTTCAGTACTCAAATTTTCTTTTCAATTTCAATACTTTGGTGAATCAATTAAAAGATAAGCGATGAAAAATCTGATGTATAAACAGGACATGTTGCATATAAACTGAACTTGAAATTTGTGATGAAAAATCGATATATATTGCAGCACGTCAGAAAGAGATAGCTGCGAGTGCAGTAACAGAACTTGTTAAAGCAGTGAAGAGACCTCGTGCACTTAGCGAATCAAACAACAGTCGTCCTGTAACCCGAAAATCAGAAAGTGATGGAGAAGGAGATAGAAAAGGAAGGCGAAACTCCGAGAATGCACCTTCAATTAGAACTTCTATTGGTGGTAGAACCTCAATGCAGTCCATCAATGAATTACCAGAAAAGAAACCAAGAAAATCCGCCCGCCTTTCTTTCATGAGGTAACTAATTAACAAGTGTATTTTAGGCGCACCGGCATTATTTCCTTTTATTACATAACACTTATATTGAAAGCATTTCCCTGACCAGGCTGGTGAGGAAAAGTACTCAATCAAATACCGAGAGCATTGATGATACATTTATGGTCGGTGATGAAGACGGTGATGACAGTGAAGACGATGATGGTGTTAGGCCTGATAGCGTAGACGATAAAGTCAGGAAAAAGGAAATGAGAAAGGGTATTGATCTCGCTACCACACTTGAACGTATCGAGAAAAACTTTGTCATCACAGATCCTAGGCTACCGGATAATCCCATTGTAAGTATCCTGTTAAATCAATATAAAAATATACTTCATTTCATCCTGATTCTATTATATATGTTATCTCTGATTATTTTGGATTTTCAGATTTTCGCTTCTGATAGTTTCCTGGAGCTGACAGAGTACAGTCGCGAAGAAATTCTAGGCAGAAACTGCAGGCAAGCTTTAGGATTCGTATAGTTGTATGTTTTTGGTGTCAGGATATAAGTTTTTTCCGGGTTGTTAATCTTTTGGAAACATTGAAATTGTAGATTTTTACAAGGGCCTGAAACTGATCCAGCAACTGTGAAGAAGATCAGAGCGGCAATCGATAACCAGACAGATGTTACGGTGCAGCTGATTAACTATACGAAGACCGGTATGCTTAGTCCAAACACTTTTTCGGCTTTACTTGAAAGAAATTTGTTACCTTAATGGAATTTTAATCCAGGTAAGAAGTTCTGGAACCTGTTTCATCTGCAGCCTATGCGTGATCAGAAGGTATTACGCCTATGGAGATTATTAAATTTCATTTATTAGACAGGACATGTTGATTTTCGAACATTGTATGAATGAATAGCGTCTGTTTGACAGGGAGAGGTACAATATTTCATTGGAGTGCAACTAGATGGAAGCGAGCATGTTGAGCCACGTACCAATTCTATCCCGGAGGAAACTAAACATCAGAGTGAAAAACTGGTCTAAATTCCCACCTTCAGTTTAGCTTCCTTTAATCGTAATGTTGCACGTCTCGAAGTTTTCGCCTAAAAGGTTGATTATGCGTTATCAGATTAAAGAAACTGCGGAAAATGTTGATGTGGCCGTGAGAGAACTTCCTGATGCTAATTCGGTAAGTGCCTGAAATGCTTGTTCCCTTACTCTAATATGCTTTCAATTCGATGGACAAATCGAAAAAGTAGACACGTTTACTCTGCAGAAACCAGAAGATTTGTGGGCTAATCATTCAAAGAGAGTTCATCCAAAGCCTCACAGGAGAGAGACACCATATTGGAAAGCAATTCAGAAGGTAATATAACTAAATAATCCGATTTCTTATTGCAATCTCATAGGTCCGTTAACGCTTATGAAATCCGTACAGGTCATAGACGAGGGAGAGCAAATAGGGCTTAAACATTTCAAGCCTCTAAAACCCCTAGGATCCGGTGACACGGGCAGTGTGCATTTGGTTGAACTTTGTGGAAGTGGTATGCAGTTTGCCATGAAAGCTATGGATAAGAACATTATGCTCAACCGAAATAAGGTATCAGAACACCTTTGTTTCTTCGCCTGTTCATGTATTTTGTGTCAGCGTACGTGAACTGTTCTTGTGTGATGCAGGTGCATAGAGCTTGTGCAGAAAGAGAGATTCTTGACATGTTGGATCATCCGTTCCTTCCTGCGCTCTATGCTTCCTTCCAGGTTAGACAACCAGCATCAGCTTAATCGTGTTTTAACAATACGAAAACATGATCTATATTCTTGAATTTGTGGTTATACATTTCAGACCAAAACGCATATTTGTCTGATAACTGATTACTGCCCTGGAGGAGAGCTGTTCATGCTTTTGGACAGACAGCCGACCAAAGTACTCAAGGAAGATGCTGTCAGGTAACGAAACAGCAGAACCGAATCTTCGTATTACATCATACAGATTTTCCAGACTAACTAATCATTTCAAAAAATGACAGGTTTTATGCGGCAGAAGTAGTTGTTGCATTGGAGTACCTACACTGTCAAGGTACAAATTCAGCTACATTTTATAGTTTTCTCTTCATTTTAATCAACGAAATTCGACATTTTTTGATTCAGGTATAATCTACAGAGATTTGAAGCCGGAAAACATATTACTTCAGGACAACGGACACGTTGCTTTGACAGATTTTGATCTATCATGCTTGACATCAAGTAAACCACAGGTAGTCTCAAATCTCAATAACATTATTATTTTCTTCTGAAATTTGGATTATACAGATGGCTAATTGAAGTTTTGTTAATGGTGAGAAAGCTTTTGATTCCAACTCAAAACGAAAAGAAAAAGCAAGCGCGTAAACATAGACAAGATCCAATCTTTTTTGCTGAACCGATGAGAGCTTCAAATTCTTTTGTTGGCACAGAAGAGTACATAGCTCCGGTTCGCTTCCTCTCATTTTATCTTTCCTTTTGAAGAAATTTTACTATGTGTCTGTCATAACACGTTATGTTGAACTTCGTTTGCAAATGTTTAACAGGAAATTATCAGTGGAGCAGGACATACAAGTGCAGTGGACTGGTGGGCTCTTGGTAATTTATTTGAACTATTCTTGAAATATTAGTTAAGATTAGCTTAATTTTGTTTGATTAAACTAATCTGAAAATGGATTTAAAACAGGCATACTTCTATATGAAATGCTGTATGGATATACACCATTTAGAGGAAAGACAAGACAGAAGACATTTTCCAATATTCTCCATAAGGATCTCAAATTTCCAGGAAGCAAACAGGTTTAGTTAGCACCTTATTTTTTTTTAATGAAGATTAATTAAGATATTGAAATACAAATTGATTATAAATGAATGAATGAAACAGGTGAGTCTACAAGGAAAACAATTAATGTACAGATTATTGCACAGAGATCCCAAAAACAGATTGGGTTCTCATGAAGGAGCTAACGAAATCAAACGCCATCCGTTTTTCAAGGGTGTCAATTGGGCTTTAGTTCGCTGCATGGTAACATATTTATTTTTCTTAACGGTTATTCTAAATGGCCGTCCGAGTGTTAACGCTCTGGCCAATAAATTAAGGTCGATATTTTGATTAGTAATTTATAATATTTTACTTTATGATTGTTCAGAATCCTCCAGTGCTTGAGGTTTCTATGATGGATAAGGAATCAGAAAATGAAGCCAAATGTGTTGATCCTCAGCTCCTCGATTTACAAACTAATGTTTTCTAATTAAACAGGTAATTTATTAATTTTATTTACTTTCTTCTTATTTATTTAATTCAGTTTATAATTTAAAATGTGTTAATTTTTTATGCAGATTTTATTTTTGAGGAGGTTACATGCATGCATTTACAAGAAGGTTTCTGAATTATTTATTTATTATTTTTGTTTTGTATCCTCAGAAATTATGCTTTTGTTTGATTGTGGTTGATGTAAGAATTTTTTTCCATTTGGACATTTATATCGTGCTGTTCAATTATTCTTTGATTTCTTGTTCCTTGTAATGCTCTCTAATCTACGGTTGATTAGGGTTTTTGAGTTTTGTTTTAATTAAATATTTTCTCTCATATAATTTTATTGTTTTGTTATAATTTTGAAAACACCACCAAGATGTGATAGTCTAGGAATCCTATGTGAGGCCTTTGAGAGTTCTGAAATATACAAAATCGGTGATTTTAAACAGGAGTTGTTATTAAGTGACATTTATTTCATGATCAAGGTAAGAGAAAAGAGGAATGTTAACTGCCTAAAGATAATTTAGGATGTTTAGGGTCGCCACTTTTTCCTGTAATTTATGTCCGCTTAAAATTAGTATTCAAACTTGCAGCAATTTTTTCAAGTGCAAACGACTTAATCTTAGTTTTTTATTCGATATCACCATTTAGACTTCTTTTCTCAATAAGTAGATCAACACACACAAAAAATATAACGTAAAAATATAAGTAGATCAACAAATGAAATGAGTATTGTTTGATGTGTTACATCGAAAAGAAGATTCTGATGTCAAGTTATCAGCAAATGAAATGAGTAACGCGGTTTTTAACTAAATCATGTTCGCAACTAACTAATTCAACAATTATTGACTTAGATCATGTTTATTGAACTGAAACTTATTAAATTGAACTAAACTATTGCTAAGTCATAAAGAACATGACCTTAATGCTATGATGATTGGTGAGATTCTAGTTGATGACTGATGATTAGTTAAGACTTGAAACAATAGAAAACGTGAGCTCAATTGGGCAAATGACTGATGGCCTCACTTCGAAGCTCAAATTAGTTATGAGACAGAAAATGCGGTCACTTAATGAAAACAAAAGGTGAACATACCATTTTTAGAGACAATCCCTTACCTATTATATGAGTTTTGTGTATGTCCTAAACACGTATCAATGTGTGCATGAAAAGTTAGTTAGAAAAAGGCTTAATACATCCGTGCCCCCCTGAATTTATTTATTTTCGCCACTTGAGCCCTTAATCTAATATTGGGTTCTAATTGGTCCTTAATGTATTTAAAAGTGCAACTATGGAGCCCTTCGTAAGACAACAACCAGTCACACAAATTTGAGTGTGACACACGCGCTTGACACGTCAGCGATTGAGGGTATAAATGAAAAAAACAAACTTAAAAAGATAAAATAGAAAAAAGACAAAAATAAGAGGGACTAAATATAACTTAACCAAAACCCATTTCCCATTCACTTTCAGTTCCCTCTCCTGCGCTTCTCCTACTCCCCTTCTCTCTCTCTCTTCCCTTTCACCTCTCTTCCACAAATCTTCCTCCATTAACAGCACCGTCAAATACAAATCCATTGCCGCCGGCAACAATGGATACAGCTCCAGCGACGGCGACCGCAACCCTCCGTCTCCTCCGCCGGTACCAGAAGCAACTCTCTGTCTCCTCCGCCGTCTCCACCGCCGCCGGCAACAATGGATGCAACCCCTTGATTTTAGTTTATTTTGTTGTTTATAATAAATATTTACTAGCGACGATCTTGTCTAGCGAACTGAATCTATTGATTTATTATTTACCAGATTCTTTGGTAAAACTGATTTGATGCTCATAGTTCATGGTTTGGATGTATTAATTTGTTGCAAATTCTGTTTTCACGTTTATGGCTCATTTGGTTTTTTGATTTTGGTGTTAAGAACAAGAGTTTAAATTTGTAGAAGATGGTATTTTTGAGGAAAAGAAAAACTAAAGGTATTATTATGAAATTTTTTAAAGGACCAAATTGAAATTTTTTTATTAAACCACTTGCTCAATTTTCTCTCTCTTCCACCTCATCTGCCACGTCAGCCATGAAGGGTTCAATAGTTTCACTTTTAAATACATCAAGAGCCAATTAGAACCCAATATTAGATTAAGGACTCAAGTGGCGAAAATAAATAAGTTCAGGGGTGCACGGATGTATTAAGCCTTAGAAAAAAGAAGTTCTAAACTCACACATCTCACTCGCGTCCTATCATACGATCACTATGTGTGTCTCAAGTGAAGTCAAGTGACCGCGCGTGCAAAAATCTGTGTAATTCTTCTTATAGTTCTTTTTACCGTTTATTTAGGTTTATAAAGAAAGTTTAAAAAATTGCCAACATAATTATTACTCTCTCTCTCACTTTCTTGCAGCTCCTTTATCATTCATTAATATTCTTCAACTCAAGATCCAAAGTTGTTAACTTTTTCATCTTCTTTCTTGGATTCTTCCTCTTTTTTCCCAGACAAAACATCCCTAAACTTTTACAGAGGTGGGTCTAGGATCTCCATCTTCATCTTCAACTTCAAGCTTCTTGAATTCAACTTCAATGGCATCCTCAAAAGAAGTTTCAGCAATGATAAAACAAGGGTTTATCTCAGACCCAACACTTTCTTTTTCACCTTCAAGAACTTCTACCCTCTCTCGGGTTTTGGGTTCTCCTATTTCCAAAACCCTTTTGTCTCCTCCACCCAATTTCACTCCCAACGAACCAAACCAGAATCACCCATCAAATCGCCATCCGACCCTCTTTCAAATGATGTCTGATGAACAAACCCTTGAACAGAATCGCCTGAAATCGCAGTCGAAAATGTCGAAAATTTTCAAAGAAATTGATGAGTTGAATAGTTCTGGGGAGTTGGGAGATGGGGATGTGAGGATCACAGTGGTTGGGAAAGATGGTGTCAAGATTTCTATTGATGTTCATAGGAAGGTTTTGGCGGCGAAAAGTGGGTTTTTTAGGGAGAAATTGAGGGAAAGAGAAAAGGGTGTTATGCATTCTGTGGAGATTAGTGAGTGTGATGATGTTGAGGTTTATTTGGAGACTCTTGTTTTGATGTATTATGATGATCTCAAGAAGAGATTCATGGGTGAAGATGTTACTAAGGTTTTGGCATTCCTTAAGGTATTGATATGATTCATCATGTTTATGTTGTTCACATATGAATTTTTTATAATGGAATTGTGTTAGTTTGATTGGTGCTATTGGATCTTGTTGCTTGATTTGCCTTTCGTTTGATTTCGGGACGGGAGCAGGATATGAAGTTGGAAGATGACTGTTTTATTGTTGATTTGATAAGTGTATTGAATATTTTAGGATTTTATGTTAAAGTATTGCCAATGTGGAGTGGTGCTCACATGGTCAATGATTGACCAAATGCAATTTGGTCAATCACCCTTAGATCAAAATCTAAGGGTGGAGATTAGATACTAATGAAACCACCAAACTAATCTCAACCCTTAGATTTTGATTTAACGGTGATTGACCAAATTGTATTTGGTCGATCATTGACCATGTGAGCACAACTGTGCCAATGTGTGACTATACTGTTTGATCTCCCTAATTGTGTTACTTGTTGAAAATGTTGTGGAATAAGGGAGAAACTTGCTGTGTGATTTTGATCTTTTTGATGATTGGTTTGGACATGAAAAGGTTGAACTGACCATTCTCACATAAGGAGCGAAAACAGAGAGTATTGGGTGAGAGCCGAGAGGTGAATTGGGAGTTAGTGTTATTGAGTTGCACCCGATGAACGAACATAGAATCTATTACACAGATACTTCCCCTTTTTTAGCATACCCGTATCCGTGTCCGTGTATGTTTCCATTTTAAGCCTATTTTATGAAGGCTATGTTTTAGAAATGATGTTTTCCGTGTTTGTGTCCACCATATCTGTATTTGTGTCTGTGTGACATAGCATAGAACTAAAAGCTCTGTTTTAATTGATCATTGCAATCTGATAGAGCATGCATGCCTTTTATTGGTGCTATTGCTTCAGTGGTGGAAAACATTCTGATTTTAGTTTTATGAGGAGCTGCACGGGATTAGTTACTAAAATAATGAAGTGAGTTGAGAATCTCAAACCTTTATGTTCTAGAAAAGAGTGTCCAACTCAAATAAACATGCGATACCATTTTTTTGAGTGCATTAATTTTTCAACATAAGAGGTGTAGATTCTTCGTTGATGTTAATGCCAAAAATGAGAGACATTGGCAAGAAAAACTTTGGTGTTAGAATTGATGTTTCCTATGTAATTTTCCTATAGTATCGAACTCACTTTCTCGGTTGTCTTTATCCATTCTAGTTTCTGTGCCTACAAGTCATTCATTTGTTAGTGCCTTTGTGTAGGTATCTGCAGATATTATGTTCGATACAGGGATTATGTCATGCATGGAATTCTTGGAAGCTGTGCCATGGTCAGAGAGTGAAGAGGAAAAGATCATCTCTCATCTCAGTGAACTTGAGCTTCACGACTCAGCAATTCAAGTTCTCCAAAGAGTATCATCTGAGCAATCTACTTCCACAACTGCCGATGACATCTTCCTCAAACTGTTCAATGGTGTTCTACAAGCTAAAGATGACAAAGCTCGTCGGGAGATGAAGATTATAATTTCTCGATTATTTAGAGAACATTCATCTTATGATGACAGCAAGCTTGATGTCTCTAAAGATACTCTTTACTCTCTCTGCCATGGGTGTCTTAGTTCGCTTGTTCTATGCTTGTCTGAAGCCACAAGTGTGGAGGATGGTCGAGGAGGCATGATGAGTGAAATAGCTCGAGAAGCTGAAAATTTGCAGTGGATAGTTGACATTCTAATAGACAAAAAATTAGCAGAAGAGTTTGTGAAAGCATGGGCTGATCAGACGGATCTTGCAGTTCTCCATTCAAAAGTTCCGATAATCTACCGCCACGAAATAAGTAAGATTACGGCACAACTGTGCATTGCCATTGGAAGAGGACAAATCTTGGTGCCAAAAGAAACTAGATATTCATTGTTGTCAACGTGGTTGGAAGCTCTGTATGGAGACTTTGGATGGATCAGGAGAGCTTGTAAATCTGTTGATAAGAAACAAGTCGAAGAGGGATTAGGGAGGACGATTCTTACACTTCCATTGCTACAACAGCAAGCTATTTTGCTAAATTGGTTCGATCGATTCTTGAATAAAGGCGATGACTGCCCCAACATTCAGAAAGCGTTTGAGGTTTGGTGGAGAAGAGCGTTTGTAAGACAATATGCGGTAGAAGAGAATTCGCAATTGCAAATAACAGTTTGTGATTATCCAGTTTGCAATTATCCAAACTGAAACGTACATAACATAAGCTCCACAACACCATGTATATATCTTTCTTGTCCATCAGCTTATATGATATCCAATACTAACAATGTATCCCAGAGATAAGTGTTGTATTCTGTTATAGTTACATAAACTCGGAATTCGGTAAGAACATTTTGCATATTCTTGAAACTGGTACATGATGAAATTGAATTATGACCCTGTGTAATTAGGGGATGGCAATGGATAGCACACCCGAGGATAATGTCTTTCTCGTATGCTTACTCATTTCGGTAGCCAATATTCATACCTATTGAATTTTTTCTTTGTCGAATTGCGATAATAAAACTTGTTAGGTGTTGATAATAAAACTTGCTGAATTTACTAAATTGAATTGAAATGTATTATCTATTTAATGTTTTATTTTCCTCTAAAATAGATAAAATTTATTTCTCTACTCACCGAGGTACAAACATAATGAAAAAACCATTTACATATTAAAATAGAAAATATAATTTGTCGTGAAATAATACAAGATGCAAAATCACAACTTTATAAATTTTATGTTTCTTGTTAAAACAAAGCATAAAAAAAAAAAAGAAAAAAAGAAAAGAAAAGCAACATTTCCGTAATTAAACCATTCATAAACCCTAAAACCGACGGCTCATCATATTCATAAAATCCTAGAGAAGAAATCCCCAAAATCAAAACCCTAAATTGAATAATGAAGACGGTATCAGGCGAAATCGAATCTTGTACCCCAATCACCATCTCCACCGCCGCCTCCGTTCTCTCCAAATTCGTCTCCACCGAGACCGGAGCTTCCCAGGCCGTCAACGCGTACCTCCGACGCGCCACCGCCTCTTTGGATGAGCTAGTTCGTCTCCACTCCAAGCCCGATCGTAAGAAGCGTAAAAATCACAAATTGGAACCCTCGGCTAACGGACAAATAGCTACCGGAAGCATTGGGGCGACTCGGGAGCCAATTGGGGTCGAAAGTGGGATAAAATTTGTTGATTCTGGAAATGCGGGGGCGGATAATGAGAGAAAGAAGATAAAGAAGGAGAAAAGTGGTGATTTTGATGAGGATAGTGAGAGAAAGAAGATAAAGAGGGCGAAAAGTAGTGATTTTGATGAGGAAAGAGTTAAAAAGGGGGAGGTTTGTGATGAGGGTATAGTGAGAGAGGAGACTGAGAAAAAGAAGCGTAAAAAGAAGCGGAAGAACGGGGATAATGTCGGTGATGCTGAGGTAAATGGTGTTGGAATTAGGAACGGAGAAGCTGAGATCAAGCGGGAAATCAAGGAAGACCAGAAGAGAGTGGATATTATTGATGGACGTGATGCGAATGGAGAGGTGAAGAAAGAGGATAGGAAAAAGCGGAAGAATAGGGAGGTCGAAGAGGGAACCAGGAACGAAGTGGAAGAAGGACAGCGGAGTAAGAAGAAGAAGAGGAGAGATGGCGGAGAAGATCATAATTGACTCAAGGTCGGTAATTTTGGCATTTGTTGTTGTGGATTTTTCTTATTGGAGTTTGGATTAGGTATATTGATTTTGAGGTGAGGAATGTTCTTTGGGTAAGTTTTTGTAGGGTAGTACTTTCCCGTGTTTGGGCATTTGATGTGTAACCGATTACAATGAAATTATTCATGATATCAATATTACTTCAGTTTAGCATAAGCAGAATTTGATTGTTGATGTTCTAGATGTTGTCAAAATGTTTGAGTATCTAATTAAGCTCAAAAAGACTTTGTTTACTTATGCATACAGTCTCTGGTTCTCTGCAGGACCGCTTGCTCTAAAATTCTATCTGCTCTAAGACATTGTATGCCACTTTAAATGTTTTTTTGGAAATGAAAATCTTTGATCTTACCAGATGTAAGTTAGATCCTGGGAACATTCAATGAAAATTTGCAATTCTCTACTCTTGATAGTTGAAGTGCTTCTCACGCTATTGATATGTCAAACTGGAACCTTTCAATTTTTTTTTCAAGGTTTGTACAGTTGGAAATCTTGTGAGAATACGTATAGTACTTTGCAACCATCTTTCTGTGCAAGGTTTTGAAGGTTGAAAATTGCCAAGGTTGTGTTGTTTTGACTCGTAAATATGAAAATCTATTGCCAGACCTAAGAGAAGAACATTATAAGATTGCTTTACAAAAGAAGCTCTCAGTGCTCGCTATACTATTGTATTTAGACATTCAGTTGGTGCCTGATTCTGCTTCCGGCATATCTTTTTGTTTAATTTTTCTCCTGTCGATATAGCTTTCATGAACAGTGAATAATTGTGGAAACTTGAACTTATGACCTGGAACTAAGATGGAAGCTTCTATATATTTGTGGCAAGCATGCTTGAAATTGTGATATTCTTGTCTTGGTTTTGTGGATATCATAATTTCTTACTCAAATGTGCTGCACGAAAGCATGCTTCTATATATTTTGGGTTTTCAGATTTTCGCTTCTGATAGTTTCCTGGAGCTGACAGAGTACAGTCGCGAAGAAATTCTAGGCAGAAACTGCAGGCAAGGTTTAGGATCCGTATAGTTGTATGTTTTTGGTGTCAGGATATAAGTTTTTTCCGGGTTGTTAATCTTATGGAAACATTGAAACTGTAGATTTTTACAAGGGCCTGAAACTGATCCAGCAACTGTGAAGAAGATCAGAGCGGCAATCGATAACCAAACAGATGTTACAGTGCAGCTGATTAACTATACGAAGACCGGTATGCTTAGTCTAAACACTTTTTCGGCTTTACTTGAAAGAAATTTGTTACCTTAGTGGAATTTTAATCCAGGTAAGAAGTTCTGGAACCTGTTCCATCTGCAGCCTATGCGTGATCAGAAGGTATTACGCCTATGGAGATTATTAAATTTCATTTATTTATTAGACAGGACATGTTGATTTTCGAACATTGTATGAATGAATAGCGTTCTGTTTGACAGGAAGAGGTACAATATTTCATTGGAGTGCAACTAGATGGAAGCGAGCATGTTGAGCCACGCACCAATTCTATCCCGGAGGAAACTGAACATCAGAGTGAAAAACGGGTCTAAATTCCCACCTTCAGTTTAGCTTCCTTTTATCCTAATTTTGCACGTCTCGAAGTTTTCGCCTAAAAGGTTGATTATGCGTTATCAGATCAAAGAAACTGCGGAAAATGTTGATGTAGCCGTGAGAGAACTTCCTGATGCTAATTCGGTAAGTGCCTGAAATGCTTGTTCCCTTACTCTAATATGTTTTCAATTCGATGGACAAAGCGAAAAAGTAGACACGTTTACTCTGCAGAAACCAGAAGATTTGTGGGCTAATCATTTAAAGAGAGTTCATCCAAAGCCTCACAGGAGAGAGACACCGTATTGGAAAGCAATTCAGAAGGTAATATAACTAAGGATTATTGCAATCTCATAGGTCCGTTAACGCTTATGAAACCCGTACAGATCATAGACGAGGGAGAGCAAATAGGGCTTAAACATTTCAAGCCTCTAAAACCCCTAGGATCCGGTGACACGGGCAGTGTGCATTTGGCTGAACTTTGTGGAAGTGGTTTGCAGTTTGCCATGAAAGCTATGGATAAGAACATTATGCTCAACCGAAATAAGGTATCAGAACACCTTTGTTTTTTCGCCTGTTCATGTATTTTGTGTCAGCGTACGTGAACTGTTCTTGTGTGATGCAGGTGCATAGAGCTTGTGCAGAAAGAGATATTCTTGACATGTTGGATCATCCGTTCCTTCCTGCTCTCTATGCTTCCTTCCAGGTTAGACAACCAGCATCAGCTTAATCTTTATCTTTTCCCCCCTAAAATCTGGTGATCCTTCTCCTGTAATGAGAAATGGTCCAGATCGCTTCTAATATTGTGAAGTAGAGCCTTTATGCATCTTTGGATCTAAAACATCTTTATAGGCTAGAAATGAGGTTTTTTTCATTGCATACATTTAGGATTTTGTATTATCACAAGTATAGCTGATGAAGTTCATGTTGAAAACTGCGATCTATAACTTCGTATTATTCGTAATTATAAAATTTGTGTAATTCCCTAACTACATCTTCATCAAAAGAGCTCTAAATGGTATACAACAACATGAGAAAGCAAAAGAGAGTTAATTAGTTCACTTGGCCTGTGCCAAGAAGTTCTGAGACTCCATCTCGTAAGGAAACCCTGCATTTTTAGAGTCATCTGCTGACCATATAAAAATGCCATGAAGCTTGTTCATCTCTCTAAGATTACTGCAAGCCTTAAAGAATCCATTCTGAGGTTTCAAACCCCCACTTTTATCCGTTCCAAAACTCACTAATATCCTACCTCCTCTATAGTTGGAGCTCTGAATCTCAAAGTATTTCAAAAACTCAGAAACAGTTGTACCCTTAGGATAAGCGTAGAATTGAAAGTTAACATAGTCTATAAGATGCCCATATTTCTTCCATAAGGCCAAGTAATATGGTTTCACTGAATCATCATCATACGGTGCTATTGAAGTAAATGATACAATCTTTTGCTGTTTCAGATAAAAGAGAAGCCGTCCTATGCATTCAGCGAATGTATCCGGACTTGCATGGAAATGTTCGTAATCAATATCAATTCCATCCAAGTTGTACTTCCTTACTATCTCCGAGATCGAATGGATAGCATTGCTGACCCAATAATTGATTGATTTAGGTTGGAAGAATACAAATTGATTGTTGGCTATGGTGT
The DNA here is from genome assembly GCA_028411795.1 of Euphorbia peplus. Lineage (NCBI taxonomy): Eukaryota > Viridiplantae > Streptophyta > Magnoliopsida > Malpighiales > Euphorbiaceae > Euphorbia > Euphorbia peplus. Next base: position 26,132,406 of record CP110843.1, read on the forward strand.
CACCCCCAAGACTCATAGCCACCTTGACGTTCGGATGGCGGGCTCTGATGGAGGAAACAGCAGACGGGTTAAGGTTATCCCTGTCCCAGTATGCACTGAAGTACCCATTGGTTGGGGATGGATTATGGGAAGATGATGTGTAGTCAATGGCAAAGGAGAGAATGAAGTGGAATTCAACATTGGGGTTAACCGGTACGTCTGTAAATTTGACATTGTTGCCCTCAGCTCCAATATACTCTCTAAAGAGCTTAGAGTTTGTCGGGGCTGCTTGTGTTGATGAATATGTGTTAAGCAGAGCTAGAAGCAAGATCGCAAATTTATGCATGGTTGAGGAGATTCATTGAGCAAAAGGAACCTTTAGATGAAGGTATATATATTAGAGTAGCTGATGATTTATCTGCCTTGAGTTTACAAAATACTTTGTTTTTCACCAGTTGTCTGATTTAGAGTTGAAGTATAGTAATATTCTTTGATTGTACTTATTCCTAAGTATTCATTTATACTTTGAATATTCAGATAAGTTTATAGTGACATGGGATATTTCTTGACTTCTTGTATTCTTTTTGACCTTATGCTTGAAAATGAGATCTTGCTATTGTTGATGGAACTAATATTCCTGCAGGCAGAAGACAAGGCACATATGTTGCCACACAACCCAGATTCTATTGCCAAAAGGAAAAAAGACATTCCGGCCGGCGGAATCTGAAGGCACATAAAATCTTGTTTCAACTATGTCTGCAAATAATTTATGTTATCAAATATGAACTATGTGAATGGAGTTTGAACAACATATTGTACTATATGAATGGAAGCAGTCAGGCATCAGCCAGCATAGCTTAGAACAAGAAAAGTTTGCTATGCAAGTCAAGGCCAAAAACACATGCGACATCAAATAAAATTACTTACTATTTCTAGTTAACTTTTGTTTTCTATGGTCGATTCCACAACCCCACCTACAACTTGTTAGGACCAAGATATTTTATTAATTTAGCGGGATATTAGTATATCGATAAATTAATAATTTATTAATTTAAAGAGGTTTTATGTATGACGATTAAATTTTCAAGTCTAATATACTAGTTACAATTTATATTAATTAGAGATGAATTTACATTCACAGATTAATTGAATTTGTCAAGTTCATTATTTTTTAATGCATATAAAAAGTTAGTTTATAGTATCAAAATGTTGGTACATGGTACCAACGTAGTATATTAAACATTGATCACTGTAAAATGTACATTGAATGTTTTTTAAATCACATCAACTACGAAAACTGTTATGCGAATATAAGAGAGAATTGAAGTTGAAATCAATGTAGATTTGAAGTTCAACAAAAAAAAACAAGTGTATATAAATTATTTTCTACTAGACAATTTTAGAATTTTGAAGTGTATCACACACACATATGAAATCTTCTAATAATTATTAATTTATAGTTTCGTTGAGACCAATATATATACCGTAGGATTTCAAAAAAAGTTATTATCTTATTATTTTTATCGATTGGAGTCCAATTTTATACTAGTCTCAAGTTGAAACTGGTCAAATTATTAATCTTATTGAAGTTATTAATCTTATCGAGTATTAATTTATAGAGGTTAAATATTGTTTTCTAATTAAATAGTTCCATCTAAAATAAAAACAAACTTAATATTTAGAAGGGTCAATGAAACAAAACTCTAGCATAAGAGCACCATATTCCAACTCAAAAATCCAGAAGAAAACATTTTAGGTGTCAATAAACAAAAGCCACGACGTCGTCGTCTCCACACTACATCACATAACACATGGCTTTCTCTTATTGGGCTGACTTCGTCACTTAAATCCCCTAAATTATAAGATATCTTCTCATTTTCGACTCACCTTTTCCAGATCAGATCTCATTCATTTGGCTCCCACAAGGTTAGTATTTTCTTCTCCTTCTTCCTTAGCTTATGATTGTTTTTTTTTCTTCGGCGGCCTTTCTCTCGTAAACGTAAAGCCATAGACGCCCCAAGACAAGGTATAACTGTTAGAAGGACTGATCAATCTAGGTGAATCACAGCTAATTCTAGTTCTAAAATCAAAGTTCTCAGAACCCGTGTTTTTTCGATAGAATTCGTTTATTTCATTAATGTATTGCCAGATCTATATGATATACCATGTTTTTTTTAACCCGATGCCCCGTCTAGTCGCTCAAAATCGAGAATTCAATTTGAATGTTAAGGTAGGCTCCGTCTAGACCTCGAAGGTCCATCGCCGCGATTATTAATACACTGATATTGCTAGATCTATACAGATACTAGATATTTTTAGCTGGATTTCTCATGTTAATGTATATTAGCTTAATTTTTCAACCTGTTATTCCGATCTGTTATTTCTTAGCTCTTACATATGATAGCCTATGTAGTTTATTGAGCTTTGTGTGTTTTTGTAATTAGATATGTAGTTTAGTATTGTTTCTAATTATGTCCCGGTTGCCGGTTTTGTTGTATTGATATATGTTATTTTGATTGCAGGTTGAATTGATATAGTAGGGAGTGAAGAGTAAGTGAGATGGGTGGGGGTTTTAGGGTTCTGCATCTTGTCAGACCATTTCTCTCTGTTCTTCCTGAAGTTCAGAGTGCCGACAGAAAAGTTCCCTTCCGTGAGAAGGTTATCTACACTGTCATTTCCCTTTTCATTTTCTTGGTGTGTAGTCAGCTTCCGTTGTATGGCATTCATTCTACCACTGGTGCCGATCCTTTTTACTGGATGCGAGTTATTCTTGCCTCCAATCGCGGGACTGTCATGGAGCTCGGTATCACTCCAATTGTTACATCTGGATTAGTGATGCAGCTTCTTGCTGGGTCTAAGATCATTGAAGTGGACAACAATGTACGTGAAGACCGTGCCCTCTTGTAAGTGTTAAGGATACAGTTCATTTTTTTATTATTACCAAGAGAATTATTATCAAAGCACAGTGGTAGTCACTTGAGTCTAGGGGGTTTGAGTTTAAGTTATACTCATTGTCCCATACAAACTATGAGTTATTACTTATAAGACAATACTAACGTTCAAGGGGACAATCAGATTATTTAGACAAGTTCAGGGGGCGATGAAGTATAGAAACCTCGATTGTTAGTTGTCTGGGGTAAAGTATGCTACTCTAACCTTCTTGGTCCCGTTTCATATCATGTTTTGTGATAGCTTTATACATGTTGCTGTTGTTTGATTTTATGCGATAACTTAACTTTGAGCTTGGATGAAATATTAGGTGCTTGGATTTATATTTTATATGCTACCTAATGCGCACATTATTATGATTTGTTAATTTTAATGAGTTAGGCTTGAGGTTTTAGTGAGCTACTTTTTTCCTTTGGTGTTCTGTGGTGTTTAAAGGACTCTTGTATAACTTCTAGCATAGTTTTAAAAGGCGCCGCCTTTTCTCGCCTCAGGCGACCTGCCTGGTGCCTTTTCTCTGGTGAGGCGAACTGCCTTCAAAAGGCGGTCGCCTGGACGATAAAGGCGAGAGACTGCAAAAGGCGACAGCGGTTAACCCTAAATCTGTAATTTTTTTGGTTTAAAGTGGGGGTATTTTTGGGATTTTAGACAACTTATAGAATATTAGATTAGGTTAAAAAAATTTAAAAAAGAGAAAAGACAGCCTCCTCACTCCACTGCATCGAGTTTCCACTGCCTCCTCCAAACTCCACCGCAGCTCCACATTCTCCGGCAGCCGGAAATCACCTTCACCGGCCGGAAATCAAACTTGGTTATCTTATTTTGATAGTGATGATGATTTAGATGATGATAGTGATAATGATGATGCCTGATATCTTATTTTGATTTAGCTTTATTTTAAGATTAGACTATTATTAGCTTCCTTGTGAAACTTGGTTAGTGATGTTTGGTAATCGGTAGTATTTAGACATTAGGAGCTTGTTATTGAACTATTAGTTATTGTTATTGAGTTTGAGTATTAATGTTATTGTACTATGTTAAATTGAATTTATGTTTTTTTAATGTTGTCATCGCCTCACGTGCAAAAGGCTCTCGCCTTTCTATCGCCTCGCCTCGAGGCTATATTTTGACCTTGTCGCCTCGAGTCGCCTTTCGCCTTTTAAAACTATGACTTCTAGTGTGGATTTATTTATCATTATTTCTTTTTAATATCTCATTAGCGATTATAAATTGCTTCTCTTGGTTGTGATAGTTATTTTCTTCCTATAATGATTTGTTTCTCTTTCCAGAAATGGTGCTCAGAAGTTGTTGGGTATCCTGATTGCTGTTGGTGAAGCGGTCGCATATGTTCTCTCTGGGATGTATGGCAGTGTTGGTCAACTTGGGGTAGGAAATGCCATTCTGATTATAGTTCAACTCTGCTTTGCGGGTATTATTGTGATCTGTTTGGATGAGCTCCTCCAGAAAGGATATGGCTTGGGTTCTGGAATCTCACTTTTCATAGCAACTAACATCTGGTTAGTGTCATTTTTTATTTTGCTTTTTATTTCCTTCTTTTCTACCTGCTGGTACCATGTCCTTCTGTACATTGTCTGCTTGTGTTTTTGTTTTGTTTTGTATTATCATCATTAGTATCTGACGAAACTGCTGTTATTTCTCAGTGAAAACATCATCTGGAAAGCTTTTAGTCCAACCACTATTAACAGTGGGAGAGGTGCTGAATTCGAAGGTGCTGTTATTGCTTTATTCCATCTGCTGATTACTCGGACAGACAAGGTTCGCGCCCTTCGCGAAGCATTTTACCGGCAGAATCTTCCCAATGTAACTAATCTGCTTGCAACAGTCCTGATCTTCCTAATCGTGATCTATTTCCAAGGATTCCGCGTGGTCTTGCCTGTGAGGTCCAAGAATGCTCGCGGCCAGCAGGGTTCATATCCGATCAAGTTGTTCTATACCTCCAACATGCCTATTATTCTTCAGTCTGCCCTTGTTTCCAACCTGTACTTTATCTCCCAGGTATTAACATTAATTTGTTTTATTCGCAAACTGAAGTTTGATTTAATATAGAATGTGCTGATTTGTTTGTTTACAGTTGTTATACAGGAAGTATAGTAACAATTTCCTCGTTAATCTATTGGGAAAATGGAAGGAATCTGAATATTCAAATGGCCAGTCTGTCCCTGTTGGTGGCATTGCCTATTACATTACTGCACCATCAAGGTTAATTTCTTTTCTCTTTTCTGGCTCTCTCATTCCCATCTTATCTGCATTGAAAAGACAAAAAACAAAATAAAATATATGTTTCTCTTGTTTAGCCCCTTTATATTTTCTTCCCTCTACTTCTCTGCTAGTGCTGACAAGAGCTTCTGTTTTTCTCTGCAGCCTTGCTGATATGGCAGCAAATCCTTTCCATGCTCTTTTCTATCTTGTTTTTATGTTGTCAGCATGTGCTCTCTTCTCAAAAACTTGGATTGAGGTTTCTGGATCATCTGCTAAAGATGTGGCGAAGCAGCTTAAGGTATTTGAAATCTTCTGAATGCAATGTTGTACAGAATTTTTAGACTTTTTAGAGAGCTATTTGCTGAAAGAATTTATCTAGGGTACCAATGTGTTCTTAACTTTCTTTTAGCTTATCTCAAATACTCGCCGCTTCTATTTTCTCCTCTTAACCTAGAATATATATAATGAGATTAGATGTACTGTCTGTTCTGTTTCATAGAGTCAAATACTGTATATATATGGTGAAATTCCGGAGTCGCTCAAATTCTGTTTGATTTTCAGTATGCTTAGTAGAACAAACTGGATTTTTTTGTCATTATAACAACAATTAGATATATGCCTTGCCATCAAGGCATAGAGCAGATTGAAGTGAAGTTAGCAACATGATAATTTGGTTTGGTTAGACTTTAAACTTTACTAATTCTAGGCGAAGCTGCAGTGAAATGAAGGCATAAGCTGCTTCTTCGTTAAGCTGCAGAGACATAAACTCTTATAATATGCTGCTTCGTTCTTCAATATGCAGGGTCTCCTCGCAGTTCCCATCCCTTTTATAACCTGAAGCTTTTTCTTCACGGCACATTTATACCATCTGTTCAATCCTTACAGACTATTTTGCTGAATGCATTTCTTAATTTTAATGTCCATGCTTAAAGTGATTGCGATCATACTAAGTGGTTGCATTATGTTATTAGTTCAGCAGCCACCCCAACTCAAGCTTCTATTATTTGTTCATGGCATGAAGTTTGAAATGAAACATATTTGGTTTTCCAAACCTAAGATATTCTGGTGAATACGATGTTCTAATTTACATATTCTTCTGTGGCAGGAACAACAAATGGTCATGCCTGGGCATCGTGAGTCCAACCTCCAAAAAGAATTGAACCGCTACATCCCCACAGCTGCAGCTTTTGGAGGTATTTGCATAGGTGCTTTGACCGTGTTGGCTGATTTCATGGGCGCAATTGGGTCCGGGACAGGGATTCTTCTTGCAGTCACAATCATATATCAGTACTTTGAGACCTTCGAGAAAGAGAGAGCCAGTGAACTCGGCTTCTTTGGTTTTTAAGCTTGCGAATTGTTGATGATTGAGATTGATTGATGGATAATAGTTCCAGCGAGCTCCCCTGCAATTTTCTTTTTGATCTTTTTCTGAGGCAAGACGATGTATCCAAAGGTCTTTTTGATAACAGGTTTAAATTAGAGTGTAGGGGTAGTTCGATAGAAGTTGCAAGTAGAAGAAATACATATATACTCTGCCGAGTGCTTGTTTCTTTTTTTCGTACCACTTCCACCACCAGAACCCTCATGGTCTTCTAATCTTCTCGAGTTCTGTATTAGTAGATCCAATGGATATCTAGTTTTCCTGTTTGAAGACGATTAGAAGAAATAGTTGGAGTATTTACTGACTGATATGTAATTTCACTGGAATTTATATACTTGCATGCCACAGTGGGTTCTGATGACTAATTTTTAAATTGCTATACAATTAAATCATGGTTCTATCTGAATTTCTAGACGAGTTTTTTTGGTTAATGAATCAAACATTTCTAGGAACCATGTCTTTATTCTTTGTGACTTTTATGTCTAATATGAAGCTCCTGGCTAATGGAAAAAGCTTACTTGTGATGTCGTGATAAGTAAGTTGAATTTGAACTTGGCATAACTTGCGCATTCGTGTATAAAGCTGTGCGTACGTCAAAGGGAGAATCTTGTATAAACCAAAGAATATCTGAGCTCTAAAATACAACACGAGCAGTGGTGAACAAGAGGAACTTCCTACTCTTCTTGAGTTTCTGGGCAACGACTTCTCTATTTGATAATCTGCCCCGCTTCTCCATTTCAAAGTGGAAGCAGTGGAGTAGAGGCTATTGTGACTATATAAATTATATATTTTATTTTGTTACAAACAATTAGAGAAGAATATTCAGATATGGTTGGTAAAATTGATAAGTTTATTTTAGGCTTAACCCCTCTTAGGATCCTTAAAGTTGGCACTTATTTTCACTTGGACCCATAAAGTATATGGTTTTTCACATAACTCATTCAACTCTATAAAAGCACACCACTTGGCCACATTTTCATTAAAGATCATTTTCACTTGGTGAGTGTACTACACTCTCTCAAAAAATTATTCTTTTGGTCCCTCCAAATTATTTTTTTTTCTATTTTTTTCTTCTTCTCTTTTACTCACTTTTCTTTTCTCCCGATCTGGAATTTTCTAGATTTTTAGAAAATTTTCAAAAATCTAAACTTAAAAAAATCCAAATTTCTGGAAAACCACGAGCAATCTGGAAAAATTTCAAATTTTTCGAGAAATTTGCAATTTTTTCCAAATTTCCGAAAAAATAATCAAAAAATTTCTGAATTTTTTTTTTTTCAAAATTTTGAAAAAAAAAAATTCTAGAAATGATATTTAAAAAAAAAGAAGAACAAGAGAAATTAAGGGATTTCCTTTTGCCATTCGTAGGAATATAATTGAAGATTTCCAAATTGAAAGAAACTTAGTTTCGTCAAAAAAAATAGGTATATTCAAAAATTAAGGGATGGCAAATATGAAAATAAGAGCTTCTGAGTTTTGAAATTTTTCAAATTCTTTTTTACCCACTTTATCTCTCTCACTCTCTTATTTTAATATATATTTTCCACATCAGCACCACGTAGGATTTTTGTGGCTAAGTGACATGCTTATATAAAGGTGAATGGGCTATATGAAAAACCACAAACTTCATGGATCTAAGCGAAAATAAGTGTCAACTTTAAGATTCCAAAAGGAGTTAAGCCTTTATTTTAAAAATTATTAAGCAAGGTTTTGAAAGTTTGATAGATAGATATACAATTATTATTTCGAGACTATCTTACAAGCATTACCATTATCGTTAAAATATATGTAGAATATGAATATTATTGAGAAAAAGCATATGTTGTGTCATTAGCCTTTTTATTATGGGTTCAATTTGTACATCTTATCTTAGTTTAGGTTATTTCAAATATCAGCAAAACGGAAAATTCTTCCAAAATATTCATTCAAAAGAAATAGGTTTTTTTAATCAAATATTGCACTTAAGTCCAACTTCCTTTCTGTAGATTGCTGAAGAAATTTTTTTTATCATTTTTATCCTTTCAACTCTCACGGAGATAAAGTTTCTTTATTATTGTAACCGGCTGATTAATTAGTTTGTCGGTGTGCTTTTTTATGTTGTAATTTTATTTTCTTTTGAGCTAACAAACAACAGCTCATTGTATAAATACTCTTGAGCTCTTCGGAGAGGAAAAGTGAGTAAGAAACAAAAGTATGGTTGTCACATTCTCTGTTAACTTTTGGACTCAAAATAGTTAGATTCTGCCACGATCTAGAGAAGAGTGTGTATTGTAAGACCTAGACGGTTATCATGAGCGATCATAGCACAAAAGAATCTCCAACCTTTCTAGGAGGGTGCTAGATGGGCTTTCGTTCAAGTCGAGGTATAAGTTCTAAATTGGTAATAAAAATATATTGTATATGTTTATATGACTAATGTTTGCCCTTATTCCGATTGTTTACATTTTGATCACGGTGTTGATAAGGATCCTATAATATGATTGTTAAATACTGAAATTGATCAACTTAATTATTTGAATAACCTTTTAAAAACATATTTTAAAAGGGCGAAGAAAATTGACTCTAACTAAAAGTAAGTTTGACAATGTAACTTTGACGGGTTTTTGCATACCCACGAATTAAGTGAGACAAGAACATGATGAAAATGGGTATCTCTACTTCCAAAGAAAAATGTGTATCTCTATTACTAATAGCGTAAATTCGTGTAGTTCAATGTATACGAGTAAGGTTAAAACTATATTATAGAATTGATCCGATTTGAAGAAATGTGTGATATATTATTATTGAGAAATGAGAAATTACATTTTAGTATTACAAAAAGATGTTCACTTCTCCTTTCCTTTCCTCAACTCATGCTACATAATTATTGAACAATAACTTGATCAAACAAAGAATAATATAAAGAGTTAAAACACAACCGCAGATTTCAAAAACCAAAAGGTAAAAAAAAAATTATAGGCAGTAATTTTCAGTCAGAATTGATAACTGAAATGTCAAATTTAACACTTAGGAAGATCAGCTGGTGGAGGCAGTATCTTTTGATTAGGCAAATTTCCGTTCAACACAAGCCATGCCATCTTCAAACCCCAACTTGTATGTACTTCCAAATGACAATGCATAAACCATACCCCTGGATTATCCGCTAGAAACCGGATAGCCACCCACCCGCCAACGGGCACTCCAATAGTGTTTCTCTCAACAGGGTCAACTAGATTGAACTTAGCAGGGTCTTTATTCGGATCAAAGTTTCCAAATCCTTGACCAACGACGAAGAAATTGAACCCGTGCAAGTGAAGAGGGTGACTTTCAGCACCAAGAATGCTAGTATCTTGCATAATTAGCTCCACACTAGTGTTAAAAGGAAGGACTACGAGCTTCGTCCCGTTGCTAACCATAGTATTATTTGGTGGAGTACCGGTATAATTAAAAACTATTAACGGACTGATTGGAAAGTAAGGACTATAAACACCGTTAGATTGCCCCGAAAAATGAGCCTGAAGAAGAGCAGTAGTAGGCATTATAAATGACACATTATTAATCGAGGCAGCAAACTTTGTTGTGTTTGTAGGTCCTTGACAGGTTTGGTTACGTGGGCAAGGGTTAGTCCCTAACCCTACCGTGAAGAAAAATTTCTTGTCAACATTTTGCGGTACATTTGCAGGAAATGCGGAATTCGCTAAGCTTCGAAGTTTGTTGGTAAAATTGGTTGCAAATGCAGTGTCATTAAGGGCAGGAAGAACAGGTTTGAAGAGAGGAAGGTTCTTATGTGATGATGTTGATTCATATTCTAAGAGTCCCGCGACGGTTGAATTATCAAAAGTGCCTTGTCCGGTCGCATAGGGTCTTGCAGTCATGAAAAATTTGGCATTTGGAGTATTGGGTTTGGTTTTTAGGAGAACATTTGTGGTTTGGCCCGGAGCAATCAGCAAAATTTGTGTCTCAAATGGTTTGACATAAACTGCATCAACATCTACTATTGTAAGTGTGTGGTTTGCTATGCTAAAGAAAAGTTCGTCGTTGAGTGCAGCGTTGATTATCCGAAGCATGTAACTCTTCCCCGCCTTCACCTTCAACTTGAATGTGTCTACAATAAGAAAACGAATCAACTTTCAGCTATAAATTCCATCATCAGAGCCAATGCAAGAGCCACAAATAAATTTTCGAGGGTCAATGAACACAAATATGCTAAAAAAGTACCTTTGGAAGAGCAGTTGTACAATGGGCCGGGAAGCCCATTAATGGTATAAGCATCAGAGACATTTGGGCCTCCACCAGTTTGTAGGGCCTGATTAATGATTGCCTCAGTATCTTGATTAAACCATTCTCCTACAAGTTAAAAAGTATTTAATTAAGCAACTAATCAAGGACTTAGCAAAGTGAGACTAAATTAATGTCTGATTAAGTTGATCACTTACCAAACATGAGTGGGACTTGCTTGTATGGCTTAGGAAAAGGGTAAGGAACTCCAAGTTTAGGGAGAATAATAATAGGGCCATAAAGAGTAGACCTTAGCCATGAAATATGGGCATGCCACCAAAGAGTTCCTCTTTGACCAATAATGGTGTAGTTGTAAACATAGCTTTGACCACTTTGTATTGGGCATTGGGTTATATATGCAGGCCCATCAGCCCATCCACTTCTTAGCTGCCTTATTCCATGCCTGTTTCAATTCAATTGTAATTTGTAAATTGTACTTTTAGGCTTATTATGATTAGGTAAAGTTTAATTATAGATTGTACTTTCATGCTAATGTTGATTAGGTGAAGTTTAATTGTAGATTGTAATCTCAGGTCAATGATGATTAGGTAAAGTATAATTATAGATTGTAATTTCAGGCTAATGATTTTTAGGTGTCTACTTGATATATGTATATAGTACAAGAATATACTTGGAAACGCAAAAGATTTTTAAATTTCATAGAACTTTGAAGAGAAACTATAGAGCGCTAAGGAAATACGTACTCTCATAATTATAAAAAAGTTTCATGAAATGGTTGATAGATTAAATAAGTTTAACATCAACTCTTTCACCCTTATATTTGTAAGGAATACCATATTCCAAAGCGCTCTAAATTGTGGTTTCTTTACATTAATAGTACAAGTAGCAGTCAATAGATTAAACTAATAAAAAGTAGGCGTTGGGAACTATCTCTATGAAGGGTGGTCTCGCCCTAAAATTTTACTTTGGGTGCAATTTGCAATTACATTACATTACTCTCCAACAAATGAAAAAAAAAAAGAGATACTCAAACCTGCATTTAACTCAATGCAACTGGGCAATTTATTTGAGCTCAAACCCATATTGCCCTAATAGTTGAAGAATATGCCGCTATTGTCATTTAACCGACTGAACTAAAAGATCGAGTTGATATTTAAAGTTCAGTTGTGGTTTACATATTAATCTTTAACAACTATGTATACATGCATAATCATTATATTAGCTTAATTGACACATAATATATTCTCTGTTGAAAATTATAAAAAAATACATTTTTGATAACATATAATGAGATAAAATCTATAAAAGAAGAAGAAAGGAAAGAAAGTGAGTTACAAAAAATGGTTACCAATGGATTGAAATGTTGTGTTGGACATGGTTGACCACTTTCACAAGAAGATTATCACCCTCTCTTGCTATAATCCGAGGTCCCGGAAACTTTCCATTTACTGTCACTATGCTTTTGCTGTGGCATAACCGAGTCACATTTTGCATTTTGATCTACAAACATTTATAACATCACATTATCAGTTTCATTAATTAAAATTTTCTTCTTTTCTAAAAATGATAATTAGAGCAATGCCATGGATTACATACTTCAAAATTGTAATGCCTGGTTATGCATAGAGCTGGCTGAAACCAAGTCACCATACATAATGTTGTGAAGAGGAGAAGTCCAAGAAAGGATGACTTTTCAAGAAATGAAGAAGAACCCATTTCAAGACAAACAAAGAAGAATATATAAAAGGGTTCTTGAAGAATCTTATAGTAGTAGATAATTTTATGAATGTGTAATGGCTCTCTCTAGCCTTGTATTTCTATCTATATATAGACTTAATTTGGTTGGTTTTATTAAGGAAATTAAAATCAATGTTATAAATTAATTATCAGAATAAGAATAATGGGATTATATTTCTATATTATATCAGTTGTTGGAACTACTTAAGAGTGCAGTCAAAGACAATTCCTATTGACCGTCTTTCTTTCTAAGTCAAACATTTTTCTATTATTTTCTTTCTTTTTTATTCATCAAATTAATTATTTGCATCATTTTGTTGCTTCCATGCAATTTTATAGATAGTATTACAATTGTTCTGTGTAAAGCAAACTTTATAAAATGCATAAATATAATTACACCTACTCATATAAATATTAATTTGCTTCAACAAAAGAAGAGGGAAAAAGTGATAGGATTTTAACCACAGTCATTATATAGAATTTTAACCACAGTCATTATATAGTTGAGGGGTCAAATCTAAATAAATGAAATTATAGAGATCAAAGGTGAATATTTAACCACGAATTCAGATTGTTTTGACTTTCCAACCATATGTTGTAAGTAACCAAACAAAATATCTTGATAGTGAACATAATATCCACTTAAATGGATTTTAGGGAGAAAAAAACACAATTAGTGGTTTGACGACATTGCTATAATTAATTAAAATTCTTCAAGAGAAAGCAAAATTAAATATGAAAGGTTTCTATCGACAAGTCATTTCATAGTTAGCTGGTTTGATGTTCTGTGAATAATAAGAATGTAGAACAGGTGAACTGGACTCAATTTTCTCTCAAGCAAACCATATTCAATTTTTAATTAATTATTTGTTAAATTACATAATATATTATCAGACTTATTTATAAAGGAATATAATAAAAAAGTATCAGTAATGTTTAATTCGAATTTATTATCAGATAGTAATATGGATTTCCGGAATTGTAGTTGCACCCACTACAGTTGGTCTATTTCTCATGTCAATTTATTAATATTTCAGGGAATCTCATCTCATGCACATTTTTAAGAATGTTTGAATTACAATTAATTATTATATATGAGATCAAATTCTTTATTATTTCGTTTTCAGTATAGAAATACAATCAATTTCATGCACTGTTTGTCTGTCACTGTAGAGTGTTAATTATTTAGCATAATCCTTTTTTTTTTAAATAATGAAAAAAAAAACTATTGATTGAGATTTTAGTTTTACGTCTGTTTTTGACAATTACAGCAAGTGAAGACTATCAATTTTCAGGATTTCTATATTAAACTAATTAATTTAACAGAAGCTCTACATCGCCATGTTTTTAATTGTGTCCATGAAGAAGAAACTGTGATGGATTGAGGGATTCAACTTTCTAAATTGCATACAATATTACATCAAATTTTTTATTATGTCTCAATAAAATAACACATTCTTATATTGTACTGCTAAATTTATTTATTTTTGAATATTTTCCGGTTATACTATTACCAGGAATCGCTCATGCAAGTTCATTAAAGTCATATATTCTATCTGAACACTTCATTTAATTATATAAGTCTGACATGTTATACTTACGGTGCTTTCTATGGTTACTTTAAAGTAACCACTACTTTGTTTTTATCACCATTGGATCGCATCTCATACCACTAATCCAATGGTGATAATAGACAAAGTAATGATTACTTTGTTTTTTACAAAGTGACCATAGAAAAACCCTATACTTATACATTATATTCGATAGAGAAAGAAAAATAATAAAACAAATTTATGTCTCAAATTTTTAATTGAATCTTACAAGTAACAATTATTTCGAATGTGCTGTTTACTCAAATTCTTTGAATTTTTCTCCTTAACTAATTAAATTATAAATTTAATCCTAAAAATAACTTTATATTATTAATTATTGACACACATTCTCACATGAATTCCTTATGTATGTACATCACATACATAGATAAATATGATGTGTTCATCGACCATTTAATCTAATAGACTTTGATACTACATTGTGAATTAACTTAAGTTGATGATTAAAATATAAGAATAGCTTTGTATTAGATAATGCTGAAGTTACAACACTAAGTCATGTTCTTTTTTATTTAATTTCAGCAAAATTTAGATCAGTAAAATTCAGTTCTTCTTCGTTCAGCAAATTCAGTTCAGTTTAGTTTCATTCAGTTCAGTTCAGTTCAAAAAAAAAAGAGAGTCTAAGATGCATAAAATGAGTTTGATTTTCCAATGTAAGGTTTAACAGATAGTCAATTTTAAGAGACCATTCAAATAATTAACCCCTGTTATTTTACCTTTTTTTACACATGAGGTGGATTCTACTCATATTGTTTAGAAATTCTACAATTGTTTAGAAATTCTACAATGGACTGTCCCCTATTTAATAATGGAACATTTTAACTCATTTTCTTTCTTTATTGGTTAAATTATTTTTTTATATGCTTAATGATTGGGTTCCATTGTGAAATGGTAGAGCGAGTCTACTATAAAATTTCTCATATAACATGTGTCATATATGTCGAGTATGCTGAATTAGGACTATAATACAATTCCTCTATTCTTTTAATTAATTGATTATTTACTAATATATTAATAAAATGGTAATTGAGAACAAGTTTGGTAAATACAAATACTTTCTGCCCAAATTTAATCTAAAAAAATAGTCAGAGAAAATGAACACTACATAATCATGAAAAATGTACTTACCCCCTAAATTTTCCATACAAACATAAAATAAAATGAAAAAGGCACTTCTTACTAAATTGATTTTTTTTTAACAAACTTTTAAATTAATGAAATTTTGAGTAGCTAGTTGTTTTAGGTGAAGTGATGTAATATAAATTATTCAAGACTTCTAAATTAATGGCATATAAATGTAGAGTCATTTTATCGAATGAATTAAAAACTTGAGGTGATAATTACAATTTAATTACACCTTTTATACATTACGAATACCTCGTGGACTTGAAGTGTGCACAATATAACGTCATCATATTATATTATTTTAAATCAACAAATATTCTGAATTTGAACTCAAAACCTTCCAATAGCAGAGGCTTTAGCTCCATTTCAATGAACAGATTAAAGTAAAATTTCGAGTTGATATTAAAATTAACTATCTTTTATAATATAGTATATATATAAAATATATATTTTATTTTTTTATTGAATAAAAGAAGAAAAGACAGGTATTAATTGGTAAGGTTATAAGTAAGAGATATTTGCCTAGTTTAGAAGTAAAGCTAGCAGGGAAATAATATTAAGACAATTATCTAGAAATGGTGTAAATATTTTGTATATATATTTTATACATAGCTTAATTAGGATCGTAGGAATAGCAAAGCTGAGGATGTTATAAATACGTGTCAACATTCCAATAGCTACATTGCAACAAGTAGTAGGTTTCCTTTCAAATACATAGTTGATTCTCAAGATACATACCTTCCTACCCCATCTACATGTAGATAACTTAATCCTATTATACAACTTTATATTCAAAATGATAATTTTATTTTTTTTTTATAAAAAAATTGATAATTCTTTCATTAATAAATGGAGCCCTTAGATTTTTATTTTTATTTCAACAAAAACTTTAGGTAAAGATAACTCTACTCAGGAACGAATCTACAGTGGGGGCACTGGGAGCACTTGCTCCCACTGTAGTCTAGAGATTTTAGAAGCCCAGGTGCTAGTTTTTGGGTTTTGAGGTCTTGCCTCCATTGTTTCCGGCAAAAGCTTCAAGCTAGTTTGTTGAACTCCACTAAATTGAAGATGAAGGATATTTAAATATCTGTTATTTTCTTTTTCCTTGCCTTTAAACAAAAACGACGTAGTTCTTTTTAAGTGGGACGAAATCGTTTCCTGGAAAGAAACTAAATCAAATATTTTAAACTAAACAATTTCATTCCTTATCCCACAAAACATATGAGGTCATATATGCACACAACCCAAACCTTCCAGGTCTTTAACTAAATGCCACACCAAATTCCATTTTCAACCCTTTCTATCCCAATAAATATTTTGTTAATACTCTCGCCTTAATCATTATGGAGATTAATTGAAATAAATATTTTGAATTGATTGTGAGAAAAGTATTTGAAAGCATTGATGATTGAAATTTTTTTATCTAAGCCTTTCCGTTTCAAGTGGTGCTCAAGTAGTTAATGATTGACCAACCACTCTTAGATTATAGTCTAATGGTGATTGACAAAATTATATTTGGTAAGTTATTGACTAGATGAGCACAACTAGTTTCCGTATATATAAATTGAAAAAATGAAAGATATTAATAATTATATAATTTTATTTTACTAATTTTTAATTGAAATAATTTAATTATATTTTAATTTTTTTGTTACGCTATGTAAATATTGTGCTCACACTAATCGACAATCCTAGATTCGTCCCTGACTCTACCCTTTTTCAAAGTCAGAGAAACCCCGATAATGATTTATCAAAATTTACAGATTGCCTAGGCTACTTATAAGAGATAAATTTTAACGAAACGAAGACTCGAACAATCAAACTTCAATCATTTCAAGCACAAAATGAATATCTTTACCATATGCAATATGTAGATTACATATATAGTTTCTAGTTTGACATAAATACCTCTGCTTCAATTTGAAGCTTTTTTTTTTCTTTAAGAGGCGGAAAACGAACAGTTTTGGCTATATTTCTTCTGCTATATAATAACAACAAAATTACAACAAATTTATGTTTTAAAAGTAATTCTTAAGTTAGTAGTTTATATTTTATTGATCCAAATTTACAACCCGTAACCTTCACTTTTTTGATTTGTTCAAAAATCGATATAAAAACAAGTACATAGAAAAATCCGTAAATTATGTTATTTGAGGAGGGTGTGAAAGAGTATCTCTAGGAATAAATAAAGAAATCTTTTTTTGGTTGTAAAAGATTCCATAAGATGATGATGTGAAAATAATTAATTTTTTTTTTTGTTGATGGGATAGTGAAAATAATTTGGGGACAAAGGAAAGGAAGCTAGGCAGGTAGCATAATTATAAACAAAACAATGTGAGTAAATTGCTACAAAAAAGAGGAGCAAAGTGTACGGACATAAATACCCTTTCTTCAATAGTCTTTTCCATTTCGGCATTTTAAACTAAGCCAAGCCTAGTCAAGTCATTTCCACATACAGTAATTTGCTTGCACTAATCTTCTTTTCCCACCTGTATTCGTACGTTGACTCTTTTTTTATTTTTTTTATCTTATGTTTCCTTCCTTTATTTGTTTTCACAAATAGAATCTATATTAATATTCATTTAGTGATAATTTTAGAAGAAAAATGTTATAAATGCATATTGTTGGAAAATTCAGGTGTTATTTTTAGAGACACGATATGATTACAACCCGAATCATTTATAGTAATACAAAAGGGAAAGAGATGCATGTAAAATACACGTTATATTTCCTAAAGAAAAAAAATACACCTTATAAACTTAACTCTAGTTTATTATATGCTTATTCAGGAGTATTTTATATATCTTTTCAAAAAAAAATATTATTTTATATATTGAAACCCCTTATGTAGTTTTAATTTAAACAAAATTGATGTTCTCTGATATACTTATGTTACTGCAATGTGACTATACGACTCCAAAATTTACATTTTTATATTATATAGCAGGTTATTTTGTCCTTAAAGAATCAATCCTTTTCGATTTCCACCTTCTTTGTCTCTACATGTGACCCTTCACAGCACAATTACAAACACTCCCAAATTATATTTCACAATATTTTTTTGGTTAAAAAAAAAAAGAGCTCCTGAATTTTGAAAAATAAAATCAAAATTAATCCATTCAATTCAATTATATATGCAATTTAACATTTAATCTAATCAAACAGAACAAATTGTGCATATAAAAATACTTAGATTGGGACAAAAAAAGATATTTGGTTTTGATGTCGGCTCTAAAAAATCATTGGATTGATTCGACACTTACGGGTAATGAATTCAGATCTAAATAATATAAACAACAAGTTTAAGCAAAGGGAATAGGTCAATCCATTACTTAACCGATTGAACTAAAAGCTTGAGTTGATAGTTTAGGGACAACAATATGTTTTATATTATTCTCGGACACAATCATCCACCAGCCATCTTGCTGCTCTTCACTATCGGTTGTCGGGTTACTGATCATCATCCGCTGTTATTCCAAATTCTAGCTTTTGTTCGCGGCCATGTACCTTCCTTTGTTCGTTGGTTTCCACTTGTTTTTTCATTTTTTTCATTTTTTCACCATTCTGAAAACATGAATCAGGAATTGAAATTTTCAGTGTTAAATAAAGTAGATAAATTATTAACTGAGCACATGACATGGGTTTTAGTTGAAAAACTCAGGGTTAATTTGCAAAAGCTACAGTAAGTACAAACCCTAATAATTTGGGAGAAGGGATGATTAGTTAATTAATTAATGGGATATGATATGGAATTGGGGGAGACAAAGTGAATAAAGAAGATTAAATGGACGGTTGAGATAATTAGTTAAAAGATATTAATAAGGAGAGAATGTTGTCAGAGCTATCAGATATTAAGTAAGTATAGTATAGGTAGGGCATCGATGCCTCTGAGTCTGAGTCGAAGACAGCACAGGGCAATGCTACTCTTAACATTAATTTTATTGGTTGGGCTGTGTTGTGTTGTGTTATTGTTCTGTCATTTTTTCTTCCCTATTGAAATTTAATTTACGTACTAAATTTTAAATTTCTAAATTCCATTCATCCAACTGATGTCAAATTGTCCTGTCACATTTTGATTTACAAATCTTGACATCTTAAATTTACAAAATATATATTGCTTCAGTCCCTTCATTTATTTCAAGTACGTACCCTATTTTAGCCACAAAGTTAAGAGCATAAATGCATTAAGTCCATCAAGAACAACTTAGCGTTTTGGAGGTAGACAACTCGATTAAGATTATAAAGACGATGTTTCGAATCTCTTGTTTCAATGGACATAATTTATCTGGGTAGGCTTTCATTTTGCAATATATAGGTGATGACACGACAGGACACGACACAAACAACGGTGACATCAACATGATGAGATAGCCATAGACATCCTTTAAGCATATGCATAATTAATTTGTATGAGCTAAATAGGAAAACTTCTATGAGTTAAGTTCAGTGAAATTATGGTAGAATTGGCTAATGTGGAAAGCTAGCTTCCATAATCCATTGGTAGCCATGCAAGCCAATCCATTTAGGGAGAGAGAAAATGGGTAGACATAGTGTTGTTAAATCATAAGGATTTGAATATCCTGACTCACTTTGACAAGATAGCTATTAACTATAGAGAAATTCTAGATTACATTGCAGGTTATCATGATTGTGTCAACTTAGTCGAAAACCTCTCGCTGTCTTACCAATGATCACTTGAAAAATATATATTCTTAGGCTCGATGCAACATTATATTTGGACTATCACGTGTTTTTAATTCAACTAAAGAATGAATTTGTCAATATTCGAATTTAAGACAATTTGATTGCAGAGGCTTTGATACTAGGTGATTCATGTCAAATAATCGGTTGAACTAAAAGTTTAAGCTGATAGTTAAACCCAAACAATTTTATATTTATCGCTCGACAATAATAATTCTACTAACAATCAAATTAAATATTCTTAAGAATTTGAAACATTGACTACATGAACTCTAATCTAGCTATGTAATTTGTACTATGACTTTAAAATGAATAGATTTACCCTGTCTAAACTTTCCCTTGGAAAGGAAAAAAGAAGATATGAAAAGTAACATATTAGTAAATCTAAACTTCATTATTTCACTCTATCAATAAGCTGTTGGTTGCTTGGAGTTGCTTTCTAGGTTCCTAGATTGCAACCTTTTGTAAGGAGAAAATGAAATTAGAGTGTATTATTTGGAGCATGCATGTAATATAATAAATGGAAAAAGAAAAGGAAAAGCAAATAATAATAAGGTGATGATGACATAATAATAAATCAAAGTCATCTCTTGTCTAGTAATACTGTAGAGTCATCATTCAATCAGTACTTACTGATCAGTGTTTTCATCTCATTCACTTCTTCTCTTTTACTCCTGAAACCCCTTCTCTTCAATTTTGCCTCTTACAGGGAAACATCAGCATGACACCTTCTGCTTCTTTTTATTTTCTTTCCTTCCTCTTCTCTTCTCTTCTCTTCTTCTATATATATATATATATATCTCTAAACCCTTTTTGTCTCCTCCAAGAATCCATTCCTTCATACCATTCCATCATTATAATGTCTCCAGCAGCTTCTTCACGGTGGTGTCCGACGCCCGAGCAGCTGATGATCCTGGAAGAGATATATAGGAGTGGGATTCGAACTCCGAATGCAACTCAGATACAAAGAATCACAGCTCATCTTTCTATGTATGGGAAGATTGAAGGCAAGAATGTTTTTTATTGGTTTCAAAACCATAAGGCTAGAGATAGGCAGAAACTTAGAAGGAGACTCATCAAGCAACTTCATGATCAACAATACTCTCCTTTTGCTTCTTCTCATTTTCATCCTCTTTCTTCTTATCATCCTCACTCTTCTCCTGCTTTTCTTTCTCATCATCAGGTGAACTTCTCCATTCTTGCACATTTCAATACTTCATTTTTATATGTGGTATGCACTTAAAAAAAGGTTGCCAGGACTCGAACTTAGGATTGCTTAGTCGCATACTCTAATACCATGTCAATAAACCGATTAAACTAATTAAAACCTTAAACTGATAATTACAGTCCAACAACGTCTTTTATCTAAATCTCTCCTAAGATAGACTTGTTTAACATTAACTCAGATTTCACAAACTAATGAAGTTCTTAAGCAACAAACCCACCTTAGATGCTTTGATATCATCTTTTGTTATTTTCTGTGACAGTAAAATGTGTTTGTGTGTGTCAGGAAAATTATTGCCAGACTGTACCTATTATCTTAAAATTTTGAAACAAATGGTTGCTTGACATTGACAAGACAGAAAAACATATTGACATTATTATAAAATAACCAAATAAAGCAATAAATACATAAAATGTCAAAAAATGCTGAATGTACGATTTGTTGTTTTCTAAGGAGCAGGTAAATTTGTTATCATCTACCACATCAAACAGTATATTTCATGAACTATCTTATTCACTACAGATTATCTGAGAGTTATTTTATCTCAAAAAAGAATATATACTTAAAATTTGATTAACTAAAATTAAATGCATATGTATGCTTTGTTTTGATTAGGGAACATATGGTGCACCAGCAGAAATGGTGAATGAGGAATGGAAGGTGGAGATTCCAGAAAGTATGCAAATGGGGATGAGAATGTACGGCTATGATTGGATGATGACGATGATGGAAGTGGGTTCTCCTCTTAATTCACCATGCACCACAAGGCCTCTTGAAACACTTCAACTTTTCCCAATCACGTCAACCAATCTCAAGCAAGAATGAAACACCACATCATCATCATCATCATCATCATCATCATCACTAATTAATTAGATCTCTGTAATCTTACTTAGTTAGTCTCTATTTTCATGTCTGTAGGTTTAATTACCGTATGCTCTGGTATTGTCAAGTCTGTGAAATGGGACTATATGTCTTCTTCTTTTTTTTTTGTAACCTACATATTAAGTTTCTGCAAATCAACATGATGTGTATCTTTTTAGTTTCCCATAAATATTTTTTTTTTGAAACATTGAGTTAAATTTATGCCAATTATAATAAATACATATTGAAAACTTGTATATATTACAATCCATTTTTTCTTTTACGAGAAAAATAAGCCTTTATTAAGAATTAAAATTCAAATCCTAACCTCAAGCCAAATAGGCACCAAGAGAACTAGTAAATAACTAGAATTGGTTCATATACATTTTTTTTCTTTTAAAATTGCACAATTGTGTTATATTAAATAATAAAGGAAAACTCACCTCTAGTGTAATTCAAACCCATGACCTCCTTTATTATAGGTAGAGTCTTGAATACTAGGCTATAAAACCTTCACCACCACACATACCATTTTTTTTAAGTTAAAATAAATACACATGTGTACATGTTTATTTAACATATTGTTAATAAAACTACAAATTAACTAATCCAACTTTCAGACGTTAAAGATAAAAAAAAATTGAGAGCCCGAGATATTTTGTGGTGGATATACCTGGATGCCATGCACAATAAAAGATGTAGAAGAGATTGTCTAATGAGTCCTTTCAAAAATAAAAAGATTGGCTAATGAATAGTATTACAATGGTCCTTTCTTCTACTTAAACTTAACTCCGTACTGCTGCCTGCGACTAGATCTATAATAATTTAATAATTTTATGGATTTTATAAAAATTTGGAAAATTGAGCATCAAAAAGAATGTGTTGGTTATTTGAATTTGCATCTTGTCTTTACGTTAATCTAAAGCTGGAGAAAGTGTGAGACATGAAGACAGACCAGAATCTAAGTATTAGGAGTTATCAGCTTTTTACATTGGTCTTGGACCAGCTTTCAGACAAGTCAATGCCATTTCTGAACATTTATCACCTCTCTGCACTGCATTCTATTATGTGCATGCCTACCCTAACCTAAACTATTTCATATTTATTTTTATTTATTATACATATCACGGATCATATATATTGTACCACAATTTATACTGTTGATATTGGCTTATATTTTTGTAGACAATATAACCAGAGAAGAATCTATCACAAATACAAGGCTATCTATTGTAGAGACATCCTCCATTATAATGTAAAGGATATATTTTGTCTCCATCTCAAAAATATGTATATTTTATCAGTATCTCATCTTTGTATTTATGTTTTGGATTAGAAAGAAATTGAAGCCACCCAATCCCGAGAGGGTGGTGCAGTCCTCTTAAGCTGGAGCATAGATATTGGTCAAGTCTAACTTGATACAAATATAATTGATTCAAGTTACCGATAAAATCAAGGCTTTATATATGAATCCAAGGCTTTATATGTAATCAATTTAATATCAAGGCGAACATGTCTCCTAATTGACTTTCAATTTTGACTTGTGGTGTTGTGGATGTATCTCGATCTTCCAATTTCTCTCGAGTAAAATTATAGTCAACTTCTATATATTTGGTTCTTTTATAATCACATAGTTACTGCAAATATAGATAGAATTCCTTGTTACAATACAAATTCATAGGTTTTTGTCTAAACAAACCTAATTTCACGAGGTACGCAACATATCCACACAAGTTCACATATAGTTTGTGCCATAGCTTGTTATTCAAAATGTTTGCACTAAATTTAGAAACAACATTTTTCTTCTTACTCTCAAGAAAACTACAGTTACTTAAAATGAAATTGGAAACCAGAAAAACGATATGGTTTTCAAATAATTATAAAGGCGACGTTTACTATGAATTTACCCATAAGTGGCAACCACCAAATTACCATGTGGCATTTAGGTGGTGGTCATGTGTCTATCATGTGGATGGAAATTAGTTTATTGTTTGCCTAATGTGGCGATCATATCATTTTTCTGATTTCTATTTTCACAAAATGACTATATTGAGAGAAAATTTAAAATTGAATGACTTTATTAAAATAACACTAAAATTGAGTATCACTGTAAGATAGACAATTAAAGTTCAGCAACTAACAATACTTTTAACTCTTTATTGTGATTGTGAAAAACTGTCGCTTTTTTGGTAGTTTTATGTTCAAGAATAAATTGCAAAAATTCTTGTAGCTAAATAAAAAGCTGTCAAGAATGCGTATTTTCAAGAATACATTGAGAGTTATTGATATGAAAATATAGAGAATAATCTAATTGTTTAGTAGCTAATGATTATAGATAGAATAATGAGAAAAGTACAAATAATTTTTTTTTAGTTTTAATGTTTTGCAAATAGAGAAATGTGGTTACATTTTTTACAAAAGAAGGCATGTGGTTTACAAAATTAACAATTAAAAAAATTTCACTTAAGGTGTTAGTATTGGATGACATGTGATATTGACTTTGATAATGTGTCATGTTGACTTTGATGGCGTGGCATGATAAAATAGTAATTTGTTGATGACATGTCATGTTGACTTGATGACGTGGAGGGTTGGCTTGATGATGTAGCAAATGGTGTTAATCAATTTCTTTTATTTGTCGAATATATAAACCACATCCCTCATTTTGTAAAAAATGAAACTACATTCCTCTATTTGGAAAATATTGAAACCACAAGGATGTTGTTCTCCTAAAATAATTGGCAAATCAAACATTAAAGATGATATTGATAGAATTGTATGCCTTATTTAATGAATCTTTGATTCATATATTCCTTCCATTTGAACATGTTTGACCAAATTACACCTACAAGAAAATTATTAGTTCACGTTAGCTTTTTGGTGGAGTATCATAATTATTTCTTTATTAAATACTGTAATGAAAAACTCGAGAGTAATTTTTTAAAAAATTTTTTGTGTTTATCAGTTTTGTTAAAATGGTGTATGTGTTTATTTTATTTTTTTTGACAAAATAAGGATTATGTTTAGCGTCGTTATCCAAAAAACTGAAAAATCATTAACAGTGTTAAATGTGATAATGTGACAAAGATATTTTGATTTTAATTTATTAGTTATCATATTAGAAGCTCATTTTTCACTTTAGAATTGTAAACATGTGAATTTTGTTGGAATTTATCAACAAAATAAGACTAAAACCACTTTGTCACGTCATCACATTTAACACCGTTAGATACTTGATCGTATTGGTGTCACCATGTTAGATACTACGAAAGGGTAAAATAGAACAAACTAGAATAGAGTAAAATAGCCATATTAGAAATTGAAAGTGAAAAAAAATATGATCTTTATGAAAATCAAAGGTGAAAAGTTAGTTAAAAAGTGTAAAGTTCAGTGACTATTATGTTACTTTTTAAAGTTCAGTGACTATAACGTGAAAATGGGCAAAGTTCAGTGTGGTGTACTTTACCGAATTCAGTGAAATTGGTCAATAGTTTAGCCAATTTCGAAATCATTTTACTTAAATATTTGATGAAAATGAACAAATTAGTACAATGCATATCACTAGTTTCAATAATATATATCATTTTTGGTTACAAATAAAATTGACCAAAAGCACTAATAGAAAACATTTGAATAAAACAAAGTAGATCTCAAGGTTGACTATCTAATAATAGGCTATGACATTTGTTGGGGGATAAAAAAAAACAATTAACAATAAAACTGAATCTAACTGTAACATTTTTTGCCACATAAATCCTTAAATACAGCTAAGCCAAGTCTTTGCAATCATATGTTGTTAATTACAGACAACATAAGAAACCATAATAGCTTCAATGTAATAAGATAAAACAGATTATACGTACAAGTTGATCTGATTCTTAATTTTGTTATCTATATATACTATCATTGTGTCTCTCTTTATTCACAAATTAAAACCATACATATACACAATTTGATTTCTTAAGTTATTAAGTTATGGCTTCCAATCCTATTATTGCATTATTAGGAATTGTTGCTTTAACTTTCTGTCTTCCTTTTGTGTCTCCATTTAGCGACCTTCTTCAAGATTTTTGCATAGCCAACACCAATTTTCAAGGTAATATATCTACTCTTAAAATCTAAAGATTCATACATTACTTCTTTTAATTGAACATTCTACTTTTACCGTATAAATGGTAGAATCTTGTTCATGGTATAGTATGATTTCATGTTCAACCCGGAGTTTTGATGTGTTTTTATATATATTTCATTCTATCATATAGTGAAATTTCAACATCTAAATCCAAAATCTGATAATATCTTGTAATAAAATTATTTGATCCGAAGACAAGGATCATGTTATCTTTAATGCATGCTAGTTTTTGCACAACATATATCCATATTGACAAAAATATAGAATTATGAAAGCATTAATAACTCTAGCTAATTAATGTATATAATCATCTAACCTATAATTCCTATATACTAAACTTTTATACTGAATTAGGCATCAGAATGATATCTGCTGTGGAAGATGAATCTCTCATGCTTAATTTAAGAAACAAAAAGGAATTAATGTATGAAATATCTTGATCCATTAAACCCTAGAGTACTTTGTTTTAGTTTTGACACTATTGGTAATTAGTACTTTATAATTTTGCATGGTAGTGCATGTGGATGGATACACATGCAAGGACCCAAAGTCAGTAGTAGCAGAGGATTTCTTCTTGCCGGGGTTCCACCTGCCAGGGAATACATCAAACCCTATGGGTTCCAAGGTGACGACAGCATCCGCGAAGCAAATACCAGGGCTAAACACATTTGGTTTATCTATGGTTCGTATAGACTTGGCACCCTATGGTGTAAATCCTCCCCACCTTCATCCACGTGGTACTGAAATGATAACCGTGGTTGAAGGTACAATGGAAGTAGGATTTGCGACATCGGCTCCGGAGTATCGTCTTTTTACAAAAGTATTGAAACAAGGTGATATATTTGTTTTCCCAATGGGGCTTATTCACTTCCAGAGAAACCCTGCAGACACTAAGGCTGTAGCAATTGGTGCTCAGAGTAGCCAAAACGCCGGTGTAGTTTCGATTCATAGTGCACTCTTTAATACTACGCCGGAAATGCCTAGTGATATGCTCGGAAGAGTTATGCAAGTTGATCATAATGTCATTGATCAACTCAAGAAAAAGTTCTAAACTTACTTTAATATTCACTTTATAAAAAACGTTTTCTTTTCATTGTGTTTGTTTTATTTATCTCTTTTTAAGAATAGTTAAACCTCTTCAATTCTAATTATTCTCCTTCCTATGAATGCATTTATGCTATATATTGTGCTTTGTTTCTTCTATTTACACTTCAATTTATTCCATTTTTCAAGTTTTTATGATAAAAAAATTTTCTTAAAATTGTGCAATTGCACTTACATTAAATAATTATAAAAAAACTCTCCCGCCCCTCGTGTGATTCGAACCCATGATCTCCATGATTATAGGTAGAGTGTTTAACCACTAGGCTAACACCTTCACCACGAGTTTTTATGATAATTAGTTTTCATGCCATAGTCAATTATCATTCCTCTAATGATATTTTCATAATTATAGTACGAGATTAGATATTCTAATATACATATTAAATTTTGGTGATAATATACATGCTATTTTTGTGAGAATATACATGTTATTTGATCTTGGTTAAAATCCAATGAATTAATTTGTACTACTTGGTTCAACCGATAAAGTATTGAATTGCAATTGCTTGGGATGGGTTGCTCTATTTTTATAACAATTTTTTAGGTAACATGGGAGGGGTTGCTTTTTAGTTCAAGTATTTAGAGCATAATTAGACCATGTTCTTTTTGATTGAATTGTTGAACGGAATTGAATGACTAATAAATTTTGCTTATTATTTTTCTTTACTTTTCAATTAAGAAACAATTTTATTACAGTTATTAATGACTACAATATACAGTACTAAAGTAAAAAAAAAACTGTAACTTAAGCATACGCAAATAGTCATGTGATTAAAAAATTTCAAACAAATACATTATAATAACGATATGGAGAAAAAAAAAAAAGAAAAATGGAAAAAAGAAAAAACGAAAAGACCAATAAAAAACAAGTAAAACTAAAAGTTTTCATAAGTAGGGAAAAATAAAAGCTTATTTGCAAGCTAATTAAAGAAGAGTCTTCATAACATGCACCAAAGCAATGACAATGGAAGTTTGATTTTTTATGACAAATTCAATTGGTACACTCACCAATGCGTGAGTGGGACTCCAGAGTTCGAATCGTTCTCCTTACAAAATTATCAAAAAAATGATTATATAATAGAACTTCTAACATATTGTTGTGTGTATTTTAGAAATTTCCCTAGAAGTAGCTTCATTATTCTTTTTTTTACATGTGGATGATATATTGATAATTAGACAAGACACGCAAATGATAATTTGGAAATAGACTTGGGCCAAGTCATTATTTATTTACAAGCATTTAATTAAATGCATGCCCTACATATACTATTCATGAGTCGTAATAACACGGTGTGTATGTCTTGAACAGACCAGAATAATACAAAATTTGTGATATCAATTATACAATGACGGCATCACATAATCTAATGATTCATGTCTCACTTGTGTTAATTATCCCTATAAATACATATGCATCTTAATTTGCTTAATCACAACCCACAAAACAGTTAGCTACTTAAGTTTTAGATAACTTTGATTTGTGTACACGTACCAAAATGGCTGCTAAGTTCATTTTCTTGGGATTTCTAGTAGTTTTGTGTATCTCGGCTGTGTACGCTTCAGATCCAAGCCCACTTCAAGATTTCTGCGTGGCAAATTCGAAAGACGCTTCAATGGTAATGGTTAATGGGTTAAGTTGCTAAGATCCGAAAATGGTAGACGCTAGTCATTTTTTCTTCAGTGGACTTCACATGGAAGGTACATAAATCTCACGTTCTCTTATATTGAATAATGAACCATAATAATTTTCCAGTATATTCATATCGGGTATTGTTATTTTGAAAACAGGAAATACAACCGGACCAGTAGGTTTGAAGGTGACTCCAGCAAATGTGGTTCAGATTCCAGGACTGAACACCCTTGGGATCTCATTAGCAAGAATAGACTATGCCCCAGGAGGCATAAACCCTCCCCATACACATCCTCGTGCCTCCGAAATCTTGACAGTAATTGAAGGAACTCTTGAAGTTGGATTTGTAACATCTAACCCCGAAAATCGACACATAACAAAGATGTTAAAAAAGGGAGATGTGTTTGTGTTCCCAGTGAATCTGGTTCACTATCAGAGAACATGCAGTTGCAGTTGCAGTTGCAGCTCTGAACAGCCAAAATCCAGGAGTGATTACAATAGGGAATGCAGTGTTTGGGTCAAATCCACCAATTCCATCTGACATTCTGTCAAAGGCTTTTCAGTTAGACCGTAATGTGGTTGCATACCTGAAGAACAAGTTCTAATTCACTCTACTCTACTCTACTCTACTCTACGTTGTTGTTTTTCTTCGATTTTTGTTTTCCAGTGTGATATTTTCATGTAATGTGGGTGTGTGATATATGTGTCTTGTAACGTCGTGCATGGGAAGAAAAATAGTTTTTGTTTCGTCTTTTTTTTTTCTTTTATGTATTGGATTTGATGTGTGATAAATTCATTTAATCTTTGTTGCTAAAGTTTCTATGGTGTTTATCATAATAACTAGTTCCCGAATTACATTTTTTTCTTTTTATTTTCCATCCGGTATCCGAACTCACACATGGGCGACTATCATTTTAGTTATTAAGAAACTAAAGTAAAATATATAGTCCATCTATTTTTATTTAGCCATCTCAACGTAATCTTTAATTTTTTGGGATGCTAGTTTCCCGATCAAAATTTCAACATATTATCATACTTATTTATTCGAAAATTGAATTATACGAACAATTTTGAAGTTGAAGTTGATATTGAATGAACTGTAAAAACATCGAAAGAGTAAGAAAATGTACAATTGTTGAAGTACATATTGACTGAACTGTAAAAAATAATAAAATTTTAATTCACCCCTCATCATTGAATGGATGATAATAGTGTTAGAAATCAGAGATAAATATCTTTGATAATGGAGAATAGAGAACAATATTGACTGGAAAAGAGCAGATACTTGCTTGCTTTATTCATGAAAGGAAGGTGCCTTTTATAGGCTTACATAGAAACTGAAGAGCATAAAAATAGGAACTGATCTGAACCACTTTCAGATTTATTAGCTACAATCAAAACAGTAAAAACTTAAACACAAAATCTGGAACACTAACATAAAATCTGCAGCAAACTCTACTTTGAATTAGTCTTCAACATCCCCCCGTAATTCAAAGTTAGTAACTCCAAGTAATACTCTAAAATTGTAAAACTTGTCTTGTGATAATGACTTTGTAAGTATGTCAGCCAAATTTGCATGAGTGCTGCAATACTCCAAAGTTATCTCTTCCTGAGCAACCAAATCGCGAATGAAATGCAAACGAGTGTCGATATGCTTAGTTCTGCTGTGGTATGATGGATTTTTTGTCATGGCAATTGTAGCTTTGTTGTCACAGAATATCGTCGTTGCTCTATTTTTGTTTCTGTCCAATTTCGGCAAGCATTCTCCTCAACCAAATGGCTTGACAAACTGCTGAAGTCGCTGCTACATATTCAGCTTCCGAAGATGACAGTGCTGTTGTAGCTTGCTTCTTTGAGCTCCAAGTGATTGCTCCTGTTCCCAATGTGAAAACACTGGCTGAGATGCTTCTTCTATCAACCAATGAGCTTGCAAAATCGCTGTCTGTGAATCCATATAACCTGACTTTTGAGGCCTTTGAGTACCAAATCCCAAACTCAACTGTGCCAGCAATGTAGCGAAGGACCCTTTTTGCAGCTCCAAAATGAATTGCCGATGGATTTTGCATAAACCTGAAAATTATACCAATAGAAAAGGCATATGAGGTCTAGTATGCGTTACATAGATTAATCCTCCTACCAAACTTCTGAATTTTTGAGCATCAATCTTCTCAGCTCCATCATCTTGCTGCAACTTTTCATTAAGATTCATGGGTGTACTTGCTGGATGACAATTAAGCATCCCAAATTTCTTGAGCAGATCCATCGCATATTTCCTTTGACTAATAAAGATCCCATCTTCTGCTTGATGAACTTCAAGGCCTAGGAAATAGTGTAACAATCCCATATCTGACATTTCAAACTTGCTCTTCATATGATATTTAAATTCAGCCAACAAAGAATTAGAAGAACTTGTATAAATGATATCATCAACATAGAGGCAAACAATATAAGATCATTTTTACCTCCCTTTTTCACATATAAGGTGGGTTCATTCTCACTTTTCACGAACCCAGTTTGTCGAAAGAATCCATCAATTTTACTGTACCATGCCCGAGGAGCTTGCTTTAACCCGAACAATGCCTTTTTTAATCTGTACACCTTTTTTTCTTGTCCCTCCATCACAAAGCCTTCTAGTTGGGCTACGTATACCTCCTCTTCTAATTCTCCATTCAAGAATGCTGACTTAACATCAAATTCGTTAACCGGCCACTGGACTTGTGCTGCAAATGCTAGAACTGTTCTCACTGTCTCAAATTGGGCCACCGGAGAAAACGTTTCTTCAAAATCGATGCCATGTTGCTGCGCATATCCTTTCGCCACAAGCCGAGCTTTGTGTTTCTGTATGCTTCCATCTGCATCAAACTTTGTTTTGAAGTTCCACTTCAAGCCAATCAAGTTCTTTCCATGAGGCAACTCAACTAGCTCCCACGTTTCATTCTTTTCAATGACCATGAGTTCATCATTCATTGCTTTTCTCCATTCCTCCTTTTCTGCTGCATCTTTGTAAGTTGTGGGATCTGCAACATTTAAAGCAAATGCACAAGTTTCATATAATTCTCTCAACGATTTGAATGTCCTCGGAGGAGTTCCATCAGAGGCTTCGCTTTGAGAAGATAGGCTGCTGCTACTTTGAGTTTTTGGTGTGGAACTTGTGGAGCTGCTGCTGTTTGGTGTTGAGGGAGCAGAGTGTATTGAATTTTCTGCTGGGAAATCAGAATCTGTTGGTGCAAAATCTAAATTCTCACTTGTTGAATCTGCAATTTGAGTTTCTGCATTGTTGTTGCTCCAATTCCATTTTGCATCTTCATCAAACACTACATTTCTGCTAATTATCACTTTGCCACATAAAGGGTTATAGAGCCAATATGCTTTGGATTGAGAACAATAACCAATAAAGATACATTTTTCAGATTTCTCATCTAATTTACTTCGTTTTTGTGAATGTATCCAAGCATATGCAATACAACCGAAAATGCGCAAGTGACTTACCGAAGGCTTTATACCACTCCAAGACTCAAATGGTGTTTGATTCAGCACAGCCTTTGTATTTCCTGAGATTCTCAAAAGCATTTGATTTTTTTTTCAAAAAATAAATCCAACTCATACGAGTAAAGTCATGAGTTAAAAGGAAAAAATAACGATTTCCTCCAAACGATTCAGTGTTCATTGGGCCACATAAATCAGCATGGACCAATTCAAGACACTTTGATGCCCTCCAAGCTCCATCAACTGGAAACGACCTTCTTGTTTGTTTCCCATATACACACCCTTCACATAGATCAAAAGGATCAATTTTAGGCAGCCCAAGGACCATACCTTTTTGATTTAACAGCTTCAATCCATTCACGCAGATGCCACAATTTGGACTCATTCTTTTCACCAACTGCCAGTGCAAACTGCTCCATATTTGAAACTTCAAGTGGAAACATCTTGTTTTTTGTCATGCGAACATTTGCCATTGTCCGTCCTGATTTTTTTTATCTTTGATAACACATGCTCCATCATCAAATACAACTGAGTATCCACTAGTCATCAATTGCCCTACACTCAACAGATTATGTGCAAGATTAGGAACAAATTGAACATCATGTAGAAGTTTCACTTTACCATGACTAGTTTTGATTGCCACTGCCCCTTTTCCTTCAACTTCAATATCTTTATTGTCACCAAGCTTGACATGCATCTTTTTGGTTTCATCAAGCTCTTTGAACATTTCTCTAATGCCCGACAAATGATTGGAGCAGCCGCTATCTACAAACCACACATCACTTGCAACATTATCATGTGAGCAATGAGTCATAAACAACTTACTTTCTTCTTCTTTTTCGTTCATGTGAATTCGGAATAGGTTAATCTTTTCATAATTTTTGCAGGGCCACATTTCAACCCAGAGTCGAAAGAGCATGGTGCTCCTGATGATGAATCTCGTCATGCTGGTGATCTAGGAAATGTCACTGTTGGTGATGATGGTATGCAATTTTGTTCATTATTTTTGTTAAATGTTTCTATAAAAACTGAAATATGTTTTTTCTCTTCTGCTTTCGTTCTTATCTTCTTTATGCTTCTTTCTTGCTTACGGACGCTTGTTTATTTCTTGGAGCAGGCACTGCAAACTTTACAATCATTGACAAGCAGATTCCTCTAACTGGGCCCAATTCCGTTGTTGGAAGAGCAGTTGTAGTTCATGCAGATCCTGATGATCTTGGCAAGGGTAATATTTCAGTCTCAACTTGGGGACATTTTTTTATAGTCTTCATTTAATTGCTGTTTTGTAGTAATTGTTCCGAGAAAAATTGAGTACCATATGTTGTGTCACAGGCTATACATTCTCTACTTTTAAGTTAGTTACAGCTTAAGCAAATCTTCCCATCTCACTGAACATTGTTTTCTTCAGGAGGACACGAACTTAACAAGAACACTGGAAATGCCGGTGGTAGAGTAGCTTGTGGTAAGTGTGGATCTTATAAGGATTTATCTGCAGTTTATTAGTATAAAAGGATTCGGATTCGTCTTGGTTGGATGTCTGTTTACTCCTGAAACATTGTTGTGCAAGTATTATTGGTTTACAAGGATGAAAAGGCTTCTTTAGTGGATATTCAGAATAAACACAAGAGGCTGTTAAATAGTTTCTATTTATTGAGATTTAGAACTCTTTTGAATAAAGGAGAGAACCCCAGTGTACTTTAAGCTGGTTTGTTTCTATGATCTGAAATGTTTGTGTACCTTGTTGATCTATTAAAGTGAACTTTGTGCTATAGAAATATGCCGCGCTCTATAACAACCCATATCATTTGCACGATTAGCATTAAAACAAATCAAACTATAATTAATAAGTTGTTCATATGTCAATTACTTATGTAAGTAATTAGATCTGTCGCATTTATTTGCTTTCATTTGGCACATTTTATTTATACTCTGCGGTTAATTAGTAGTCTTCATATATTTCTCCATCCCCAATTTCCTAATGGGGTAAATTAAGGGCTGTGAGAAAGGACTGGGGGGAGTGAGTTTTTCGCGAGAATCTTCATAAGACTATTAAAGTAAAAAAGAAGATGAAGCCTCTTTCTAGTAAACATTCAGATCATGTTAAGAAAACTATCCTCGACTCTCATAAGATAGGAGTGACTTGACCGTTAATGGCTAAGATGTTTATGTAATCTGGTTGTTTTTTCCTTTTATTATTTTGTAGTTTATTTGTCGCCTAAATGGGTTTTAACTTTGCACTTACATGGCCTTGTAATGCACTTTTTGTGAAATATCGTAATGTTATCAAATAAGGTTAGGTGTTATTTTTTTCAAAAAAAGTAAGGTTGGGCGTGGAGCGTTTGGATATTAATTGGATGAATACCTATAGTAAAATAGTTTGAATCAGACCAAATGCTTACATTTTTTACCATATTAAACCGAACCGGTTAAAAAAATTCATAAATTTTGGTAAAATTTGGTATATCCTTTCTTTAAATAATCACTATAACTCATTGTTTTTAAATCCATGCCCAACTACTAACATTACTGCATTTTTTTTTAATCAGAATTGGAACTGTTGGTTTTCACTAATTTCATTTACAAATTTGGTCGATTATAATATTTGAATGTCCTATTTTTTTTGTTGATTTGTAAGTGTGTGGTTAATGTCAATTTGAACTATATTTAGTCAAGAAATGTGGTTAGAGTAAGATTATCCATATATTAGTTCTTGGCTATTGCTTCTCTTATTCTCATCCTTAAAATACAAAAGTTTCCAAACATAAAAAGAAAAACCTCCTTTAGATTGACATTCATATGCACATTCAACAAAAATGATGAAAAGTTGCTTGAACCTCAGATTTTTGGTAGTCATATCAATTTGTTCATTTTGTAAGTTTTCTTCAATATAATGATTCTTCTTTATTTTTTACATTTTATTGTGCAAGATGACAATTTTGAATTTTCATGTTAAAATTGTGTTACGTTATTGATACGTTGCATATTATTTGTATGATTTAAATAAAAGTAATAATATTTATGATATTCATGTTCTGTAAGTTGAGTTGTCTCATATATTCTCGAGTCAAATAGAAAGCGAAATAAAACTGATTGATTTCATAGATTTATATGGTGGAGTTGAATCAAAACCTGTGAAGGCGGTTGCTGTTCTTACAAGCACAACACAAGGAGTCAAAGGGACTATCTATTTCAGCCAAGAACCTAAAGGTATTTCAATACTCTTCTAATTTTGGTCTAATTCTAACATCAATATACCAAATATTCAAGCACCAACTTTTTGAAAATGATAGAAAGTTCTAATGTCTCACAAGTAAAGAGTTATTGTTAACTACATGTTATGTTGTACGAACAAAGATACTGCAACGACCATACAAATTTTTCTAAAAATTAAATAGTTAATCTTTACAAAGAATTTTTAGAAGGGAACATGTAGATATATGAAACAAACAACGATATACGAAAAAAAGAAAGAGTACAGAAGCAGTGGAGTTTCCGTGCAACAAAACGAGTATAAATTTGCTTACTCCATCTTAAATTGATTCATCAATTTGAATTTTCAGGACCGACGTCCATAACTGGAGACCTTACGGGGCTTAAGGCAGGTCTGCATGGCCTTCATGTACATGCCAATGGTGACTTATCGAATGGTTGCGCCGCAGCTGGTACTTATGTATTTTCATCCCGTTTTAATTTTAGATTACAAATGTTTTATGATTCATTTTGTTTATGAAACATAAACTTTTTTAGTTCAAACTTGAAGATAAATGTTTAGAGAGAACATTCATATAGTAATAGAATAATGTAATGTAGGGCCACATTTTAATCCATTGGGGAAAGAACATGGTGGTCCTGATGATGAGAATGTTCATGCTGGTGATCTCGGCAACTTTGATGTAGCTCCTGATGGTATGCATAAATGCTTTCTAAAATATTTTCTTAAACAATTGTATTATATCCTTACTTATTTCAAAATGAATATAAAATTTGATGTGAATGAGCAGGCACAGCTAAGTTTACAATAAGTGACAAACACATTCCACTGTACGGCACATATTCCATTATTGGAAAGTCTGTTGTGATTCATGCAGCTGCAGATGATCTTGGCAAAGGTAAATATTAATTTCACTGCTACAAACTCTCGTTCTTACTCTTTATTATATTAATTCTCGTTTTTCTTATAGATATAATAATTCTCGTTCTCTAGCTATAATTATTATATTTTGGATTTTGCTTCAATTAAGTCATTCCAACAGCTTAAAATGATATTAAATTAATATTAGAAAAGCGACGTACTGACACATCATCACAAATTACTTTGATTATTGAGTTTAACCATCGTGTAGTAGTCGCACAAACTGCATGTGTCACTATTTTCTAGGAAAAACTTGTGATACATGACGTTTAGGTAGGTATTATGTGTTCGTATAGTCAACGGTCAAAGTTGACTTTTGATAATGTGGTAGCTGCTTTACTGAAATAAATTAAAGATGAGTAACCATTTTCAATCATTAAAAATTTCAATGACCAACCATACATTAAATCTCTTACATGTGTGATATAAACAGTATTCTTGGATAGTTTTGGACATACATTTTGCTTAATTAGGCATACCTGAGTTCAATAGAAATATGACCTTTCTCATGCAGAAAGTTGGGACTTATGATGGCTATTTTATTTGAGACCCCAATTGGGGATGCTCGTAGTGTAAAGATTGAAGCAAAGTGTAAGAAAATGTTGCTAACATGTTGCATTTTTTTTAAAGGGGCAAATCCACTTAGCAAGAGCACTGGAAACGCTGGTGACAGAGTAGCATGTGGTATGTTTTCATTTATTTATGGTATCTCAAACATAATCTCAAATACAAAAGCATATATAACCATTATTAATACAGACATAAATATCATGATTAGATTTTAACTTATTTAGATAAAATCTGTTCTAGCCTGACTAGAATAAGAATATATAAGAGGTGAGAAATTTATATTAAAAGATTATATACATATACAATCCAATTGATACAAGATAATTGACAAAAAAAAAATCAGTTTTTCTATATTTTATATCATATAAATAACAAAGAAATTAAAGATCAAATTCAACCATAAAGTTTGAACACAAGATCATCTTATTAAAAATCAAGCGTATGCCTCAATTCAACTTTGAAGTTGGCAGTATTATAAAGTAAATACAACCAATTTAATACCAAAAGTTTGTCAAATATTAGACTAATATGAGTTTTAATCATCAAACATTTATATGATTTGATTCTTGTTCTATTCTCTAATCGTACGCTTAATATGTGTAATACATATTTGATAACAAAAATTATGGATTAAAATACAAATTAATGCGAAGTTATTATAAAATATTATTTCCTCCATGTTTTTATCATATATGTTTATTGTTGTACTTGCAGGTACTATTCAATATTAATTTTGAT